>CM061045.1:12233910-12618541 GCA_030762985.1 Adelphocoris suturalis | reverse complement strand
TCTGGTTAGTTGGAAGAGTGGCCATGTTTGGCCAAAACTTGCCAGATTATTTAAATAAAACGTTAATCAATCAATCAATCAATCTCTCTCTCTCTCTTTTTTCAATTTTTTGTTTCAATTTATTTGCTACTCCAACAAAAAGTAATGTACAAAATGCTCCAATACACTTGCAAATGGAGTTGATCGAGATTCAAGAAAACTCAATCCTAAAATCTAAATTTGAAGAAGTGGAGTTGTGCGATTGGACCATTTTCCACAGCTTAGAAAATTTGCAAAAAGATTGATTAGTGCGTTTGGCAGTACTTATAAATGCAAACAGTTCTTTTCATTGATGAAAGTTAATGAATCAAAACATCGTACAAGGCTGACTGACGATAATTTGGAAAATTCTTTACGTCTTTGTATCAGTGGAATTAATCCAATCATCGATGAATTAGTTTACCAAATTCAAGCTCAAGCGTCTCATTGATTTCGTTGTCGCTATTCAACTTTCGTAGTTTGTAACAATTCCAAATGTAACTATTTAATTATAATGCTATACCTATTTTTTTCATTTAATTTTGTTATTTCAATAAATGTATTATAATAACATTGTCGTACTATTCATGTCTGATATCTGTCGCTAACAATTATGAACACTACTTTAAAATGCACTACTTGTAAACGCGGCCCGCGAACGTATTTGCACACTAAAGTTTGGCGCACAACATGTCAAAGGTTGCCCCATACCTGTTATACTTAAAGAATACCCGCGAGGGGGTACCTCGCATACTGTAGGTCACGCATCGTAGGTACTTCCAGAAACGTTATTCGACTACCCAAATGTTTTTTGAGATAAGAATAATTATAATGGTCCTACTGCTTCAATTTTTAATAGCTCCGGAATAGAGAAACCTAGGCAAGATCGGATAACTGGATTTTATAGTTCAAACCGTTGTAAAGTCATGGTTGGGGTGTCAAAAGGACACTGCAACTGGCACGATTCTAAGGGGAGCCATGCTGACCGTCCGTCACTAAACGGATTGCCATCACGGATTCCACTGGCAGATCGGAGGGGGAGAAATAATAATAATAACCCGCAAAACGAGGCATCGCCGCACTCTGCCACAAGTGATACAGCGATGACCACTTTGTAACCCCTACAGCGGATAAAATACCCCATAATAAAAACTAAACTACGACTTGATGATCCTTCAAATACATGAATATTATCTATAAATAATGGTAAATACTATACATCTTAGTTAAATAAAGGTATGACTAGATGTACATAAATAAATAAATAAATCACAGATAAGAATATCACAGTTCGTTGTAAAACTCAGTGGCTTTCAGGTACTGCCACCAGCCAACAGGGACTGGACCTTGTCTGGCCCTGACAGAACATCCACCCACTTAGGGGGTGAAAGCTGGACCCTGAGGTCCATGAGGGCTGGGCAATCCTCCAAAAAGTGGCGGATAGACAAATCACCCCCACATCTCCCACACACAACATCACGAACTGCTTGATCTAGCAAGTGTATGTGCGTAAGACGGGTGTGGCCAGTGGCTACCCGATTGACCACTATTCGGTCCCTCCTTGGATGGTGGGTCACGAAAGGATCAACCGGGCAAAGGTCCTGAAGGACTCCACGCAGACTAGTGACATCGCCCTACCATTGCTCGACCTAGATGGAATTGGCTTTATGCGTAGGAGATTTGATCCTCAATGCGCATAGGCAACATTTCGACGGAGTCATCACAAATGGCTCTCCTTGCTAAGGCAACAGCACACTCATTGCCGTGAATACCTACTTGACTTGGCACCCACATAAAAGTTATGTTTGTACCTAATGTTGTGGCTCGGTGTAGTGAAACACGCAGGCTATCTGGGGATCATTCGACTATGTGTCCCTAATCGCCTCGATGCTACTCAGTGAGTCACTACAGATCTACAGATCACACAACTTCACACTACTTCTTCAACTAATTCTATACCTTCATGTTACAATGTATCAAGAAGCTATACTGTCCACCCAACTTGGCAGTTTCTGTTTTTTTTTTTTTTTTACGATTGAGCCAAAACGGCGCTGTTGGCTGATCCTTCCTTCAAGACCGAGCAGTCATACGGGTTTAGCATAGCTTGGGATCTCCCACCCTCCGGCAGGGGTTGAAGCAAACTTAAGGGGGCACCGGACAGTGGGGCTCCGAGCGTTAGCCGGTAAAGCAGTTCACCCGCAAGCCGGTAGGGCGTGTCGATGGGGAGAACGACGGGGAGGGGCGTATGTGAGAGGAGGTTGTGGAGGGGGGAAGGAAGACGAGAGCGTCACGTAGAGGCAATACCGCTTTCCAGTTGTCGCTGAGCCTACTTAGCCCAGTAAATCTTGTTGTCTAAAACTCTAAAAGAGGGTGTGCCGTGCGTCAAATCCGGTAGTTCAGATTTTTGCCAACTTGCTTGTGATCTTGGCTCATTCAACTCATGTTCAATAAATTCAAAGCTTTCCAGCAAACTTTTTTTTTAGGGATGGGAAATTAGGAAGTTATATTCTCTCTAGCAATGATTGGGTTGTAGTGTGAAAACAAAAATGGCATTTTTTTACTGTCAGTCGAAAATTTGGAATAATCGGCCCCACAGCTAAGAATATCCATGTAAAAAAAATCAACTCAAATTATTAAAATTTTAATTTAAATTCGAACAAAAATCGCTTCAGATCAAATTAAGAGACCATAAAACATTAAAATACAAAGTCATGCATTATGATTGACGAGCGAATTTTTGTAAATCATCTTATTACATTCATGTTAAATTGTTGTGAAATTAGCGCACTCTGAGGGCAATGAATTTAAAATATAAATTTTGTTACGGTTGTTACTTCGTAACGTGATGATTCGTAAATAGGGACAAATAAATATTCCAAAAGTTCCGAGGAATTAGGTTTATATTTGTAAAACCATTTGACCCTACCTACTAAAGGGGGGGGAACCTCGCTATAATATATAGCAGCCCTGTGTCTCGGACAATCGGTGACCACCACAGTAAATTAACTCACCAGATTCGTAGTACAAATTAAAAATAGTTAACAGACCGTGTTAATGATAAAATCTCCTTCGGGGGGTCCGTAGGCATGGGCCGCACAAAATCCCACGTGGCACTCGCGATATTGAAAAGTAAAAGGGGTATATTTTATACGCACGGAGAACTGAGGACGACTGCCTGTCGTGCTTGGATCTCGGATGAGCGGAGATGATAGAAAAGTGGGAGAAGTGACGGTAAGGGTGAAGGGTCAATCAAGTATAAGGATTAGTCCTTATCAGTGTTGATATTCTGACACCATCCCCTCCCTTCCAAAAAAAAAATTTTGTTTTGTCGGAAAAAAAATTTTGTTGCTGAAATTTATTTTTTTTTATTTAATTTGATTTAAATTTAATTTATTTATTTATTTATTTTTTTTTGTTGCTGGTATTAATTTACTCTTTATATTCAGAGAATGAAGTTTCATTGGGTGGTCACTTTATGTCAGAGTGTTGAAAATACATTGGGGGGTTCGAACAGTGCGAGGATTTGGAAATGTAAGCGTGGAGGGGTGTGAAAAACCTTGTGGCTGTTTTTGTTCAAGGGAAAATCACACCCGGCAGAAAGCATTCCTCGAGTGGTTTGTTGCCTTGCACACCAACAGCCTTTTGTTTTTTACTTTCGTAATGTCCGTATGGTGTGGCTCACCAGTCGAGAAAGCACAAAACTGCATCAGGAAACCTAAACCTCGATTGAGGACAAATTTAAAAATAAAATCTTTCCTTCAGGGCTGGGATATAAAATCAGGACACATTCATAGTTCCTAGTCGCAAGAGGACACATTACTCATGCGACACAAATCTTATAAGTACATTATGTACATGTATTCAACTTAAAATTAGCTCCTGTTCAAATTATTCACGTTGATGCACAATTCACATGATTTCAGCACTGCACATAGGATTGGCACTAACGAAATACCGAGACTGCAGGGCTGTATGAATTTTAACTAAAATTAGGGACTTTCTAGTAATAAAATATTTGCTCTTATTCAGTATATTATTTAAAGAAAAAAAAGAGAATAATTTTTTTTAAATTTTTTTTTATTATTTTTTTTGTTTTATTTTTATTTATTTTATTTTTTTTAAATCTTTTTTAAATTTTTTTTTGTTGCTATAATTGAAGATAAAATTTGTATCTCCAATTTTATACTTATACTACTCGTAATCGATACTCAAATTAAAAGAATACCGCTTGATGTTGTTAACCGCCGTTCGCCAAGTTTCCGGTAGATTAAGCTGTTCTTCGTCTACATTCCACATGAAATTTAGCGGCGTCATCATATTGTGTCCGAGGAATAGTTGGGCAGGACTAAATTTAGTCGTTTCGTTGTAGGCGCTATTGAGGGCAATTTGGGTTAAATAGAGATGATGCGCCCATTTGGTGTGATCCTCTGAACATTTGGTGTGCGCGTCATGCCGTCAACCGCAATTAGAAGATGTTTGTATGATAATGATTGGGGCAATTCGCCAGCAGTATCAATGTACAAAGTTTGACCGATGTGGGTGGCTGGTGTTGATGAGAGAAGTCCTTTTGAAAGTGAACGATAAGTTTTATTGGCTAGGCACGTTTCACATGCTAGAACCCTAGATTTCACAGTTTTATACAGGTTTTTCCAATAAAATTGTCGTTTGATCGCATCAACTGTTCGCTTTAATTCCCCAGTGTGAGCTTAGAACTGACGCATGATAATATTTAAAAACAACGTCAATTAAAGATGCGGGTACTACGGCTCGAAGTATTCCTGGTTTTGTCTCGTACATAAGTCTTCCTTTTATCAGAGAATAACGATTATTAATGTTTGTCTTGTTTTCTATTGCCATGATTATGGGTTGGAGATTTGAATCCGCTTGTTGAGATTTGTTGAAATCAGCAAAGATTAGTGGGAAATCCTGCAGGACCGTAAGTGCATGAACCGGAGTTGAACTTGATGCTAATTGGAAATTTAGATCTATTTCGGATTCAGAGTCTGTTGGCTCACGATCTACATGTGACGAGAACTTTTGGCTGAGATAATCACACAAAGAATTCTTGGTTCCTTTTATGTGATGAGTGGTAAAACGGAAAGGCCGCAATTCCACCGTATAACGGGATATTTGCCCACCATTTTTTGCTAAACTAACAATTGCCGTTAAGGCTTTTATGTGATGAGTCTAAGGGCCGGTTTATCAATTATCTACATTAACTGCAGGATAGCTATACTGAGTCTAGCGCTATACTCCAGATAAAGAATGTAAGTCGTTTATCAATGCCAAAATACCTAGCGGATAAAATTATCCCTAAGATAAATTCTGTCTGGCAGATAGCGCCGTTAGCATCCTCATTGGTGTCCATAGGCGACAAAATAAGGGCGATTTACACACGGAGCTACCACTGAGTAGAGTAGGAGCTACATTTTCTTCATGGATCGACTATTAAAAAAACCGAGTCTGACGTCCACAACACAACAGTGTCTTGCAACCTGAATTATTGTGATCAGTAAGTTGTGGACTTAATTTCATCTTTGAAATGTGTTATAAAGTAAAGAACGGTATCTTTGTACAACCAAAACCTCAAAAATGTGCACTCGACCCATTTTAGTAGGTGATCTACATGGGGTCTTACTATATACGGTCTTCTTTTCCATTCAACGAATTATGCTACGATAAAATCTTCGCCGTTGCTGCTGTTTGAAGACAAATTCCCAAATATATCCAATGGAAGGTACAAAAATAAAGACAATCAAACTTGATTCAAATACGATTTTTGTAAATAAATAAACTTGTTTGAGGTTAGAAAGCTCTAGAATCTCATTAACCTCCAGTTATAATAGTTATCCAGCCATCCAGGGACCAGATAAATTTAAACGCAGATAAGGTTTAACTAGGGATTGATAACACCCCATATCGTGTTATCTGGAGAATAACGCTATACCTTAGATAAATCCCCCTTATCCATTGGATTAAATGTGATTTTAGCTAAAATTTGAAAATTTGGTAAAAATTTTGAAAAAAAATGTAGTGCTCCCAAAAAGGAGGCTATTTGTTTAGGAGTTCGCGGTCGTTCAATTTTCAATAACGCCGCCACTCTATCTTTATTGATGCTTAGTTTCCCTCCAGCGGAAATTTTGAAACCCAAAAAATTTATTTCTGTTTGGGTCAATTTCAATTTCTCAGGGTTTACAGTCAAACTAGCAATCTATAACCTTTTTAAGACGTTATGTGTTTTATGTGTCATACGTCGTTATGTGTTTTATGTCTGATTCATCAATTGCATTAATGTTTGACCTCCTTTGTTTACTCCGAACGGAACCTTGTGGTAAGCATAGGTCCGTAACTCACATTGGAAGGCAGTTAATTTTTTTGATTCTTTTGAACTAATGGAATCTGGTATAGGCGGAATTTAAGTCCATTAACCGTAAAATAATTGGCTGATTTAAGGTGAATAAAGGCAGATTCAATGGGGGAACTGGGAATTGTAAATTATTCTAGTTGCCTATTGAGTTCCCGATAATCTGTTACGAGTCTCCAGGTATCTGAATTACTGGAGCCTTTGGAGGTAAGGTAGAAAACAAGGAGAAGAAGTTGACGTTCTATGGGTTCAATTACTCGTTGCCTTCCGAAGCTATCAAGTATGTCCGCATAGCTTTTTGCCTGATCGGTCCTGGTGTGTTAAACAACTTTACTTGTTTTTAAGGTTGCGCCTTCTTTTAATCGGAGTTCACAGGTAATTAATTGTCATCCCGAGTTCTTTAGTTACAAAAGCAAAGTGGTGTCTTTTTGAAAGTCCAGTCCCAGAATGGCGTTTTGCGGCAAATTAGGAACATAGCAAAATGGATACGTCCAAGAATTTTGCCCGATCTTAACTGTTAAATTGACCATCATAGTAATTAAAATTTCAGATGAGTCTCCCAATTGAGCCATCATATGTGTTTCAAATAGTTTCAAATCATTTTGAGTTTGAAGAAGTTCCAAAAATTTGGTTTTGTTATTTTTTCTGTGAACTCCTTTATTTAGTGTATCGCGTGTATCGCGTGTATCGCGTGTATCGCGTGTGCGCGTGTATCGCGTGTATCGCGTGTATCGCGTGTATCGCGTGTATCGCGTGTATCGCGTGTATCGCGTGTATCGCGTGTATCGCGTGTATCGCGTGTATCGCGTGTATCGCGTGTATCGCGTGTATCGCGTGTATCGCGTGTATCTCGTGTATCGCGTGTGCGCGTGTATCGCGTGTATCGCGTGTATCGCGTGTATCGCGTGTGTCGCGTGTATCGCGTGTATTTCGTGTATCGCTTGTATCGCGTGTGCGCGTGTGGGCGTGTGCGCGTGTATTGGGTGTATCGCGTGTGCGTGTGTGCGCGTGTGTCGCGTGTATTGCGTGTATCACGTGTATCGCGTGTGTGCGTGCGCGTGCGCGCGTGTGCGCGTGTATCACGTGTATCGCGTGTTAGTGTGTGCGTGTGTGCGCGTGTATCCCGTGTATCACGTGTATCGCGTGTATCGCCTGCATCGCGTGTATCGCGTGTATCGCGTGTATCGCGTGTATCGCGTGTATCGAGTGTATCGCGTGTATCGCGTGTATCGTGTGTATCGCGTGTGCGCGTGTATTGCGTGTGCGCGTGTGCGCGTGTGCGCGTGTGCGCGTGTATCGCGTGTATCGCGTGTATCGCGTGTGCGCGTGTATCGCGTGTATCGCGTGTATCGCGTGTGCGCGTGTGTGCGCGTGTATCGCGTGTATCGCGTGTATCGCGTGTATCGCGTGTATCGCTTGTATCGCTTGTATCGCGTGTATTGTGTGTATCGCGTGTGCGCGTGTATCGCGTGTGCGCATGTGCGCGTGTATTGCGTGTATCGCGTGTGCCCTTGTGCGAGTGTATCGCGTGTATCGCGTGTATTTTGTGTATCGCGTGTATCGCGTGTATCGCGTGTGCACGTGTATCGCATGTGCGCGTGTATCACGTGTATCACGTGTATCGCGTGTATCGCGTGTATTGCGTGTGCGCGTGTGCGTGTGTGGGCGTGCGCGTGTGTGGGCGTGTGCGCGTGTATCGCGTGTGTGGGCGTGTGCGCGTGTATCGCGTGTATCACGTGAATCGCGTGTGCTCGTGTATCGTGTGTGCGCGTGTATCCCGTGTATCACGTGTATCGCGTGTTTCGCCTGCATCGCGTGTATCGTCTGCATAGCGTGTATCGCGTGTATCGCATCGCGTGTATCGCGTGTATCGCGTGTGCGCGTGTATCGCGTGTATCGCGTGTGCGCGTGTATCGCGTGTATCGCGTGTATCGCGTGTATCGCGTGTGCGCGTGTATCGCGTGTATCGCGTGTATCGCGTGTATTGCGTGTATCGCGTGTATCGCGTGTGCGCGTGTATCGCGTGTATCGCGTGTGCGCGTTTGCGCGTGTATCGCGTGTATCGCGTGTATTGCTTGTATCGCTTGTATCGCGTGTATTGTGTGTATCGCGTGTGCGCGTGTGCGCGTGTGCGCGTTTATCGCGTGTATCGCGTGTATCGCGTGTATCGCGTGTATCGCGTGTATCGCGTGTATCGCAGGAGCGCGGGTGCGCGTGTATCGCGTGTATCGAATTTATCGCGTGTGCGCGTGTGCGCGCGTGCGCTTGTACGCGTGTGCGCGTGTACAATACTAATATTATCACGATTAGTGGCCCCATTTCTTTCGAAATTGGAGGATGGTTATTTATACAAGCACATGTTACAATAAGTGAGGAAGCTGTACAGCCTACCCAAACTAGCAGATGTTTTGACATGAATATGTCTACTGGCTGGCCTACGAGCGTGCAAAATTTGTACTTACGGTAAAATGCAACGGTTTTTGACATGGATATGTCTTTTGGCTGGGGGTCAAGGAATTTTCCGCAACACTTTTTTTTCCCCGACCGACACTTTTTTTCCCGACCGCCACATTTTCCATTGATTTTTATGTACAACCAAGGCGTTACTAGGGAAGAGTAACTCCCATAGTTTTCATAGTAGGAAAATCGTTCGCCACTTTTTGGATTGCTCTCATTTTACCACGACATTTCATGACCTCTAAGCCATTGTAGTGTCAAGGAATGCTGATTTATTGCTCTAAGTTAAAAACTAATATTGTTTTGTAACCATAATGGAATAATCTTGTGATATGAAGGCACTTCATGGTTGGTATACAATTGAGTAGTAGGTACCTACTGGTAAGCAGTAGGTACTAGACATATCCATGATATTTGTTTTTCCCATCAAGGGAGAAATTAAAATGCTTGATTTATAAGTAAAATTCCATTAAAAACCTGATAAATTTGATTCTCCACACAAAATGCAATGCTCCTTTCATTGTCACTTTCTTGCCCGAGGGATGGATACCTTTGATCCTAGTTTGACATTTTAACATGGATTTTTTTTAGATTTTGTATGATTAATTTGTATGTTTCTAGTTTTAAAACGTGGGATATATGGTATTTTCCGGAGATTTTTTCTAAGTTGCGGTGGTAAATTTTGACATAGATATGTCTTTTGGCTGGGGGTCAAGGAATTTTTCGCAACACTTTTTTTCCCAATCTATTGTAGTGTCAAGGATAGCTCTTCTGAGCTTTCTTACCTGTATCCACTTCTTATTTCTGCTCTTTGTAACTGATTGGCGATTTCTTTTGCAGCCCATATTTTCAAAATAATTCAAAAATAATAGATAATAATATTTCTACACCACGCGCTGTTTTGATTGCGAGTATGAAGTTTGAACTGAACTCCAAAGGGTTGATAGGGGAGGGCGTGGAGGGTTCGGCATGAGCCTGCGTGGGGGGGAGGGGAATGACCTCGAAGGCCCCCTGTGGTCTGCCGTTTTGGCGGAAATATAGCGCTGGTAATTTTGGAGACAAAATAATTTTTGTGGGACTTCTGTAGTGAGGTAGCAAAATGGTAGGTAGGTACCGATATTATGTACATATATATATTCCGAAAAAAGTGGAGTGAACCGAGCTCGTCATAAAATCCCGGCGCCTAGGATGAGTAGTAAGGGAGTTATCGAGGGGATGGATTAGGCAGCAGTCTTGTGCGGGAGGGGAGAAGGTAGTGCACAGCGGTGGCGGGTGAATGGTGAGCGCAATACTGGCATCTACCAGCAGCCCGCTGAACTTGCTTGACTTCGAGGATCCTCTTCCACCCCCCCGCGCGGCCTATGCATATCTCAGAATTCCCTGTTACCTGATAACAAATTTTTCTCAGCTAATTTATTCCCTATTTTGATGCGATAGGTGGCATTCGTTTCTTTATAATATTACCTACTGAAAACCTCAACGTTTTTACCCATAGGAATTTTTTAAATTAGTTCAAATTCATGCAAAAAAAAAAAGATTTTTTACCAAAATTTTCGAAAATTTGATTTTAAATTGTGAGTTGCATTATGGTACTCTTTCCTTGGTAAAATGTCGCAAACACCATCAAAATTGTTCAAAAAATGGCTGAGAAAAATACTTTCAACTTTTTTACATCCTATCCGGTCCCCCCCTTAACATATCTGTTATGTATAGTTTTGGTTTCGGGTGGTTTTTTATTTTTCCAACTTTTCCTGGCTTTACGTATCGCATTCAGTTTTATCACATTTTCGCATAATTGTGGATTATCACAATTATAACTCTGGCTTGATGTGGTGCTTTGCCTGTTGTAAACTAGAGAAGTTTGTTTTCTAATTGTTGTCGAGTTTTAAAAGGTACTTTCAAAACAATTGATGTTTCAGGTTGTGTTGAAAACAGGACCAGCAAGTTTTGTTGTTGGATAAACTTGGATTATTTTGTTTCTGGATCTCTCTTTCGTAGAGTCAATGTAACGGGCGAATGGTCTGAGGGTAGATCATCGTTATCCTGTACATTCGTGTATCGACTTGAGATTCCTGTGCTTATGAAACAGTCTATTAGATCAGGCACTTTATTAATGTCTGTGAGCCAGTATGTTGGACTTACGGATGAGAGGAAATCGCGCTCGAATGAAGTAGCTGCCTCTGACAGTTCTCTAACTTTCGACGTTGTTAGCCATGAGCCCCAGTATGTTTGGCATTATAGTCTCCTCCTATAATGAAGTTATTTCCCAGTGTATAAAAAAATCTTCAATAGTCTTTCTTCTAGTTATGCCTAGGTGGAGAGTAGATTTCTGTTATCCTACAGCATTTGTTTTTAAGTTTTACATTGACAGAGGTTACTTGCATTCTTTCGTCTTCGTTCATCATGATGTGAAATGTTCTCCTTAATTATGTCTGCCGAACCACCTCTGGCTTTATTGCTTTGATGTATTGTATGAAAGCAAACATACCCTCTTATTTTAACGTATGAAGTACCTACGAGTGAAATGAGTTTCAGAAACGAGTAAAATGTCGATTTTATTGAAATGAAGGAAAAGATCAAGAAGAATGATTCATCATATTATTCCATAGTTTGTCAGACCCTTTTCTAGCTTGGTTATTCTTTTATTTATTGGTATGCTTTTGTTCATCTAATCGTTCCAGTATCTGAGCTAGGATTGTTTTCTGTGTTCGGCATATCAATATCTTTTTTTCCAACCACTGAGGCATATGAAACCTTTGGTGCTGTTTCTTCTGTTGTGGTTATAGTAAGCGTTTTTCTCTTATTGATATTCCTCTCGATAGAATCATCTCGCTTGTTCTGCACTTTAACATTGGGTTTGATAATATTGTTTCGCATTCTTTGTAGCTTCTTAGCTACTTTGCACCCTCGATGATTTGCAGGATGATCGCCATTAAAAGTGACTCATTTGGGAGCATCTGCCTTGCCCAAGATACATTCAGATGTTTTATGCTGCCCAGCGCATTTCACGCATGCTGGTTCTACCACAGTAAGCCTTAGTATGTATTTAGGTATGACTGGCATTATTTGCACGATAACTCCCTTAAAATACGGCTTAAAAATTTCGTTCCAACGCAGGAAAATCCGTCTTAGCAAAAGACAGGTCGAGTTCTCCAGACTTTCAGGTTCAAATTTACAGTTTATTGGCCCAAAAAATGCTAAAAACGTCAACCCAGTTAAGTGGGCAGTATAGCTTCCTTATTCCTTGTAACATGGACGTAGGTACCTACAGAATTAGTTGAAATGCTTGAATGAAATATAACTCTTTCTAATGTATACATGATAGAATGCAAATTAGTGCTATAATTCATGTTAGTAGGTATGTGTGGAAATCGTCTAAAGGTTACCGCACACAATTATTGAAATTTTCATCGAAATCCATTCATTATTCTCGGAGTGTCATCCAATATTGGTTTTGCGTATGCGCAATAGTTACCTACTATTCAAGCAAATGCGATAAAATACAAAGGACATTATCCTGCACCCATTAACCTTTCCAGTTTGAACAAAATTGAACCAATAGATGATAAATCAGCCAAAGTTGCACCACTTTTTGAAAGGGAGATGCTACTGATCACATCAATTACCGTCCAATCTCGTTAATCAACGTAATAACCATGATATTTGAAATGCTCCTTAAATCTCGGTTGGTGTCCTTCCTGGATACAAATAATATCATAAGAGAGCAGAAGTTTGGATTCCAAAAACACATCGGCACACAGGACCCCCTATTTAAAATCACAGACGAGATTTACAGGAGTATGGATGCAGGGAAAAAGGTTGCTTTCTCGTGACTCATGTCACCTATCGAGGGAAAGATTGGGCGCATAGCTGGAAAAATCCGACGTTCGCGGAGTCGCGCTACAGTTTTTCTAATCCAACATCAGAGACAGAGAGCAAGCCGCCATCCATACAGGAGATGCAAGAAGTGAAAACGTTTTCATTCAAAACTATAGAAAGTCTCAGGGTACTTCGATCGACCGATCCTTTTCCTCATCTATATGAACACCTTGGTGATGAGGAACTTCCAGGGAGTGTGTTAATGTTTGCTGACGACGCGACGTAGCTCTAGTTAGTACAGGAAACACTTGGAGGGAAGCTCATGACAATGCAGACATTGATCTACGTAAGAGGCAACGAACTATATTACTGTAGTGTTGCCTTTTCGTTAGATGAGTGCGAATATGCTTCCAAATCGACATTATTGAATACATCAAGAAGCCCGACCCAAATCAATGCAAGAAGATACTCTGGTTATCTATACTTGCGTAGAATCACCCTGTAAATATACGAAGATTAAAAAAGTGGAACTCCTAATAGGTATAGCTTGGCGTAACCTTTGACAATTGTATGAGATGGGATTTACATGTAAACTCACTGTGTCGAAAATCACGGATGTGCCTATGTGATGTACGGCATTAGGTATCTGTCCAAAAACTTGCATTGAAATATTTATCAGGCACTATTTATTTCAATCTACTCTTCAATATTCAATTATTATTTAGGGTGGAACATATAAATACCTACTCGACAAACTTTATAAAATTCAAAAAATAACTGATAAGGTTCTTTTTGACAAACTAAGGCGCTATCCAACTGATGAGCTGTTCAGGGAAACAAATTTGGACACGATTCATCACCTGTATGTAAAGAGTATGATAAAATTGTTAAAAGTAAACCATGTGTATTCTTTTTAGACGTCAGGGAAAGAAAAATGTACCATATTGACTCAAAACGGATGTTAGTGGGAAAACGTTGTCTATTTCCACGAAAAATAAAAAGTTACAATGTTAAATCGATTTCGACGGTTAGGCCATCATCAGTAACTAACAATAACAAACAACAAAAACAATTGCTATTGTTAGTTGGTTTCTTTATTCGGACAGTTAAGATTATAACAAGTTTTATAAAATAATCCTTCTGTCCTTAAATTGGTTTTTTAAAATTAAACTCCAACGTTTCTCCCCAGGAACTGGGGCTTCTTCAGGGAGATATTATTCAGAAACGTAAAATATCTACTTACTTATAGTTTTCGTTTTGTTGTTGTTAATAATCGAATTTAAAGTCTTTAAGAATTTAAAGATCGGAAATGCCTTGGTAAGCCAGATAGGCAAACCAACAGTGATGAAAATCATTTCAAACTCCAAGGTTCACGTTAAAGTAGCCTCGGAGGAACAGGGAACGAGACTCGGCAAACTAGTAAAGTTGGGAGAGACTGAAGTTACAGTCACTGTCAACCAGAAACTAAATACTTCACAGGGCAAGATCCGTTGCCAATACCTTCGATCGTGCTCTGCGAATTTATGTCTTGAGTTGCAGACTCGTATGCAAGTTCTAAGAGCCACTCAGCTGATCCGGACCCTGGGCATCGTCAAGTAAATGTCCTAAAGAGGCTACATACGAAATTACAGCTTCCTGGAGTGTAAAGTATAGAAATTACCTATTAAAATGATTTAACCACCGCTTCACAAATCGAACCGTTCTCGCAATATTCGGATCACCTGCTATGAATCAAATCATCGAGACACCAGCTCAATGAAATCATCAGAAATTAACAAGCAGTTGCAATCATGTTCACAATATCAATTATTGAGAATGATCACCCGAGTGTACACAATTATCCAAATAACTATGCTCATAACTCACCTTGTTGACCACGCACATCGCAGTAGTTAACATAATATGGTTGGATAAATCGAGAGCTTTCGAACGAATGGTCAACGAATTTTGTGGGATGAAAAACGACGAAGTACCATTTCCCTAGCAACGACTCGGTTGTAACCGGAAATCATCAGAATATTTTCGTGAGCAATTTTCGTCATTCAATTTCCGAGACTTTTTTTTTTTTTTTTTTTTTTTTTCAGTTTATGTGCCATAGCAAAGACATAAAATGTCAAAAGGATTTAAATCCTTCATAAGTTTAGGAACCTAATAACTGTTTTGTTAGGCAAAAGCGGTCCTTGACCTCAAGCCGAGGGATAGGGTAGGAGGTTCACGCTCACTTTTTGCACTATTCAATCATTAGGGAGAGAATTCACAGGTAACGGGCAGTGGCGGCGCCAGGCATGTGCGATCGCACAGGGCCAATCTCAGTATTTTTCAGAAAGCTGTGAAGGTTTTATCTAATATTTCCCCTATTCTGAGGATCTGAGGTTATTTTGATTTTATACTTAAAAATAAATTTTTTATAAATAAATATGAATATAAATATTTTCTACACGGTTTTAATGTTTTAAAGTCTGGGGCCCCGCAAGTATTGAAGTATGAAATCAAACTTTTTAAATCGCGAAACTGCTATGCTACTGCAACTAGACAGACAACACATCCAGAAGTAATTTGGGGCCTTTCAAGAAATATCTACGAGTCCACATTTTAAACATTTGTATTATTATTTATGTATTTGATTATTACACCAGTCTTCCTGGTTCCTGGGTGACAGAGTGCATACATGCATATAAAAAGGCCCCGCAGGCTTTTGTATTAGTTATGTAGATTGAATTTGAACAAATACAGTATTATTAAAAATAAAATTTAATGTTATAAACTACATTTTTTCAATCAAACTTGGTACACGGTGACCGAAACATAAACACTCATCAGGATAAGGGTCAAGAAACGAATAACAGTCCTTATCGCCGAGCTTTCGGTTTATATAAAACCATCTTCAGGGCTCAAGGATCTTATCACGGTGTCAAAATATAAGACACGGTCATGGATTCAGAAGTCAAAATTGTCATAACAAAAACAAGAAATGGTTGCACTTGAGGCTGACTAGGGATGGCACATGAATAGGACTCAAAAAAAAACCAAAAAACTAGAGGCTAAAATTGAAAAAATTGAAAAATACTTTGAAAAAACTGCTGGCAGGCATAAATAGAGCTAAACTCATTATAGCTCTATTTATGCCTGCCAGCAGTTTTTTCAAAGTATTTTTCAATTTTTTCAATTTTAGCCTCTAGTTTTTTGGTTTTTTTGAGTCCTATTCATGTGCCATCCCTAGTCAGCCTCAAGTGCAACCATTTCTTGTTTTTGTTATGACAATTTTGACTTCTGAATCCATGACCGTGTCTTATATTTTGACACCGTGATAAGATCCTTGAGCCCTGAAGATGGTTTTATATAAACCGAAAGCTCGGCGATAAGGACTGTTATTCGTTTCTTGACCCTTATCCTGATAATTTGACAACATACATATTGTGGGTCGATAATCTCTTTCTCTACCAAAGCTGAATCCCATAGGTCCAGATAGGGCGCAGTATCTGTTTGTATATGAGTAATTTATTGTGTAGTGAGAGATGGGAGTTCCTTCCCATCAACCAGTACATCTTTCTGAACTTGATTTTTAGTTCCTGATTCTTTTTTTCAATGTGATATTTCCAGTTAAGTTTGGAATCAAGGTGCATCCCTAAGTATTTTACAGTGTCAGAGTATGGAATTTTATTTGAGTTGATCTCAACTTCTGGGGCTATGATTTTTCTATTAGTAAAGTTGATATGCACTGACTTTGTTTCATTTAGTTTCATTCTCCACATCTTGGTCCAATTGACAACCTTGTTAGTGGACGTCTGTAGATTGCGAGTTGCAGTTTCAGCGTCATCTCCAACAGAGAGGATGGCAGTATCATCTGCAAAAGTAGCTACAGTTGTGTTTTCCTGTTGTGGAAGATCTCGTGTGTACAGCAGGTAAAGTACTGGGCCCAGGACACTGCCTTGCGGTACCCCTGCTTTTATAGGCTTCAAGACAGAGTACTGGTCACCCTGCTTTACCCTGAAGTGTCTGTTCGCTAGGTAGGATTTTAGGAGTAAGTAAAACTGTTTTGGGAGATCCCTGTGCAGTTTATACTCAAGTCCCTTGTGCCAGACCTTGTCAAATGCCTGGGCCACGTCCAGGAAGATACTGGCACATATTTTTTTACCTTCTAGAGCCTTTTCTATTATGTTAGTGATTCTATGAACTTGATCTAGCGTAGAGTGGCGTTGCCTGAAACCGAATTGGTGGTCCGGTATCAATTTTCTGTCTTCAATAATTGGTTTAAGCCGTTTGAGCAACAATTTTTCGAACAGTTTTGATAAGACAGGGAGGAGGGATATGGGTCGGGGGCAACTAGTGTTTGCGGAAAGAGAAGTGCTTTCGAGCATGAGCATGAAAAGTCTGTTTGTGACGCCGTGAGTAGGACAAATCGCACCCGTCCTAGAATAAGGGTACAACTCAAAAATCGCGATTTTTGAGTTAGTTGTGGTTCTGAGAAGTAGAAACGGTCTAGTTTGTCTGTAGAAGGTGGAGATATGTGTAGGGCACTCTAATTCCGCTAGAGAGTGCATGTGTCTTTCTTCTATGGAGGGAGTAACCAATTCACGTCCTAGGAAGAAAGACACAACTCAGATGAGTTCACATAGTCTGTGTTTTGTTTTGAGTTGTTTCCTTTTTGTGTGGACAATTTTAACTTGTGTCTTTCTTTTCTGAACATTTTGGATCCTGACTGGTGAGATTTCAGTGTTTGAGTTGGAACAACTCAAAAATTCTTAAAAAATCAACAAAACCGTTCCCCCCACTCCCTTCCCACTGTCAAAAAAACTATTTATTCACCATGGGGCGTTAGAGTAATAATGTAGGAAACAAGTTTCGCAAAGATAAATTATGTTCATCGTGTTCCAAAGAACGGGTAGCCAATGGTGTGGAAGAAAACTTTGAATGCGATTTGCCGAAAATGGCAATTTTTGAGTTGTACCCTTATTCTAGGATTGGTGCGAAATAGTCTGGGCGCTCGGCTCTGACGCTCCTAGCCGTCTTGTGAAATGATGGCTCTCTCACTCCACTACCCATCCCTCGTTACTTATTTCAAAATAGGTATTGTAATATGTAATATAAAAATATGTAAATACTCGTAAAATAAAATAAATATTTTAAAATATGCAACACTCTGTTTTAACTATCTTAAATACAAACTATAAAAACAGATCTTCAGTTCAAAAGCAATATGTGCATATTATGTTAATCAGGGGTGCCCCCCCCCCCCCCAAGCGCAACGACTCGAGCCCCCCCCCCCCCAACTCCCGACCCACCCCCCCACCCCCCAAGTAAAATATTTATTAAATAGGTAATGTAAATGATACACTGATGAGATAAAGAATGTTGTATTTCTTGTTTTACAAATGTAAGTAATTAATTTTTAATTGACAGTACAACAAGTATATGTAGAATTTCAATTATCTACAGTAACTATATACATTGCTCAAAATACACCATTTAGGCTACTATAGCTAAACAAGCCAAAGTATTTTATATTTAACGTTATTAGTTATATGCTGCTCTAGCGGGAGCTGCCCGCTAGATCGCTGACTAGTCACTACTCTCACCACGCACACCCAGTGCGGCGCGGCAGTGTCAAAGACATTACCGCTGTCATTATGGCACTCACAACGCATGCGCACAATACCTGTTTCTACAACATATTATCCAATAAAGTAATTCGAATTGAAAACAGCTGACGCTAGCACATTGTTAGTATAAATCTTATTACTTGTTCATTAAATACTCATTTTTCTAACCCCCCCCCCCCCCCCCCCCCCCAAAGTTTTAACGACGCAGTTTGCGTCGTGACCCCCCCCCCCCCCCTGTGTTAATATTAACTCATTTAAATTGTGGTGTCTTCACGGCCTAACGTAACGAGTCGTTCACTAAGTAGCCAAGGATATGAAAAAATTAACAATCTTCCAGTACAATAGGTAAGTAGAAAACTAATTAGATGAGTAAAGTGAAATCCATAAATAATAACTACAGCTACGTTCTGAAAAATCATGTTGAAGGACAAGGATGGGCGTCACTTTAATTAGACCTACAGATGATCGCCGTTTTAAAACAAAATGTACTTAGATTTCAGCCTTTCACTAGTGTTTATCCAATTAATTAAATACATTTTTATTTAGTGTTGTGGATGACCATAAGTAAAGCACATAGGTTCTTATTTTAGACAATTTTTTCTAGGAAATATAGAGATATAACACTGACAAAAAGTACTCTAGAGAGGCTTAAAATGTATAATTTAGCACCTAAATTTTCAAAATTTTCCGAGGAAGGGCGCCGCCACTGGTAACGGGGCTCTGAACAGCTGGCTACAAATCACTCTGTTATTGAAATCACCTATTTCTGGAACCTATTATTTCAAAGTAGCAGTTCCACAAGAACCTGCTCCTGAAAATTCACAGTATCGCCGATCACTGATGCCCACCCAACTTGGCAGACGTTTTTTCGGCGGTTTCCCGAAGTCCCGCGGTAACATGGCGGAGGTTCCTCGAGTAGCGGTGACCCGCGGGCAGTCGGTCGCGACGTTGGGGTGGGGAGGGGCGGGACCACGAGGGACCACGAGGGAGGGAGCGACAGAAGCTCTCGGGAAGGGTTGCCAGGCCAACAGCTACAGTCAGTCACAGTCAGTTTCGTAGTCTCACTCCCTCGTAGTCACGTCTATTTCGATAGTATTTTGTGCACTCGCGGACCGCCGACCTCCCTTACCATTTTGTGATTTGAGTTTTGTGCCTGATTACCTCGGAAATCACTGCCAAGTAAGTCCCACGTCTTTATCTTGCTTATCAATTTCTTATTTCATTATTTTTAAACACTGAATATTATGAAGTAGGTACCAACTTATTTTAGTAACTTACCTACCATATAATTATTAAAAATCCCTACCAATACCTTCCAATATTTTAGTTCGGAAGATTCGATCAATAGGTACGACGTTACATTAAATTACCAACACCCGCAAGAATTTAAATTGTGAAGTCGGCATGGGTATTATTTCTGAAACTCGCTCAATTCGTAGGTCTGGCTCAAACTTGAATCATGTAGATATTTACGATCGAAAGAAATACACGTACCTGCACAAATACCTACTTCCAATCGCAAATATCTTCCTGTGATGTAAGTTTGAGCCAGACCTACTGTCTGAACTGCCACAAACCCCAGTAAAGAGCGACCACCCCCGAACAACAATTAAAGTTCCAGTCTCGCAGCATGATCGAATTTTCGTAAATTATCGCATATATTATGTTACGTTGTTCAGAAATTTGAGCATTTTGAGTGCAAATAAATTGTTAGCTACCAGTTTTATGGCAAAAACAAAACCCGTTCTAAATAATCTTCTGTTGTTAATAAACGATTTGTTTAAAACGGTTTTTCAGTAGATATTAATGAAATTCAAGTAGGTACATTTTTCAGCATTATTTTGTGCTCAAATATTTCAATGTTCTATTTCACCTTTGGTAAATTTTTTTGCTCTAATAGTCTGGTAAAAAAATCAATTGAACGGTTTTTAGCCGTTGCCATTTTTTAGTTCATCTTTTATTTGTTGTCCAATTTATGTGGTACTCAAAAAGTGCTGGCCATCAAACTCATCCTTTAATTCGAAAAGCTCCATTTTTTGGTGCAAGAACAGAATTTTTATACCAATCCTGATTTATCGTCTGGAATGACACACACACACACACATATACGATATATATATATATATATATATATATCGGATAAGTGACGAACATTTGTTTGTGTTAGTCTGCATCAAAAATATAGTAAAAGGCCGCCAACCTCATATTTTTATAATCATATTTTCAAGATATGATTTTTTAAAGGTTTTTTAAAGGAAAACCAAGTTTTTTTTTAAACTCAAATTTCTCCGCTTCGCCTCGCCTCATTTTATTTTAAATTTTGACCTCATTTTCGGTGTCAGCATTGAGTTTCGTATATGAATAGTGTACTTGGATTCTTAAAAAGTACCATCCAAAGACCTTCACATCAGCTCAAACATAGACGATTTTGAAAAATAAAATTTCTGAAAATCTTTAAAATTTCACCTCTTTTTCCAAAAAAGTCCTGGAAACTGGCAAATCTCATGAAAACTGCTTCATCTAATACTCTTTCCAACGGTATAGTAAATTTTACTTTTATGTTGTTATTTAGGGGAGAAAATCATGTTTTAATGTTGAAAAATGTGGGTTTTTCAATGAAATCGTTGATTTTCTCGAAAAATGACCCCCTATGAACCTTAGAGTATGGGGTCGGTTTTTACGTATTTTTCACGCTGGATCGAATGATAATGCTTGAAGATCTCTCTTTACTTAAATTTATTATACCGTTGAAAAGAGTATGAGATGAAGCAGTTTCCATGAGATTTGCCAGTTTCTAGGATTTATTCCGGAAAAGTTATTACATTTTAAAGATTTTAAGAAATTTCTGTTTTATCAGATTTCAGAAATTATTCGTCTATTTTGAGCTGATGTGAAGGTCTGTGGGTGGTACTTTTATAGAACCCAAGTACACTATTCTTATACGAAATTTAACTCTGATTCCGAAAATGAGGTCAGAAGTTAAAATTAAATGAAGCAAAGTGGAGAAATTTGAGTTTAATAAGGAAAAAAAACACGGTTTTCCTGAAAACACCTTTAAATAAAAAATCATTATCTCGAGTGCGGATTGAGATAAAAATATGCGGTTGGCAGCCTTTTACTGCATTTTTGATGAAGACTAACACAAACAGTTTTCGTCACTTATCCGGTTCCACCCTGTAGATATGTATATATATATATATATATATATATATATATATATATATATATATATAAAATCTTCATTGAAATCCGATTTGAGGCATTCTGGAACGATTCCTGGATTATTACATTTTTCATTTATATATATATACATTTGAAAAAACCATAAACTCTAGAATGCCCAAAATGAATTTTGATGAAGAAAATGTTAAAAAAAAAAACATTTTATTTTAAAATTTTTGGACCCATTGCTATAGCTTCGTTTTCTATGTAAATTCTCTAACAACTGCCAAATTCCCCCTTTCTCGCATACGTAGGTAGGACTTGATATGAATAAGTGCTAATGTATGTAGGCACCATGGATTGCATAAAATACGAGTTTCAGTTGGATTATGCAGTTGTTATGGTGGGGTTGGAAGGGTTCCTTCGAATGCGCAAGCGCAGTGTCTGCCTTTGTTCCGATCGTAACGAATTTAATTATACATGAATATCCGCACAATCCCTGAAAGTGTTATAAATGCTAGGGGACATTGGAAGCCTTTTTGCAGGGATTTTACTATTTAAGCATACGTACCTACATCGAAATTATTAGGGTACCCACCAACTAGATTTTACCCACCCGAAATTTGAAAATTTCAGAATAATACATTTATTATTATGCATAGGACACGATTCCCACCTCGCGCAACCAATCAATTCTAAAGACAGAAAAAAATAATGATATTAGATTGGATATTGATATTGAGGAAACGGAGATTGAATTGGTAGAATCACCAATCGATTGAATGAAGTTATATTGTGTGAGTCATTCCGGACGATAACTCTCCCTAGGATTGAGATAAAAATTCCGATCTTGCGCCAAAAAATTAAGCTATCCAAAAGAAAGGATGAGTTCGCTGGCCAACACTTTTTGAGCTCATTAAATTGGTCAAATTTCAAAATTGTGCTGAAAAAAAAAAAAATTAAAATGGCTAAAACCGGCTAAAAATCGTTGAATCGATATTGTTATAGAAGAATATTACTCATTCAAAGTTCATTAACTATAAACTGGAGCATCATTCAATTTAAGTACAAAATTATGCTATGTATCTAAATTTGATCAAAATTCGATAAAAAATCGATAAAACTGCAAAAAATTATAAAAATCCAAAATCACTTTTTGAATAGCAGATTATTATTTACAATATGTTTTTTGTCAGAAAATTAATAATTAACAATTTCTTTGCACTCAAAAAGCTCAGATTTGAAAAGTTACATTTATTTACCGTTACACAATTCAATAATAATTCACGAAAATTCACTCATACGATCATGCGGCGTGACTGGAACTTTTTAATTTGCTTATTTTTATTGGACCTATACGGAGTTTGCGCGGAAAATCGGTAGTTGGGAATTTTCAAGGGTGCTGAATCCGAATTCGAGGTCACCAATTCAAAATCGTCACATTCTTTCTCGATCAATTCTTATCGATTCAATCCTGATAAATGTCCTTCCTCGAGAAGTAATTTATCCCAGGCCTCAGAAATATTAAGCACAACAAATAATGGACAATAATAATCATTAAAACGCTTCAGGTTTATTATTTCTGTATTAGGTAGGTAGCTCTTCTACTGAGTCAGGAATCTCACGTGTGTTGACAGTATTAACTTATACTAGAAACCGAATAAGAATGAGCCGAATTACTAGGTAGAACTTCATTATTTTATTTTATTAGTGATTATCAAATTATTCGTTATTAATTACACTGCAAAAAAATATAAATAAATAAATAAAATAAAATGCTCCCACGAATCTGGTACTGGTCCTGGGAGTTTTCGACGGTGCTGAATTTGAATCCGAACCCCGTTTTTCGTGTGGGCGTCCAATTCTTCAGGTACGGCACACTGCATTTTTGAAAAAAATCACTAAAATTCCAGGATAATTTGTTCAATTAAAAGGTGCTATTCTTGTTGGAAATTTAATGGTGAGCACGACTATACCACACATGATGGGTCATAAATGCCTTCCTATCTGCTTTTTGCCTGAAAACTGCCAAAAAAAAAACTTGGTTTTCACCAATTATTGACGATTTTTATAGTATTTGTAGTATATTTGTAGTATTATATACACCACTTGGCGAACTGAAAAAAGTTGTGATATTTATTACCTATTTCTGCGTCGGATGGGACGAACAGCAGCTCTGGAGGTGTGATTATTGATTTTTAGCTATTACCTCAACTTTTGTCCCGGAGGGTCAAAACCACTATATTATTAATTCGTCAGTTTTTTTCATCAAATTGTACCATCGTTATAAGAAATTGAATGCTGATCACGCCGACAACACAAGTGATGGTCTAAAACGCCTCCTAAACATGTTTTTTCGCCAAAAATATACCAAAAACATTGATAAATAAAGCATGCATTACAGGGACGTCCCTATGAATGGATTGTATATAATTTTGGTGATAATTAAAATAAGAGAAAAAAACCAAAGTATCATGATTTATCGGAACCCCTCCCCCCCACACCCTTCACCGACAGTAAATTTGAAGTTTCCGACGTTGCATAACTGTACTAAAATTTGGATCGAACAAACAATAAAAAGAGTAAAAAAAAGTCTGAAGAATATAATAAAAATA
This sequence comes from Adelphocoris suturalis, assembly GCA_030762985.1. Taxonomy (NCBI): domain Eukaryota; kingdom Metazoa; phylum Arthropoda; class Insecta; order Hemiptera; family Miridae; genus Adelphocoris; species Adelphocoris suturalis. The sequence continues at coordinate 12,594,506 of CM061045.1, read as the reverse complement.
CCACAATTTATCGTTATTACCCCCTCCATTCACCCCCTTCCATCTTGAAATTTAAAACTCCTGTTACATATTCCAAAACTAGACCAAATTCAATGTTGAACAAAAAAAGAATCATGAAGATCGGACGAGAATAGTAAAAACATCATGATTTATCAGTATTACCCCCCTCCATTCACTCCCTTCCATCATGAAATTTGAAACTCCTGTTACATTTTTCATAACTAGACCAGATTCAAAATTGAATAAAAAAGAATTACGAAAATCGGATGAGAATAGTGAAAACATCATGGTTTATCTATATTACCCCCTCCATTCACCCTCTCTCTTGATGAAATTTAAAAATCCTGTCAAACTTTCAAAAACTATATCGAATTCACAATGGAACGAAATGAGAATCAGGAAAATTGGTTCAGAATTGTAACCTAGGTAGCGTTGACAAAATTTGTTGAAAAAACCTTGTTTTTTCTACTTTACCCCCTCCATTCCCCCTTTTCCATCTTGAAATTCAAAATTTCCGAGGTTTTTTGCATAACTAGACTAAAATTGGGATCGAACAAAGAAAGAATCTCGAAAATCGGTTGAGAATTGTGGTCTGGGCAGCGTCGACAAATTTGTGTCACACACACACACCTATGGTTTTTTTCACGGATTCTGAACGGATTTGTATGCGGTTATTTTTGTTCTCATGCTTGGGTTGTCCCCTACCCCCATGGATCAATTCCAATAGGTCGTCCGTCTTAAATAAGAAGCCTGGCCAGTATGACCTAGCTTCTGAGGGACGTCCTAAAAACGTGTTTTTTTGTCATTTTTTCGCAACTTATTTTTTTCTTGGTATATTTACAAAAGCACTTCACCATTTCGAAACTTGGAGGTTGAGTAGGCGTTCTAGACCATTATTTTTGGTGTAGGCGTGACCGGTACGAGAACAACTTGATGAAAAAACTGAAAAAATTAAAAATACAGCGTATTTATCCCTCCAGGTCAAAAGTTGAAGAAATAGCAAAAAATCAATGACCGGAGCCATCAGCTCCGGTATGCCGGAGCTGATATTGGTCTCATTCGACGCAAAAATAGTCCAGTTAATAGCATAACTTTTTTCAGGACGCCAAGTGGTGTGATTTGTGAAAAACATTTCAAAAAACTAGAAAAATCGGCGAAAAAGCACTTTTTTTGCAGTTTTTTTTTCAGGCAACAGTCACGTTAGGGAGGCATTTCAGACCTATCATGCGTGGTATTGTTGCGTTCAGCGTTAAATTTCCAACAAGAATAGCACCGTTAAATTGATCATAAATGATCCTGGAATTTTAGTGATTTTTCAGAAATGCAGGTGCCGTACCTCAAAAATTAGACGTCTACATGAAACATATTGGTAAGTGATGCATGCATTACAGGGACCGTCCCCATGAGTGGATTTTATATAATTTTGGTGAGTGGTAAAATAAGAGAAAAAACAAAAATATCATGACATCTCGGAATTACCCTTCCCTCCATTAAACCCCTCCACCGACAGTGAATTTCCATCATGAAAATTCCTGCATGAAATTTGAAACTCCTGACATACTTTCCAAAACTAGACCGAATTCATAGGTAGTTCAACAAAGAAAGATCCACGACACTCTAACGAGATTAGTTAAATTATCATGATTTATCAGTATTACCTCCTCCATTCACCCCCTTCCATAATGAAATTTGAAACTCCTAATATAACATCCAAAACTAGACCGAATTCATAGTTGAACAAAAAAAGAATCACGAAAATCTGACAAGAATTGTTAAAACACCATGATTTATCAGTATTAACCCTCCATTCACCCCCTCCCATGATGGAATTTGAAACCCCTGACATACGTTCCAAAACTATATCGATTTCGTAATGGAACAAAATAAAAGGATTTGCGGACACAAACCCAGACACTCACAGACGGACATGGAACGAAAGTTGTTCAGAATGGTCTAAACGTAAAATGCGAGTTGAAATTTTGGTTTTGGTATCGGAAAATGTTTCATCTCCCAAAAGAGAAAACAACGGTTCCTCTACCTGTGATAAACCGGTTGCGTGAAGTGAATATTCCATTGGGGTTATATCAGATGAAGCGTCGTAGTTACAAGACGATTTTTGCTATATTCTAACAGTTGTTATTTGCTATTTGCACCCATGTTGTTGATTTTTTCTTTCCTGCCAAAGTTCTACCCCATATGGATAGCAAACGGATGAACGTACAGTGACCCGGGTGGTTTCATTCGATTCCTTGGGATGACCATAAATGAGACCCAAAAAACCTGTTACCTTTGAAGTTTTAGATATCTCGATTTTACTATATTTCAGCCCTTTACTACTCTTTTGGGTTGATCTAAATTGATGCCGATGTTACTGGATCATCCTAGGCCAATGTATGATATTATGTCCAGTTGTTAAATGAAAAAATAAAATAAATAAAAACAAACTGGGCCGCGGACGGGCGGATTTTTAAAATTATTTGTATTTATTCACTTATTTTTTTACTCGTTTTTTGGATTCTACGCATCTTGAAACGTAAACCAACAAATTTCGAGGGGGGGGGGGGGGGGGTGGTAAATTGTTTTGTCAAGGTCGATTACGAACATTCATTATTGAAAATAATAAACAGTAAGTATTCAAATTTCCTTTGTAATGCAAAAGTTTGCCAAGTTGGGTGAGTAGTAATAGCTTTCTTACATATTGTAACATGGACATATCTAGTTAAAGAACGAAGTACCTACGATTGAAATGATTGAATGCGAAATAGAACAGTAATATATGTGTATACATGCTACTATGAGAAATAGGGCTATAGTTCATGCTAACCTATACCCTACCAACGGCATTCGCCATCTGAGATACGAATATCTTGGACCACCTAAGCGATCCAGCTCAATCCTTGACCAATTTAATGAAAATCGGTCTATTTGTCTCTTTGTTGCGTCTCTAACAACTAATTTCAGGTTTGAGAAATGTAATGATTACACAAAGAATATCCAAGAAATGAATGATTGGTCGTAAGAAATCGATGTTTTGGGAAATTTACGTTTGCGCGTAAGCACACGATACTATTCATCCGAAGGCGATAGAATTGATAATTGATTGTCCTGGGGTTAACCAGCTCAAACCTTGAAAATGCGACGAAATCGGTGCACAACCTAGTTACGAAGTTTCGCCTGTGTCAATCAGTTTTATTCTTTTGCAGGCGCAATCGTTATCACTCTAACAACCGCGAACAAATTGACAGAACACCATCCTGAGCTATATCTCCCAACCCCCTCCCAGAGTTTGAACGAAATCGAACTAAAAGATCATGAGAAATCAACGTTATAAAAGATGACGGCGCGTGCGCAGACGCTAGTATAGATTCCAGAACAATGAATTTTATAGGGGATCATCTAGGAGCTAATACGGACAATCCCTAACAATTCGTCAAAATCGGACAAAGAATTAGCACAGACAGACAGAAATTGAACCAAAAATGACAGCAAACTCTGAAGCGCAAAAAGCAATCAGAAATGATTTGGAGGCCCACAATTTTTTCGACTTCTTGCACGAACACAAAGCCTACCTACCTCCCACTGGTAGTGAGGAAGCAAAATCCATGGAAAACATGTTATTAAAAATGACTGTTTTATATGAAATTCGCTCATATGGTTTCACACGACCGAGACTTTTTCTAACTGGACGAGTGTTTCGTTACACGCAGTGAGGGGCGAGTACCTACTCCTCTTCTAAGAAAAGCCATGAATACTTCTTCCTTTTATTATATTTTCAGGTTTCTGAAACTAAAGGATGTCAATAGTTTGGTATCCGGCTGAAAAATAGTTCTGCCAAGAATAGATGCACGAGGGCCATATGGTGAGATTATCGGTTTCTCCGTTATTACTTCGTCTAAACCAACTTGTAAATAACCTTGTCTATTTGTTGACTACGTCCAAATCGTTGTTTCCACTTCTCATTCGAAGGAGGAGCCGAGGAGGAAATTTGTAGCAATAAAACATTGGTTGGTAACAATGGGCCAAGACGGAGAAAAGTCTGCCAAGGGAAGTAGCTCGTTGCATCCTCAAATGTTTAGCTTCTTCATGTTCGATTCGGCACGGTTATTCTTAGATGAGAACGTGTATAAATGAACATATATGTATTGCGTAGATATTGTAGCATATTAGAATAGACTCGTTTATTTGCATTCATTTTTTTACATGAGTACAATATAAAATAGTACAAAATACATTCTTAACTCGGACTCCTGGAACGATGGTGCTGCCTGACGCTATGCTTGGCCTTGGCCCATGTTGTCAGGCGATGAGTCTGCTGCTAATTCATAAGTGTACAGATACCTAAATTATTTTTCAAATTGAATTTTAATTTTAATTATATAGGGAGGTACTTAACTTTAATTTCCGTATAGATTTGTATTACTTACTATTGAAATGTTTATTACCAAAACTACTAGCTATTAAATACATTTTCTGTTAAACATATGAGCTATTTAATATAGATTCGATATGCATAAATCCTGTTGTTATTAACCAGCAGGCCAGTACGTATTTTTCGTATCTGGATCTCGAAGTTTTGAGGCATTTTCAAGTGGCTATCTAGGGCTCTATGAATGATATAAATTACATAATGTGGGCTGTGAGTGGTTAAAGTCAATCTATTGTCTAGGATAAATAACATTTCCTGCAGATATATTTCGAGTTATATACATATTCGAACGCTGAGTAATTACTACATTTATCAAGATGCTTATAATATTGTAGAAGTAGATTTTCAACATAAAGTTGTCTGGTCGTGTTAACCTTGGCAACATCATATAATTCGTTTGATGGTATTCTCCTAGGTAATGATAGCATCATTTTCAAGATTCTGAAGTTTACTATATGAGAAATATAGGGACCTACCACTCCAAGCTATTATCCAACATTGCAATCACGATTGACAGTTATGTGTTCCGACATCAGTTATACCAGTATATCAGTTTTATTTTGTCTTTCGGCAATGTGTCTAACGGAATCGTTATTCTCTTCAATGGAACGCGTATTACGACCTCCAGTGTTGGATCTTAATCCAGATTCTCCATCCGCTCCTGCACTATGGCGCCACTGGTATCACCGGTTCCGGAACTATCTTCGCTCAATGCAGACTACCGAGGAAGAGAACCTACGCATTCTTATAAACTTCGTCTCTACAGAAATATTCGAGTACGTAAGTCAGTCGCAAACATACAATGATGCAATTCAAATTCTCAAAAATACATTCGAAAAACCACCAAATGAGATAATTGCTAGACATTTACTTTCGATTCGAGGTCAACAACCGAATGAGTCTATTGATCGATACATGGATTCCCTCAAACTAATGAGTAGGGATTGTCAATTCCGAGCGGTGATGGCCGAAATGTACAGAGATAAATGCGTTCGCGATTCATTCATTCGTGGATTACTCAATCAAACCATCCGCCAAAGATTGCTAGAGAACAGAACATTAACGCTAGAGGAGGCACACTCGCAAGCACGTTCCCTGGAACTTGCGGGTATCTATTCTCTGCAATACAATGAGCCCTTCCCAAAAGTGAACGCTATCTCGACTCCAACTCAAGCTGTTGATGTCTTTGCTTCTAAGGCCACAGCTATTGATGAAATGTCTCACGTGAATGCAGTTAAGGCTACAGCATTATGCTATTTCTGTGGTAAATCGAGACACCCTCGCTCATCATGTCCTGCTTTAAAAGACAAATGCCATAACTGCGACAAAGTAGGCCACTGGATGAGCGTCTGTCGCTCACAGCACACCTCAAAATCACTAGGAAGTAGTAAGACCCCTACAACAACAGCTACAGTCACACTCCCAATCTGTTCATCGGGAGTTTCTAAAGTCAAAACAGATGTGCTAATTGATGGTCACAAGATCAGTGGCATGATCGATTCATCCAACATTTGACAAGGTAGGATTGGCGTCTAAAAACCACCATGCAGACATTCTAGGGACTTGTAGGGCTGATATCACTATGCTTGGGCACTCCTATCCTCAAGTCGAGCTTTCCGTTATGCCTGACCTCTGCTTTCAACTGATCGTTGGCCGGAATTTACTGCAACAGCATTCTACAGTCCTGTTTAACTTTGGTGGCCCAAAGGATCCACTGCAGGTCTGCGTAGCAGTTGCTGAGGTAGCACCAGCTCAGCTTTTCTCGAATCTCACAAGTGATTGTCGACCTATTGCAGTCAAGTCTCGTGTCCATTCAAAAGAGGATGCTAGATTCATTGAGGTCGAAATTCAGAAATTAATCGAAGATGGAATTATTGAAAATAGCATATCTCCTTGGCGAGCCCAAGTTTTGGTAGCTGGGGGTGGGAACCATAAGCGAAGGATGTGTATAGACTATTCACGCACAATCAACCGTTTTACGCAACTCGACGCCTACCCACTTCCAAAAATTAGTGATATAGTCAACAAGATAGCCGGCTATACCGTATTCAGTGCTATTGACCTTCGAAGTGCTTACCACCAAGTACCCATCCCTGAGCAGGATCGGCCATATACAGCTTTTGAAGCTTGTGGGAAACTTTTCCAATTCACTCGCATACCTTTTGGAGTTACAAATGGTGTGGCGGGATTCCAAAGAGTCATTGATGGGATTATAAAAGAAGAGAATTTGAAGGATACATTCGCGTACCTAGATGACCTGACCATCTGTGGGAGGAATCAGAAAGAACACGATTTTAACCTGAAACGATTCATGGAAGCAGCTTCGAAGTATAATCTCACCATAAATAACGAGAAAAGTTCTTTCTCCATTCGTGCCATAAACATTCTCGGGCATGCTATCTGTAACCACACAATCCGTCCTGATCCAAATCGACTCAAACCTTTTCTCGACTACCCTCCACCAAAAGACCAAGCATCTCTGAAGAGAGCCCTGGGAATGTTTTCCCACTATTCTAAATTCATCCCAAAATTTTCTGAGCAAATTAGGCCTCTTGTCAGCAGCTCATTCCCACTCTCGGATGATGGGTTAAAGGCTTTCGCAGATCTCAAGAAGGCTGTGGCGAACTCTTCTCTTACTCACATTGACATTGAGAATGATGTTCCATTTCGGGTCGAAACTGACGCCTCTGATACTACGATCGCAGCCACGCTCACACAATCCGAAAGGCCAGTTGCTTTCTTCTCAAGGACTCTATCTCACTCTGAAAGACGCCACTCATCAATTGAGAAAGAAGCTTATGCCATCGTCGAGGCCATTCGTTACTGGAGACACTTTTTATTGGGGCGACATTTTACTCTTCTTACTGACCAGCGTTCAGTATCGTTCATGTTCGACTTGAAACATTCGGGAAAAATCAAGAACGAGAAGATCGTAAGGTGGCGTATGGAACTATCATATTACTCATATGATATAATATACCGACCTGGAGCTCAGAACCATGCAGCTGTCGCCCTCTCAAGAGTATGCCACATTTCACGTGATCTCTCTCATCTTTCCACTCTCCATCGTTCACTCAGCCATCCAGGAGTTACTCGTATGAACCATTGGGTTCGAAGCAAGAACTTGCCATATTCTTTGGAAGACATTCGCAGTATAACCTCATCATGTAGAATTTGCTCTGAAGTGAAACCCCAATTTTTTAAGCATAAAGGGACGCTCATAAAAGCAACTGCACCATTTGAAAGGCTCAATATGGACTTTAAAGGACCTCTACCCTCAAGATCTGGAAATCGCTTCCTCCTAACAATTATCGACGAGTATTCAAGATTTCCATTCGCATTTGCTTGCCGTGATGTTAGTTCCGAAACTGTTAAGAAGTGCCTACAACAACTCTTCTCTATATTTGGGGCACCGGCATACGTCCACACTGACCGCGGCTCATCTTTCATGTCGCAAGATTTAAAGACATTCTTGGCAGAATATGGAACTGCCACCAGTCGAACTACTCCATATAACCCCCAGGGCAATGGTCAGATCGAAAGGCTGAACGGTACACTATGGAAAACGATCGAACTTGCCACCAGGGAGAATGACTTACCCATTCATCAGTGGGAAATGGTCCTTCAGGACGCGTTACATGCCATTCGATCCATGCTCTGTACTACCACCAACTGCACTCCTCACGAACGGATGTTCAATTACCCTCGACGCTCTCGAAATGGTAGCTCCACACCTACATGGCTTATGACTTCTGGTCAGGTCCTACTAAGGAAGTTCGACCGCCGTTCAAAATTCGACCCACTTGTTGAAGAGGTCACACTTCTAGATGGAGGTCACGACTATGCTCGAATTCGGTACCCAAGTGGTAGAGAGACTACTGTTTCGACGAGACATCTCGCGCCTCTTGGAGACGTGGGAAGTACGACTGGAGATCCTGCCATCGAGGATAGCAGCCCTTACACCGAAGAAGGAGACGCCAACATTTTAAATGGAAATTCCACAAGTACAATACCGACTCCATGAACACCAACACCCCTTCAACCCCTTACCTGACCCACACCCACCCACCCAGAACCTAATGTCTTAGGTATGTTATAGAATACATAAACGTACTTTTTAGGACGTCCCTCTGAAGCTAGGTCATACAGACAAGGCACATTTAAGACGGACGACCTGTTGGAATTGATCCAGGGGGGTAAGGGACAACCCAAGCATGAGAAAAAAAATTACCACATGTAAATCCATTTCAGACTATTCTAAGACCGAATCCATGAAAAAAACCATTGGTGGGTGTGTGTGTGACAAATTTTGTCGACGCTGCCAACACCACAATTCCCAACCGATTTTCGAGATTCTTTTTGTCCGATCCGAATTTTAGTCTAGTTGTGCAACAAACCTCGGAAATTTTGAATTCCGAGATGGAAGAGAGGAAAAGAAGGGGGTAAAGAAAAAAAACGTGGTTTTCCACATTTTTTTTGAAATTTGACCAATTTAATGTGCTATGAAAATGCTGGCAAACGAACTCATCCTTTCGTTTATAATAATGCTTGTTTTTTATCTTAAACCTAAGGAGGGTTATGGTCTGAAAAGACTCACACAAACACATGTATATACATTCATTTATATAAAAATATGAAAAGAGCAAACTTCTGGAATCGTTACGGATTTCAATGAAGAAATATTTCAAAAATTTTCGAGCCATTGCAAGCTTCATTTTCTGCAAAAATTCGCTTAAAAAAAAAATATATATATATATATATATATATATATATATATATATATATATATATATATATATATATATATATATATATATATATATATATATATATCAGCAAGCTCTGAAATGTAAAAAGTAAGTGGAAATTTCCTTTTCATCACCAATATTTCACTTCTTATGAATTATATTATAAAAGTTCTGAAAATGCCCTCAAAAATACTTACCTAACGAAATGCTAGAGTGACGATAAGGTTGGAGATCTTCTGGTTCAAAACATGGATAGATCTGTCAACCAAGTACAGTATGAATATTGATTTCCAAACCGCCACGATTAGAGAATGGGAATCGTTTGCGAAAGAGTTGCCCAAAATGATTTGACTTTCAGCAAGATTTGAAAAGCAACTGGATCTCAGTTATATGTATCTTTGAGTCATGAAAAACCAAATCATTTAGAGTCATGTAGTGGGAGAAAAATCAAACTGATAGCGAATGCGCGATGTAAGCAATTAGGGTTGAATAGTCGGCTGAGATCCAAATACCAGCTAACTATTATGCAATTTACAGGAAGAGGAGGACTCATGCTATTTTTTGCATATATGCCCAATAGAAACGGATTTTTGCGGGCGGTATCTGGGAGAACCTTACTAGAACCAAGTGAAATATTAGAGTACCTAAAGGTAAAAATTGAGAAAGACTTTACAATTTCGTAGGCTAAGAGGATTGTTGTTTGATGGAAACATGTTTCAAATATATTCAAAATCATCTTAATCGTAAATATGGGTTAAGAAAAATCAATCAAAATTGCTCATTTGTTTCTTGACTAAGTTGCTGAGTATAACTTGTAACCCTCAATATGTATCAAAATAAATTGTTTTTACATGTTAATAATTACATGATCCACTGTGTTTTTTTAACAACGATAAATATTTTTTGTTGAGGCATTTTCCTCAATCGAATTGTATTCCCATGTTACTCCTCAATTCGTCTATGGAATACAATTTTATACCGGATATTTTAGTCATGCTCTAATTTAAATCTTTTCTTCCATTGGGGCTGATTCTTCTGCAGTGGGGGTTTCAAAGAAGAAGTTGCAGTTTCGTGTTCAAGTTTCACTTCATGAATCCGAATTATCATTGGCAACGTGAAAACTCGTATGTTATTGTTAAATTCAAATTTTCGTCATTACCATCAAAAAGAAGAAGTGAATTATTCATAAAGTTACCGTCATAACTCATAGGAATATTGCTTCTTGAGGAGATAACCTCTAGTATGACTGTTTTGTCTTAGATAGAATGGCTCGCCCACTTGACAGTAGGTACGTTTTAACATGATAATGCGATCCTGTTGTTTGTCAGACCTTTTCCAACTCATCGCTCTTCAGATTCTGCTTCGGTCGAAGCAAATTTCACGAGTCACTCTCTTACAAAGGAATGACTTCCGATCTCATTGAGATGCCTCCCTAGATGCACTATGGAGTGCTTTAACCTTTCCACCCACTCATTCGATAAACCGAATCTGTAGGGGAAACCCGATTCTTGCACAGGACTCCTCAGATTCATCGATAATCGATTATTTAGTTTGCTAACCTGAATGACAACCTACATTTGAACTCCCTTAAAAACGGCTACTGCAAGGCCTGGACCAGTTTCCTTACCACGTGTACAGCTGTTGTTGGGTTTTTCAGTCAAAAACCAGTTCACCAGTAATTGTCAACACCTCCAACTGTTGAGTCTAAAATTTACAAAACATCGCTGAATGTAGACTATACCAGATGTTACACAATTTTCATCCATGGATACGCAGATAAAATCCTGCAACTACTCAATTTGGTTCATTCGATGGTAGCGGGGAGAGGAGACAACTTGTCATCGCATAATTCAGTATGTTAAAACAAGATTGTATTATGTTCTTATGTTTTTTGAGGTCATAGTAGTTGGGCTTGTTAGGTAGTAAACACCGGTATAGATTGAAACGATCTCATCCGAATTCGCAACTCTGAGCTTTATCGAATTATGGCGAATACAATGTCATACTAAGACATACACTCTATTGCACGAAATTCCTGAGAACTTATATCTGGAAAAAATAAAAACCTCATTACCTACATGTGTTAAGTACACCATAGAACTAGAACTAGGTAATACGTCGTTGAAGAAAAATGAATGAAATGAAATAAACTTTTGTGGTGCTGGTAGAATTTTTTTCTAGTTGGCGCATTATTACGCAAAACGCACAACATTTTTAGGTGTTTGTAAACAATCAGGGTGTGACAAACTTCAGGGTTCGATTCTACAACTAATTTGCAATTTTAAAAAAAGTTCCGCCGAGAGATTTTTCCAAGAGTTTTTTCGTGTTTTTAACCGTATGATTCTAAAAATGACAACAATATAAATTTTTATTCAAACATCAAACGAATACTTACAATGAAAAGATATTTTTTGGAGGCTGGTGAGGTCAAATCAATTTTTACTCTTATGATTTTGAGTCGAAATCATGTTCACTCCACAGGTTAAAAACCTAAGAAAAGACAATGATGAGTTTGGGGTGGATTTCCTCATGAATCGCGCTGAATCAAATAGCAGAATTCTACGATCTTTTCGATTCAGTAATAACAAAGTTTTGAACATTATTTTATGACAAGTTGGGTGTGGTACATAGCTTCCTCGCTTCCACATCATGAATGTAACCAGTGTGTCTGCCTACACCAAATTTGGGCCGAGAACAAGGGGTCGATTCTAGAGCTCATTTTTGATCGAAAGTTCCTCTTGAAGATTTTTTCAAACTCTCTGTTTTCGAGTTATTCCATTTTTATGGTATTTTTCGTGTTTTGTACCTTATGACATTAAAAGGGCCGTAACTCCCCTTAGAGTCACTGTAATCTCAAAACTAAGAATACGAAAAAGCGAAAAGAGCGTTAAATTTGCTGTAACCCTGATATAAAATAAAGTTTTTTAAACATAGTTTCAATATTAAAAAAAAAAAAAAAAAAAGCCAAAGTACAAAATTAGAAGAAAAATTTCCAGTCATACAGCTTGAACGTATGAGCGAATTTCCGTAAATAATCGTATCATATTATGTGATAAAACATATTGTTTTAGAATACAGTGTTTTGAAATTTGTTGAACTGTTTTGAAATTTGAGCATTTTGAGTGCATATAACATAGTAAACATAGCATAATATAGTTAACTACTAATTTTATGGCAGAAAAATCCTTTAAAAATAATATTCTGCAATTCAAAGAAGATTCGGAAATTTTAGCTCTTTTTGGGAGTTTTTTAATAGATTTTTCAGCAAATATTAAATAAATTTGAGTACAAGTTTCTGAATAATTTTGTTCGTAAATTTTATAATATTCAATGTTGTTGTTGGTAAACTTTTTTGGCTAAAATTCTGCTAAAAAATATAAATTTGACCATTGTTAGCCGTTTTTAGCCACTTTTACTGATTTTACGAGTATCAGTACATTTTTTGAAATTTTTCGAATTTAATGTACTCAAAATGTGTTGGCCAACGAACTCACCCTTTCGATTGGAAAGCTTGATTTTTTGGCGCAAGAAAGGAATTTTCATCTGAATCCTAAGGAGAGTTATCGTCTGGAATGACATACATGTACAGGCTGTCTACAGAAATTATGGGACAAACTTAAGGAATCGATCCTAGAGCTCATTTCTGATCGAAAGTTACTCATATGCATTTTTTTTTAAAGCTATGTTTTTATGATTTTTTTCTTGTTTTGTACCTTATAACATTAAAACGGCCATAAATCCCCCTAGAATCACACTAAACTCAAAACTAAGAACACCTTTGGAAAGACCGTTAAATTTCGTATAATTTTGATATAAAGTATAGTTGTTTTATTTAGTTATAATTAGTTTAAAAAATCCAAAATCCAAAATTAGGAAAAATATTTAAAATCGACATTTTTCATCCCGTTTTTCTGCTACCAGTTTTGTGATCTTTCGGCGTGAACTCTTCGGAAAAAAGTTTCTCAAACTGTCAGCTTTTGAATGGTATAGTAAATTTTACTTTTACTTTGCTAATTGGGGGAGAAAAGTATGTTTTTTTTTTTTCTATTTGAAATCAAGGAGTTTAGTGAAAAATTACCCTCTATGAAAATGCGAGTTTGAGGCCGTTTTCTACGTATTTTTTCACGCTGGATCGAATGGTAACACTTGCAGATCTTCCCAACTCCGTTATAACCGAGTTTTACACTTTAACTCACGAATTTTTAGTTTATTTTATATGCTTAATTTCATGTGTTTTTTAAGGATAAAACTAATAAGTTAAAGTGCAGTAGTGCAAGTGCAGTGTTAAAGTAGTTTGTGCATTACACATAGGCGCATGCTATTAAATACTTACCTGGCGTGGGGGCTACCGTGATCATTAAGGCGGTTCCCCCAGGGTGAGGCCCTTTCATTGCACTTCGATTGGGTTGCAATTGAAATTGCAATCATGTTGAAATTGATATGGGATGATCAAATCGTCTTCTCCAAACTATTGTTCAAATTTAAGCGAGAAGGAACGACTAGGGTACGAGAAAAAATGCTTGGTGTAATTTTCGTTTGCGCATGCGCATGATAAAGTATCGATTTGGGAAAAATGAAACTGATAGGGGATTATTGACAGCTTGACCCGCACATTCCCTGGAAATTTCATCGAATTCAGATGGAAATTGTGGAAATTAAGCTTGTCACAAATATTTCACATTCGCGAATGCGCAACATCTACAAATGATACAATCATGTTGAAATTTATATCGATTGCTCAAATCGTCTTTTCTTTACTATCCACTGAATTTGAGCGAGATCGAGCCTCTACGTCGTGAAAAAAATGGAACACAATGGAATATACGTTTGCGCATGCGCAGAGTGAAGTATTGATTAGTTACAATGATATGGATAGATGACCATCTACTACCTAATCCTCAAATTCTCTGCAAATTTCATCAAAATCGGATAAAAACTGAAAATTGAGCTTGTTACATGGATTTCACATTTACGCTGAAATCGTCCTCTCCCAACTATCCCCCAAATTGAGCGATATCGGAAGACTAGGGCGTGAGAAAATGATGCTTGGTGGGATATACGTTTGTGCATGTGCAGAGTGAAGTGTTGAGTTGGTAACAATGAAACTGATATGGGACCATCTACACCCTAGCCCGCACATTCCCTGAAAATTTCATCAACATCGGATGAAAACTATGGAAATGAAGCGTGTTACCTACAAGGATTTGCGGATACACGAGAGACAAGGAACCAAAGTTGTTCAGAATAGACCAAGACGTAAAATGCGAGTGGGAATTTTGATTTTGGAGACAAACAATTTTCTTCTTTAAAGAAAAATCTGCCCTAGGAACATTTTGTTGCTCATTAGTTACCTACATAATGGAATCCTGACGTCTGTCACAGATGTGTCACACCTTATAAGTTAACGCCCTTTTTATCCTTTTCCAGTGGCCATCCGCAATTTGTGCAGGTAGTGGTATTTCGACCGCAATCGGGAAACGGCTTGTTCCAATCTCCGCAACGAAATAGGATCTGTCTCTTCGATAGGACTTTATCTATGGCGACTGTCGGGGATTTAGGGGGCCGGGCTATCGAGGACCCATCTGCGTCTATGGGCCTAATGACTCAATCCCTGTGAAGAAGGATCCCTCTGATTAATTGGGAGCCCGGCACGCGCCCTCCGTCTCTTGGAACCCAACAGCAAAGATCTCTTTGATCGCGGCAGTCGCTTCTCTAGCTAGCTTGGGATTCTTGGAGTTGAATGATTTTTTTTCCGGTTCTTATTATTGGAGCAAGTAGATGCTAATCCAGAAAGAGTGTCACTGGAGAGACGGAGAAACGCGCTATTATAAACCAGGTAACTTAATTTAATCCTAAGATCATACTGATAGTCAAGCGTTACTGGGGTATACGGTGGTTAGGGACAGATTAGTCATCTGGATAATGATTTATCGCATTGGTAGTTATGGTACAGCATAGTGGGGCCTATTTTGGAGCAACTATCTTGGTAATTGATAACTATGACTTCAATGTATTAATTTGACTAAATTCACCTGTATTAGTTTTTAATTACAACCCTTCAATTAATTGATAATTTCGGAGATAATAATTGATATATAGTTTGTGTTTATTTAATAGTTACACGCAGGCAAAACTAATAACTACTTTAGTTATTGGTTACACGCTGGTGAAACTGATGATAACTAATTTGATAACACAAAATGTATTTAATACCAGTAACTAATGCAGCACTACAGTGCTGCTCACTCTGCCACCAAAGAGGTGTTCTGAAAATGGAAAACCCTTTCAACCTGGACCAATTAAGGCATCAACCTCGTTGGAAGTGTTTCATTTAACTAATACTTGACTTTTTGAAGGAGATTAACGTTGATTGTGAATTGTATTGTTTAATAAATCTATAGAAGTGTATTGCATCTATGATTCAAAATGTACATAAATATGTAATGGCTGTAGAGAGAGGAAGAAATTTAAAAACAAAAATGTGCGTTGCTTTGGTCTGAATTTATGCTCCTATGTTTGAGGTGTTGGAAAATCGCATAACACTTGTCATTGATTGGTAACTGGATATTGTTTGCCGAGATCTAGGATACGCTAATCGCTACTTCATAGTCAACATGCACGGAGAGACTTCTTGAGATAGAATATGAGATTGGAAGAGTTGGTTTATTTTCGTTTGTATTTAATAAATTTAAAAAATGTCACGGTCTATTTGATTATACCTTAGTGATGGAAAACATGATTTATAGTTGAGAAATATGATTTCTCTGACGGAGAAAAGACAAAGATCGTTGACCTGTAACCTTCAAAGATAGCTCGAGTTTATTATTCGTAGGCCGTAAATATTCGACTTGTCTTGCACATGTGAAAAGGACCATTGTTTCCTTCTAAACGGTATAACCAGCTATGACGGCCTGCCCTACAGTCCAGGGGCGTGGAGTCCTCCAGTAAACTGAAACCCTCCTTATTCATTTCCAGCAGGAATTCAAAATGCCCCTAAAATCGTTATTTGGACGGAATTTATAATGGATGTGTGATGAATGGATGGACCATTAATATATTAGTAAGCAATTGGGTTTTTAATGAAGTGATAGACAAAGTCTAAGAAACACATTGAGCCAGGGATGTAATAGGTGGATTTTTTGGACACCCTATACCGAATAATATATATATATATATATATATATATATATATATATATATATATATATATGTAATATAATAGGTATATATATATATATACTCGGATGAGTGTGATAATTTTTGTTATAGAAATGACCAAAATGGAAGAAAACGCCGTCAAGCGCAATTTCCTAACTCAATCCGTCTTCCAGATAATGGTTTTAAAGGTTTGTCCAAGAAAACCACGTTTGTTGCCTTAAAAACTTTTCAATAATACTTTTGAAATTAGCGTTAAATTTCCTGGAAGAAAAGTGTCCATTTATCTTGAAAATTATATAATTATACAAAGCTGGAATTTGTAAATGATTACTACTACACCCCTTCTTCAACTTTTTTTTTCTTTTTTTCACATTAGCCAGTTTTGAGAAGTTTTCATTTTTCAAAATCGTTTATGTTTAGGCTGTTGGTATAGTACTAATTAACGCTGATTTTAAAAAAATTGCCGAAAATTGATATTGATTGATTCAAAGTAGAAGAATATAGATTTTTACGGCACAAAACGTGTTTTGTTTTGCGGAGAAAAAAAACCTCAAGAAATTAAAACTTGAAGACGGTTTGAGATAGAAGATGAGCGTTACCCACGTATTCATTTTATATTTTCATATGAAAATAGATTCCATTCTAAAAAATTTGATACAACCCGCATTGAGTAGTTATTTCTTCTATGATTTTTCAAAGTTTGCACTGTTGACGTCACACTGGTAGGCAGGGGGGTGCCGCCCATGCGGTAGGGGTGCTTTGACGTCACCAGAGTGCGAAACTTTGAAGAATCGTTGGATAATGCGGTTGATGCCAAACTTCTTAGGTTGGAATCTTCTTCCATTTAAACATAGTTACCTTTTTCGCACCCATGAGTTACGCTCATTGCGCTTGGCAGCGTTTTACTCAACTTTCGGTCTACTTTCACCTAAAATTGGTTTTGCGCTCTTCCGAATCAACCCTGTACACTGATAGACAGGTTCTAACATTGAAAAACAAATATGAAACAATCGTCAGAGCGGCTTCCTCTCAGAATCGAACGCATGCCTAAAATGTTCCAGTCATGCAGCATGATCGTAAGAGCGAATTTTCGTAAATTGTCGTATTACATTACGCATTGTCGTAGATAATTTTTGCATTTATGCAGGAGGATGACAAACCAATTTTCCTTCAAAATCAACAACCGGAGAGCGGTATTGAAACTCCCCTGAGGATATCCTGTAAGCTGATAGCCCAGGAACATAGCCCTAGAAGTAACATTTGCAAGAATCGAGAAGGAGGAACGACTCATATCCATCACGTACCTGAGAGCTCTACTACCAGCTGTGATATCTGATCTGTGAAATATTTATGTACAATCTAGTCATAGTTTTATTTCACTTTGCTGTAAGTATATGGTATTTAGTTATAGGCCTATTCTTCATCTAGTCCTTACTTGTAGTGTCCCTTTAGACACCTTGTTCAATGCCACTAATGACCCTTCTGGTTTATGTGCGGCTTAAACCATTAAAGAAAAAAAGGGTAAAACTTGTTAAGTTTTCAATTATTAATAGAAGTTTAGCCAAGAAAAGTTTATAAACAATAAAATAAAGCATTTGAAAATACTGCTGAAAAGTTGCTTAAATTTCATTGATATTTGCTGAAAAATCTATAAAAACTGAATTTAAAAAAGGCTTTAAAAAAATCCAGAATCTTTTTTGACTCGCAGAATATTATACAGGGTGTCTCCGAAACAGGAGTCTCACAATGAAGGAATCGGTTCTACAACTAATTTTCAGTAAAAAGTTACTCATAGAAAATTTACGAAAACCCATTGTTTCTGGGAGTAATTTTACATTACAAATTTTGCTTCCTCACTACCGAAGGAAGGGAAGCTCCGTGTTTGTGATTGAAGTCGAAAAAAGTTTTGTCCTCAAAAATCAATATTTCCACTTGATTTTTGCGTTTCAGAGCTTGCTGATCAATTTTGGTTCCGTGTCTGTCTGTCTGATGTCTGTCTGTGGTGAATCCTTGTCACGCCCGAAACTATACCAAGTTTCAGTCCGATTCAGATGAAATTTTCAGGGATTGTGCGGGTTAGCTCCTAAATGGTCCCCTATAATTTTCAATGCCGTCAATCAACAGTAGGCCGTGCGCATGCGCAAACGTGAATTTGTTATAACGTCGATTTCTCATAATCTGTTGGTCCGATTTCGTTCAAACTTGGCAGGTAATTTATGTATGTATGATCTAGAAAAATGAGATACATCATATTGCGATTGGTAGATTAATAACCATTGCGCATGCGCGACACTGATATTGATTGACACAGTCAAAACTCCGAGTCTAATGGAACGATTTTGATGAGATTTTCAGGGATTATGCGGAATAGCTTGTAGGCGGTCCCCCATGACTTTCATTGCTGTCACATTAATAGTAGTCTGTGCGCATGCGGAAGTGTTAATTTCTTATAACGTCGATTTCCTATCATCTATTGGTTCGACTTCGTTCAAATTTGGAGAGTAGATGGGTATATGTCTCAGAAAAATTCCCTATAAATTATATAGTGATCGGTGTAGTAATAACTATCGCGCATACGCAAAACTAAAATTGATGACACAGACAAAATTCCGAGACTAATGGACCGACTTTTATGAATTTTTGAAGGATTGTGCGGTGTAGCTCCTTGACGTTCCCCTATAAATTTAATTTCTGTTCGATTAATAATAGTTTGCGCTCAAGCCCAAACATTATTTTCTTATAACCTTTAATTATCAATCTTTCGACTCGTACTTTGTTCTTCAACTAATTCTATACGTCCATGTTACACTATTTGAGGAAGCAATACTGCCCACCCAACTTGGCAGACGTTTTAGACTTGTGTTAAATTATTTATCATCGCATTTGAAATGGCGTTTTCATAGATTTGAAGATTTCAAGGAGTCGAAATCAGTGGCGTGAAGATCTAAGTGAAGGGTTAGGAGAAATTTTAAGGGGGAATCATGAGAGGAGTGTTTTGTCTCGGGTTATCCAGGTGTGGGGCTCTCCGCCGCACCTATATATAAACCCTGCAGGAATAAAAGAAAAACTGAATCATTCTAAAAGAGGGCCTGGATGTCGTTCGAACTTAGGTGCTATACTAGAACTGCCAAGGAGAGGGGCAACTTCTGAGTATCGTCTCCGTTCGAGTTGATACCTAACTCCTAACTGATAGGTACAGCCCAAAGAAATCAAAGAAGACGAACTGGCCCGCTTATGGTATTCCCAAATGAGGTGATCATAGTTTCAACCTGCTTTTCCTTATCGGAGGGTTGTGTTTTGGGGGTATTGGTATACCTAAATAGTAAAGAGTGCCTGGAATTAGTATAGAATGTATTAAGTTTTAGTCTAATTTTGATGACATTTTTGGGGATTCTGCGGGTTAGCTTCTTTATGGCCCCCTTTATATTTCCTTGCCGTTGGATCAATAGCAGTGAATGCGCAAGCGCAAGCTTGAAATTCCCGTAACATAGATTTCTTACGATCTATTATCGGTCCAATTTCGTTCAAATGGGGGTGGGGGGGATGCTTAGGTACAAGTCTAGAGATCCTATAAATCCGGTATCTCATAAATTTCATTGCGATTGGTTGTGGCAACCATAGCGTTTGCGCAAACCTACAAACCAGAAATTGGTTGTCATAGCCGAAACTCCGAGACCGGTTTAGATGAAATTGCCAGGGATTGTGCCTGTTAGCTCTTTGTTGGTGCCCTGTATTCCGTAGGTGGTGAATGCCGTTGGATTGACTGTAGGGTGTGCGCATGCGCAAACAAGAATTAAATGGAATATTGATTCCTTGAGATCTATCGGTTCGATATCATTCAAATTTAGAGGGTCGTATGTAAAAGGCTTTAGACTGATACTATGTAAGTTCATCGCAACCTGTTCAGGGATAGCGACTGCGCTGCGCGAACCTGATATTGGATGTCATTAGCAAAGTCAGAGACTGAAGGATCGATTTTGATTACATTTCTGGGATTACGCCGGTTAGCAGGTGGACCAGCAAGTGGTAACTCGTACGCATGCACAAATGTCAATTCCATGTACAATTAGGTAGGCCATACCTGTTCTATTTTGAATTAAATCATTTTGACTCGTAATTTGTTCTTCGATGAATCCTGAACGTACATACATATTACATTAATAGGAGAATCCTAAATCCATAACTTTTTCTTCGTGTTTTCGTTTGTTAAGAAAGCAATAATTGGACAATTATAATAATGATACATTTTTATACGGGTTGTGATAATTGTGGCTACTGGAAGTTTGGTGACAGCAGCTAGACGGAGAAAATGGGATCTTGCTTTCTTGTAAATAATTTACTAGTCCATTAGGCATATAATGAACTTGATGTATCTTTGAAGGTCATATCGACGGAAAAACGGGAAGCAAAATCACATGGTATGTACGAGATTTCTCGAGAACAATGATACTGGTTGTCCCATCACGGCTATAAGAAGGCTGCCCCGTCTTGAGTGAGATCCCTGATGATCGGGGCTGGAGGGGAACGCCGATTATCCTATTTAGTCTTGTTAATCCAAACCTTACTTCCTTCGCTCTTCCAGGTCTCTCGTCTCTGGTCGCGTTCTCTCCCTCAGCACCGTTCGTTAATGGGCGTTCATTTGGTTCAATATACCCGCACCCGCCCAAACACGAGGGTTGGGGGATATCCAACTGACCCTTCTGGATCTGGACAAAGGAGTCATTTCCAACTCCTAATGTGCAGAACCTTCTGAATGAGGCTGCTAATGATTATTATGTGCTACAATGTAGTACCATCACATAGATAGGTATACAAATCACATATATGGTAGGTAGGTATGCCAAATCGGCCTATTCTACCTACCAATGGCTGGGGGTATGACCCCAGGGACCAGTGCGGCCAACCTGTTTCAGCAAAAAAATCCCCCAGGATGATCCAGAAAATCCCCCCCCAAATTTAAGGTGCCGATAAGAGCAATTTTGGACACAATATTGATCGCAAATTGAATTATTAAGTAATAAAAGGCCATATAACTAGGAAAACGAAGGGAAATAAATCAAAGATTGGTTTATTACCAGAAGAAAACGGAGAAACTTCATTACCAACAGTAGGTAGGTACCTAGTTGCTTTAAATAATGTTGTCAATAAAATAAAAACTTAATGGGTGACTTTCGCACGAGTATTAAATTTCAATAGGTCAACAACAACATAAAATAGATCACAAAAAAGTAAACCTACAAGTAAAAAAAGTAAGTACCCGGAAAAAATACAAGTAGGTACACCTACAGTATTCTGTACCTACAGTACATAATATAGAGAGATCCATTTATTTTTTTCTCCAAAATTTTAGAGAAATCATTCTTCTTGGGGTTTCAAACTCTTCCCTTTCCTTACATCTTCTCCAACTCTCGTCTCATTTGGTTTGGCTAACTGACGTTCGTGCCTGACACTGACCATATGTGTCATGTGTAGTTTTTCTGATAATACGATCTAGTGAAGGGATCATTTTTTCATTTGTAATTATGGTGAAATTTACCTTTGATTAATATGTATGGCAGTTGGAAAATAATAGAAATCAAAGATTGGCAGTGAAGCTCAAAAATCCCCCCAGACTTCATCCCCACAGGGCTCTGAGAGTCCTTAAAAATCCCCCGAGTCGGCAGCACTGCCAGGGACACATAATCTTGGTCCCTCTCAACTAACGCCTTCCACCTCGTGACCCCATCATGAAATCGTGCTATATAGATAACTTTTTTTATTTATTTATTTGTTTGTTATTTATTGAAATAGGTATCGAGATAGGCCGTTGAGATTTGCTGGGGCCTTCTGGCGGGCCACAGCCACTTACTGTCCGTTCTTAACTCTACCGTACCTATCTCACCACTGGATTTTTTTTCTTCTAAGAAATAGAATATTGGCAGCAACATGATATTATTCAGCCACAAATAGTGCCATGGTGCCATCAAAAACTATACAGCCAATTCTGGGTGTCTAAGGAGTCTACCTACAAAATTTCAAGTCGATAGCTTCAAAAATGTCAATTTTCTCTTGGAGGTGACTCTTCAGCGCCACCATTTGGCACCGTGGTGCCGCCCAAAACTATGCAGGAAATTCTGGATGTCCACCTACAAAATTTCAAATCAATAGCTTCAGAAAAGTCAATTTTTTAATTTGTGTTGACGCCATGGCACCACCATTTGGAGCCGTGGTGCCACCAAAAACGGTACAGCTAATTCCGGATTTCTAAAGAGTCTACCTACCGAAATTGCGGCCTCTAGCGTGGAATACACATGATCACGGAGTTCTTGGTAATGTACAAAGTTATGCTACTAACGGTGGTTTCAAGGCAGAGGTCCACAACTTTCTTTGAGTCATGGTCTCTTTTTCGTGGTGGCCAAACAGATTTCGTAGTGCAATAAATTCGGAATAGGAACATGTTTCCAGTAATGAGGAAAAAAATGTAGGTAATTCTTTCCTTACAATCACTTAGTCAATCAATCAATCAAAAGACTTCAATTAATGAGAAATTGAATTCCTTGTGTATTCGGCAAACGTCTAGGATTCTAGGAGGTGGTTGGGAGAGGTAAACCCTCACGTCGTCCTTAACTATACTTTCCAACATTCTTTGCCGTTTTTTCTTAAGGGAATGGTTTTTAAAACAAGGGGGAAAGAACTCTGAACAGCTTTTGCTCTGCACCTTTGAACAAATCATGACAAATACCACGTTGGCACTAGCTCTGCCTTCCGGCTATTTTTATTATACACGTTGTTTCATAGATATCTTACTAGGTAGCGAACCTGTTGGAGTTTTGGGATGTGTTTTGTCCGATCGTGTCCCTATAAATTGCAGTAGGTTCCATATTTGCTTTTAAGGCAAGGATGATAAATCTAGCTTTGATATTGTCATCGTCCCACAAATAACTAAAACGACCACGAATTTATTACGGTTTGAGTTGTACCGTCCCACGGATATCATCACTGTATTGCATTGGTTACATTTTAGATCATCCTAAAGGATTTCACTTGATCCTATGTTATAGAAACTATTGAGAGCGATACCAAACTCGATTTTTTATTGTTTGACAATGATTAACTTCAGTGACGACGACTACTTTTTATTGTCGTCAAGGACACCATTTTAAGCTTTCATTGTGGTTCCAGTCGATTCTGTATGGCGAAAACTATTAAAAACTATACGAAAATCGATTTTGAGTTGATTCGACGACGAGTTCCTGTCGTCGGATCGTCAGCAAAAACTATACAGCTAATTCCGGATGTCTAAAAAGTCTACCTGCCGAATTTCAAGTTGAAAGCTCCAAAATTGAAAGCATGCACGCACGCAGACACGATGACTCGCTGACAAATGGGACAAAGTAGATTATTCGTTCGTCAATTACTACACATACCTACCTACATGTTACAACCATTGGCAGTTTAGATTTCTAACTTATTGTAACATGGACGTGTAGTTGAAGAACAAAGTATGAGTCATTTATTGAATGCGGAACAGAACATTAATATATTACGAGTAAGTACATATGTACATGCGAGTGGGGCTATAATTCATTATTGCGTCTGCACACACACTACCATCAATCATTCGGCATTCACCATCTATGGTATATAGGGGACCATCTAGGAGCTAACCGGCACCCATTACTCTCCTAGTTTCGTCTTTAATAGCCATTTTCTGGATTGCGCATGTGCATTGGTTACTACGATCTATTGCAACGAAATTCATGGGATACCATCGCGATCGTTCCCCTCGAATTTGAACGGAACCGAATAGGATGAGAAATCGACATTAGAATAAATTTACATTTGGGCATGCGCTCAGGATACTATAAATCCGACGGCGATTAAATTTATATGGGACCATCTAGGAGTTACCCGCAAAATCCCCAAAAAAATAGCTTCGTCCGGCATCCCACAAGGATTTGGGAGTGCTGTGCGATGCGCAACTAAACTTATCCAGGTATATTGGGGAGCTATTGAGTAGACCTATGCGCTCTCTGGGCTTACTGAAAAGGTATGCCAGAAAGTTCACGGACATCGCAACTATAGCCCTGGTTCTCCCTATTCTAGAATTAAACATGCACAATTTGGCCTCGCATACGTACCGCCTAGAGCAAGTCCAGAGTAATTTCCTACAGTACGTGGCCTTCAAACTCCATATTTCATGGGCCGCTGTGGAATACAATTTTTTGCCAGAGAGGTGTCATCTAGCAACTCTGGAGAACAGAAAACACTCGGCAGGCCTGATAGTTCTTTATAAGTTATTAAACGGAAACTTCATTTTTCTAGTTCTACATATCGCCACCCGCTCATCATTACTATTTTCCATCCCTTTTTCCTCAACAAATTATCTAAGAAACCAAAAGCTACATAGAACCTTCCGTAGTGCCAACCTCTTCTCATCTCTTAATCCCGATTTTGATTTCTTCTACTAACCTCTAAGGACTTCGAAATTACTTAACGCATACCATATATTGTTGTTGTTATTTCCTCCTATTTTTCCTATACATTGTTTTCGTTTGAAATTGTGTATCTTGTGTCAATAAAAAATCTTTGAATCCTCCTTACAGTTCAATTATTGTAGATTGCCGTTTCCTCAAATTTTGTAATTATTGTAGATTGCCATTTTCTCACATTTTGTAATTATTGTAGATTGCCATTTTCTTAAATTTTGTATTTCCATATCCTTTTCTTCATTTTGTATGAACTAGGACTGTTATTTTCGTTCATGTATCATTCCAGAAAATTGTGTAATACATTGAATGCTATCGGACTCGCCCGTTATAAAAAATAAATAATTCACTGAAAATCATCAACCACAAACACGGAACCAAAATTGATCAGCAAGCTCTGAAATGCAAGAAGCAAGAGGAAAATTTGATAGGAGGGGGGGGGGGGGGGGGGCATTTTTTCCACTTTCGCACCAACGCCAAGCTTCCCCACCTTCAGAATGAGGAAACAAATTGTTCGATTTGTAACAGCTTCAGCATGTGGGGGTCGACCTGCATGTTGAATCTGTGGAGATCACAGACTCCATGACTGGACTTCATTCGTGCGATCGCTCCACAGAAGGGTTTCAAGGGTTATCGTGGGATAAAAGGCTGAACATGTCATGGTAAAACGATCTTGGAAACAATATACACGAATGTCTGCTCTTTTTGATAATGCGTCAGTTATTTCATTACCGTGGATCCCTAAATATCCCTGATTCATAAAAATGTGAATTGGATGCTTGTTTGATCGCTTTTAAAAGATGTTGGGTTATATATACCCACTACAAAATTATGATTATTTCCCTCAACAAAACACTAAAATACCGATAACCAGCCGATGAAGTTGAGATTTCATGAATATAGAATGAACATCGTGGATGTTTTTCATATCAAGTGTGATGTTGAATGGCTGACTAATAGGTTTAGTTATATAACCGCAGCAATCCGTACAACAGTGGAAAATACTTGAGTTGAAAAAACCGGTAATTTTGTCGATTCAAAAAATTTTTTGGTCATCCTTTCGTATTCTGACATACTGTTAGAGACATTTTGGATGAGATTATGGCCAATTGTAATTTCATTTAAATTTATTCAAACACACTGTTTTGTACGGGTGTTGACTGTTTATAGGTCAACGCATTTTTTAAATATAATTTGGACGTTTCTAAACAGGAAGACTGTCTGCGAGGTGGATGGGTCCTCACGCAAACGAATACACCCACATAATAACGAATGTCTCGGAGAAGTGTCAAACTGATTTCAAATAGGTCACAAGGCCTCGCACTTCCTGAAATCACATTGAGACATTGGAATGTAGAACCTTACTATTGACACTTATAAAAACATTATAAAGATAATAAACCAGCAATATAACGCAATATAGTTATTGTATCAAAGTGAAAAATAAAAATAAAATAATAATAAAAATAATAAAAAACAGTGAAGAAAACTTAAGTAAGCATCCAAGGGATAGCTGAAGTATTTGAATAATAACTTATGGGGAGTGTTTTATTTCTCCTTGTGGGGTTTTTAAAACGCCTACCAAGTTTGATGGGCACTATATCTTCCTTACATATTATTGTAACATGGACGTATGGAATTAGTTGAAAAACAAAGTTGGTCTAAGAATCGAAATTATTGAATAAAAAATAGAAAATTGATATCAGTGTAGCCATGCCAATATACAAAATAGGGTTATAATTAATATTGTGCAAGCTCATACCGTACCGTCAACGCAACGGCATTCACCATCAATGGCTATGCAATTGGTAGGATATTGTCTAAAGTTTTACAAGCACAACACTTGAAAAGTTCATCAAAATCGCTCCATTAGTCTTGGAGTTTCAACCATGTTAGTTTTGCGCATGCGCAATTGTTATTACTCAACAAATTGAGATAAATTACATTCTGTATTTTCCTGGAACGTATACCCAACTAAACCCTCGAGTTTGAACGAAATCGGACCAATAGTGATCAGAAATCGTACGTTGTAAGAAATTGACGTTTGCGCATGCGCACGGGCTACTTTAATCCGACGGCGATGAAAGTTATAAGGGATCGTCTTGAAGCTAATGCGCACAATCCCTGAATATATCATCAATGCCGGTCCATTGGTCTCGGAAATTTTCCTGATTTAATCAACTTTAGTTTTACGCATGCGCAATAATCATCATTTAACCAATCTTGATATAATTCATATGGCGGCATCCGGCATCCTCCTGGAACAAATATCCCCCCCGTTTGAACGAAGTCGAACCAATAATGATGAGAAATCGGCGTTATATGACATTAACGTTTGCGCATGCGCACAGAATACTATTGATCCGACAGAAATGAAGGTTATAGGCGACCGTCTAGAAACTAACCTAGTAGTCTATTATTGCATATTGTGAACGATATGGTTTTATTATAACTAGCCGCTCCGGCTCGCTTTGCTTGCAAACGGTAGATCCCTAAGGGTAGGTTTAACCTCTGTAGGGGATGTTGCTCGCTTGAGGAAGTTATACTGCCCACCCAACTTGGCAGACTTTTTTTCTGTTGGAAATTCTTACAAACAAATTAAATCTTATAAAACTACGTGGAACTACGAAAAGTTTATTAGGGGATGTTGCTCGTTTCACTCACAAGGTATTGCTGTATATGTGTAGGAAAAAACCCGTATTTAATCTGTTGAAATAGGCCTGCTCGCAACATTGTGAAACACCTGAGACAGGTTCACGTCAATTCTTGAGCCTTCTCACGTCCACGGCACAATTAACTTCTCATTTTAATCGCTTCGCCTCGCTTCCCCTCGCATTTTGACCGACTTCCCGTCACTTTTTTCGATATCCGATTTCGGATTCAGATTCGGCGGAATCAAACCTTTATTTCGCCCGCGAAAACCGTCCCGAAAAACGTACGTTAATGGGGTATATTTTAATTGGAAAAAACCAAGTTTTTCGTTGGAATTTTTGAGAAAAGGGTCCGTACTCTTGCGCCGATACGTCTTTGTCATAGAAAAACCTATGAAACCGGTATTTTTCCGGAATTTTCGACGGCCGTTTAGAGAGAGGAAGCGGGGAAGTGGAAAAATCGTGCATTAACCGTTACTTCGACCCCCCTCCCGCCCTACGGCCCATGGGGCCCCACTCAGCCGTTTGGCCGTGCATAGACACGACAGACAGACAGACGGAGTTTCATTCTTATAAATAGTATATATATATATATATATATATATATATATATATATATATAGTAGATATATATACTTCTTCTTAAATTATATAAACGACAGGCTTTAAATGTACCCAGTAACCATACAAAAATATCTGACGTTAATGTCACTTTCACCACTTTTGCTAGGGAAGCAAGTAAAATTAAACAGGTCAGTAGGAGTTCCTTCACATTAAAAAAAAAAAATTTGAACCATTAGAACGACACGCTACTATATTTTGTTGAAGACAGAACAAGAGCACGTTCGTTTGAATTACCATGAAGATTGAATTGGCTGAAAAAATATATATAGATACAATGTATATAATATGCAATACGATACAAGAAGTGAAGATTACAATAATTTAACTTAACATGTGTTTTCACATAAATACGAGGTTTCACATAAATCGTATGTCTACATACAGTATGGGAATAATTTTCAAGTCTGATGGCGTAGCTCCACACTAGCCTCTCAATCCCTTGCATGTCACCATCACGGTCTATAGGTGTGTGTTATCACTTATGTGTGTGTTAGTGTTGATTTTCAACCTTTCAAAATCAGCTGTATTTCGGTTTCAAAATTTTTTATATATATATGTTGGGAGGTCATACCATCGTCTGCAAACCAGCTGAGTGTATTTTTATAAAGACCTTCCCAGAGCGAGTACACAGTCTATGCATCGATGTTCTGAAAAGAATTCACTCAACTACCTGTGATCTTATCGCGTTTTCACCAAGACTGATAGAAGTGGAATATAATCTCCAAATGACCTGGAACTTATCACAAAGAGCAAATATTTACGACAAGAAAGAAAGAGCGACGGTGTCTCGTTATGTATACCTGAAGACTCAGGCAGGAAGCAGGTTGCGAGGGTCGAAGCTGCCAGCAGGGTAGGATACCTAGCCGCTACCCCATCCCTATACCTACTAAGGCCCCGTGTATACCCGGTTATTAATAGAAACTCCCTGGATGAAGAAGAGGAGCCTGGTGACAACATCTTGAACGCCCCCGAAGTCTCTTTTTCTAGTTTTCCGTTCCGGTACAGATTTAGAGATCGATTTCCGGCTGGAAATGTCATTTCTCTTCCTTTCTCACCAAATATCATCGACCCGTCGCATCACCTGGAAACATTCAACTTTTTATTGAGATCTACGACTTCTAAAAATCTGAACGTTGCTATACGATATAATCTACTCTATGATAAGTATCCATTGCTTCAGGGTGTTCCATGATAAAACTGACGATGACTGCTCTTGAACGATAGGTATCTACGTTATCAATACTTAACGGACAAGGAAGTAACGCTATTGTGGAAATATCAAACTTTTTTCTCTAAAACGCGCTCTTTTTTGTTGGAAATTAGGTCCAGGTTTACTACTATAGGTCAGTGCTGCTCAAATTCTTCATGCCCACTAATTTTCAACCAACATCGACAAAAAAGGACGTTCTTTGTTTCCTGTTCCTGAATAGTGACGAAATTTTTTCTATGTTTCTAGAAATTGAATCTTTTGTTGTAAGGGTCAATTCCACCAACGGGAGTTAACTTCCGAGACTAGTAACGCCGGATCTAGATAACAACAGCGAGTCAGTGTTTTCAATGTTCTACCATTAATTTTTATTCTCAGATTAGCCGATCCGCGGATCAATTAGTTAACTTCCGAGTTACTGTCCTCAGACCAAAAATTAGTGAACAACAGCTGATAGTAGTGGAGCTGCAGTATTTTTATCCTCTACACATCGCTATTCCAACATCAAAATAAAAGATGCTAAGTGCTATTTGGAAAGCAAACGTTGTTCTGTGGCGTCAATATTTATATTTTGGTAGGTTATCATTTCAGACTGACCACTTGAAAGTGGTTGATTTCTGTTTTTTCGGTTATTTTTGTAGTGTTGTACAAAACTTTGTCCACTGCAAGTCTTTCACAAAATGAATAACCACCTTGGATAACGATAAAAAAATATTCGCCTTCATTTTTCTCTTGGTTAATGAAATACTCATGTAGTGAGCTAGCCTGGTTACCTACTAAGCAATCACTTATGCGCGTTTATGCTTTTAGCGAATTTTCTTAGAAAATAAAGCTATTGCAATGGCTCCAAAAATTTTAAAATGAAAATTTTCCAAAATTTTCTTCATCGAAATCTGTTTTGAGGCATTCTGAAATGATTCCTGGATTTTAACGCTTCATATACATATATATATATATATATATATATATATATATATATATATATATATATATATATATATATATGTATATATATATGTATGTGTCATTCCAGACGATAACTCTCGATAGAATTGAGATGAAAACTTCGTTCTTTCGCCAAAAAATCAAGCATTTCAAAAGAAAGGATGAGTTCGTTGGACAACACTTTTTGAGCACATTAAATTGGTCAAATTTCAAAAAATGTACTTAAAAAATCACTAAAAAAGGCAAAAAACCGCTAAAAATTAACAAATTTCTATTTTTTAGCAGAATGCTACTCGAAAAAAATTAATCGAACATGAACTATGACATTTAAAAATTTAAGCACAAAATTGTACTGAAAAATGTACTTAAATTTCATTAAAATAAGCTAAAAATCGTTGGAACACTTGAAAACATTGTAAAAATCCACAAAATCGTTTGTTCATTGGAATATTACTGACAAAAAGTTAGTTTGCTATAAAATGTGTAATACAATTTTTATTTGTCCCCAAAGTGCTCAAATTTCAACAGAATTTAACATAAATGTAATACGACCATTTATAAAAATACGATCATGCTGCATGACTGGAACTTTGTTAGTATAAACTTATTAGTTCATAATAACTTTGCGTGTAGCTCAGCTGCTTTTAATTTCGGAGCGGTTTGAACAAAGTAAGATTTTAGTACAAATTGAGATGTTTCCAACAAGTGGTAACCATTTCCGTCAGAAAAGAACTACCGGGGCTAAATTCCCCTAGGAACGGCTTCTGTTGTAAATGAAAATCATCGGAAAGAAATTTTAGTAAGTAGCGCTGTAAAAACTGTCGATTTTCCGGTTGTATGCCAGAGTAAAGACATGAAAATGTCAAAAATCGTTGCCCATCCACTCATGCAAGTGGCCCACTCTTCCCCTACATTATTCTCATTCGAGGGATTGTCAAGGACCAATTCTATGAAAACTTCGTCTCCAAAACACAAACTCATTGTTTCTTCATTATCACGACGGGTAATGGTAATACAGAAATACGGCGGGGTTGTGTTATGAAGAAAAACCAAATGGTAAACAGGGTTGGTAGAAAATTGTTCAAGATGGCGAGCTGTAATAAGCTGGGGACCATCTCTGATCCATGGGTTGACCCACTCCAACAGGTGGATTCCGGAATCCATGCGTTATCACAATAAAATCCCGAGTCAAGCGTTGGTGAACGGTCGTTTCGCCGTTCTGACGAGAAAACGGGTCCTGGGTTAATCCAAGGAAAACTCCCGTTGGTGGATGTGTATAATTTGATGGTCTGGATGCTGACAAGCTCGCATCTCAAAAACATAACATCAAGTAGCCAATCCCTTAGTGAAAATTCAGATTTTTTGGGCATATAGGTCAGAAAGATGTACATAGTTTGGTGGTATGGATGCTCGCAAGCTAGCATTTCAAAAATACATATCATCAAGTAGTCAATCCCTTAATAAAAATTCATATTTATTGGACATGTAGGTAAGAATGCTGTAGATAGTATACATAATCGTGTATATGTATATGATGTATATAATTAGTTTGACATATAGGTCAGAATGATGTGTGGAGTTTGGTGGTCTGGATGCTTCCAAGCTCGCATCTCAAAAATACATAACATCAAGTAGTACCTGAAATTTGGAAAGTTCCCGGTTCAGGCGGTTTACTTGCCGCTGCTGCCCAAAAAGTCCTAGCCAACGAACTCATCCTTTTTTTGGAAAGCTTGATTTTTTGGCGCAAGAACGGAATTTTTATCGCAATCCTAAGGAGAGTTATCGTCTGGAACGATATATATATATATATATATATATATATATATATATATATATATATATATATATATATATAAGCGCAAACTTCAGGAATAGAGTCAGAATGCCTCAAAACGGATTTCAATGAAGAAATTTAAAAAATAAATTATTTTAAAGTTTTCCGAGCCATTGCAATGTCTTCTTTTTTGACGAAAATTCCATGAAACGGCTTTTAAAAAAGTTCAAAAATTGTTAAATTTATATTTTTATCAGAATTTTAGTCAAAAGACATTTATCAACGAATTTAATTCATAAAATCATGGTGAAAAATGCACTTGAATTTCATTTGTATTTGCTTAAAAAATAGATTTAAAGAGAACTGAAAAATTGCTAAACATCCAAAATCTGTTTAAAATCGTAGAATTTGATTTACAACGAGTTTATTTGCCATAAAATTGGCAATTTCTTTGCACTCACTGACATAAAATTTCAAAACAAAGTAACATTATATAATACGACAATTTACGAGAATTTGCTCCTACTGTCATGGTGCATGACTGGAAATTTGAGTTGAAGTAGGACGGAACCCAAGCCAGATGTGGTCAGGACAGACTGTTCCAACCATCCATTGCAGAAATATTTGAATCGTGCGTACCAATCGTCTGAGGTGTAGACAGATGAACTATAGGCAGATGCACACGGAGGTGAGTGTGGAGAGCTCGTCGTAAGAGTGCAGGCACGTGCGTCACGTTCGTACACCTAACCATATTTATAAATATGTATATTTGACACCGGGTACTCTCCTTCTCAGAAGTCTTTGTTCATATGTTTTCAAAGCCTCCTCAACTTCCGCATCGGGGGGAAGCGTGATGGAACCCATAAATCAAGTTCCGGAGTTGGACTTCTAATAATTCTAACCACGTAGGTTTGGTAGAGAAAGGGCCAAAAATTTTCCGCTCGGTTTACTGGACAATTTGTTTCATATTACCCACCATTCATCTTCTCAGCACTATTTTGCTCCTATCAGATCATGCGTTTCTCCCAGACGTTTGAATGTACCTACCGATAAATGGAAGTTGTATGCCACTTAGTGACTCGCTGTCTCATTTAAACTACGGGAATAATACCTACCAAATAACCTTCGATTGCAAGTAATTGCTTGTAATTAAACTTGAGTTCAACCTTTCCAAGTTTAAGATATCATTACTTTGCGAATTCCAGTTTTGTTGAATGATTTTAATTCTAACATTCGTAAATATTTTCAATTGCTTCTTTATGTTAGCAAAGGTTGTACCCATCCCAAGTCTCATATTTCTAGTTAGTTGAGGTACCTACCCACTATATATTCATCTGGATCGACATGTGTAAGTACTACATCTAAACTCGTGCAAGGTTTAAATAAAAGTTAAATGACAAACCAGTGTTAGATTCTGATGAAAATCTGTAGGGGATCATTCACGATACAGGTTCGTAAACGGTTGGATTCTTGTACTACTTTGTACTAATACTTGGTTCCAATGAGGCACACTAAAGTGTGCTTAACTCACGTCCATAGCTTTGGAAACCCTTCTATATCTACGAGATAATATGTTCAGCCTATCATCAATATAGGTATGTACCGCCATTAACAACCTTAAGCCATCCGGTTTTCTTGATTACCACCATGAACGACAAGGATAAACGGAGAACAAAGCAAGGGTGCTAAAAGTAAGTTCGAGAAGAACAAACTTCCGTTCTCAATGAATCGGCAAGCTAAGATGAACAATGAGCCATTCAGCAGGATGGAAGTGAATGAATTCATTCTACGAAATATCTTTTAAAGATCACATGCAAATTTCAATTCATTTTAACAAAGTTTGAAGACTGTACATTCAAGTTTTAAATTTTCTAACAACCCGGAAG
The DNA here is from genome assembly GCA_030762985.1 of Adelphocoris suturalis. Lineage (NCBI taxonomy): Eukaryota > Metazoa > Arthropoda > Insecta > Hemiptera > Miridae > Adelphocoris > Adelphocoris suturalis. The sequence continues at coordinate 12,560,619 of CM061045.1, read as the reverse complement.
AGTCTGGAATAATCGACCTGAAAACATTATTCTGGACTTCCTTAATTATACATCGGTTTAGCGAATTAAAAAAAAAAAAAAAAAAAAAAAAAATAGCTATTTAGATGGCTTCAAAATTGTAAAAGTGCGGAGAAGGGGCAGGAATTCCCTACAAATTCGTTTCATACATCAAAGAACACAATCCTCAATGTCGTCAGATCAACTGTAGTTTGTGCGCATGCGCAAACGTGAATTTCTTTTAACGTAGATTTCTCCTCATCTGTAGGTTCGATTTCGTTCACACTCGGTAGGTAGTTGGGTATAATATGTTCTAGAAGGATGCCCAATAAATTATTTAGTGATTGGTGGAGCAATAACCATTGCACATATGCAAAACTAATATCGATTGACACTGGCAAAACCCCTATTGTAATGTAGCTATTTTGATGAAATTTTGTGCGGATTAGCTTCTCAACGATCCTCTTGTAACTTTCATTGCTGTCGCATATCTAGTAATTTCTGCGCATGCACAAACGTGGCTTTCTCATGACGTCGATTTTTCATCACCTGTTGGTCCGATTTTGTTCAAACCTGGGGAGTAGTTAAGTATATGTTGTAGGAAAATGCCCTATAAATTATATCGTGATTGGTGGAGTAGCATCCATTGCGCATGCGCGAAACTATTGGAAAAGGAAAGGTATTGATGAAATTTTCAGCGATTGTTCGGTTTAGCTCCTAGACGGTCCCTTATAAATTTCATTGCCGGTGGATTAATAGTAATTTGTGCTCATGGCAGACATTAATTTCTTATAACGCCGATTTTTTATCATCTATTAGTCCGATTTCGTTCAAATTCGGGGAGTAGATAAGTATAGGTATGTTTCAGGAAAATTCCCTATGAATTATATCGTGATTGGTGGAGTAATAATATAGCGCATGCCCTTTGTATTTATCGCACTTGCTTGAATAATAGGTAACTATTGCGCATACGCAAAACCAATATTGGATAACAATCCGGGAATATTGAATCGATTCAGGTGAAATTTTAATTTGTTGTGTGGGGTAACCTTTAGACGATTCCCGCGCATGCAAACACGAGTTATAGCCCTGATTTGCACTGCACTCTAGCATGTATAAACATGTATTAGCTGCTGCTATATTTTGCATTCAATCATGTTGAATACTTTTTTCTTCAACTAATGCGTTCAACTAATGGTATATAGTCCATGTAACAATTGTGAGGAAGCTATGCTGCCCACCCAACTTGGCAAACGTTTTTCCCATGAGTATTGTTTGGGAGTACTCCTGTATATCGATACTTTTCATTCGATGTTTGAGTAGTTGTGAGTGCTCTCATTCGAGTACTTGAATAAGTACTGGCAATATACGCAACAAGTATTGGCAGTACTGAGCAATATTCTGCTAAAAATTATAAATTTAACGGTTTTTAGCCATTTTTAGTGATTTTTCAGCAAATTTTTCGGAATTTGACCAACTTATTGCGCTTAAAAAGTGCTGGACAAATAACGGATTTCAATGAAGAAAATTTTGTTTTTAAATTTTTGGAAACATTGCAGCATCTCCATTTTGTATGAAAATTCGCTAAAACTGAAAGGATGAGTTCTTTGGCGCTTTTTGAGCTCATTGAAGTGTCCAAATTTCAAAATGTCCTTCAAAAAATCACTAAAAATGGCTTAAATCGGGTAAAAATGTTGAATTTATGTACTAGTAAACTTTTGCTGAAAATTGAATTATCCTTGAATCCTTGATAATCAAGAAGAGCATCCAACAAATAATACCTGGTGTATTGCCGATCTCTACGTCCAGGCCAGCAGCGAGACTAGACGAATTGGATTTTAGGGAGGGTCTTCCTAAACATATCCAATATAATTATAAAAACTCGCTCCGCATTCTTGACATTGATGAAACGATTTTGTGTTTCGAGATATATCGTAAAGAAAAGTAGAAACGGAAGGTTGACTCTATTTTTGACTTTTAGAAAGGCAGCAAAACATCTCGTTGGGAAGGTTGAACGTTCTTTTTTCACCTTCTATTCCATAATCCCACCCCCTCTCACCGTCGCCATCTCACTCGTTTACGGTGGCAGTGGTTTATATTTAGATCCACCGATGAGAAAAGCAGACTCCCGCTTCACAAGAGAAATCCGCGTAGATAGCTTAGAAGCTATGAAACCAGTCTGCACTGTTTGGTGATTAATCGTGATCAATACGAACTCAGTTAACACGAGTCATTGGTTAACGCAAATAGTTTTCTCGGTCCCGAGGGTCCCCCTGCTGTACTTCAACTTAGTGATTATCTTGATTTTCTCGGTTAACACGAAACTCGAACAAAATATTGGGCCCCCTGAGTCTATTGCGACGTATCTCTCTTTCTCAGTTCTTACGTTGGAAGCTGTGAAATCAGGCTGCACTGTTGAGTGAACAATTGTGATCAATGAATCGTTTTAGTTCAAACCCTATTTATTTCTAAAAAATGTTAACACTTGATTATTCATAAGCTTGATTTTTCGGCGCAACGTAATTTTCATCTCAATCCTGAGGAGAATTATCGTTCGGAAGGACTCATGCACGCAGGACACACATACACACACACCCACACACACACACGTGTGTGTGTGTGTGTGTAAATAAGGAAAAGCGTTAAACTCTAGGTTTCGTCTCAGAATGTCTCAAAACGGATTCCGATTAAGAAAATTTTGATTTTAAAATTTTCGGAGCCATTACAAAATTCGCTAGAATGGATTTTTAACTTTGATAACTTGACGTTTTAAGCTAAGTTACCCATGCAATCTGTCTGAATATTGATTTAAAAAATCTTCCAACAGCATGGGTCTTGACAACACATCTTTAAAATTATATAGGTAGATTTAATTCGCTAACTAGTGTATTTTGAATACTCCACGATTCGTAATTGTTTTATACAAAAATCCTCCAAAATTCCTTGCAACTGAGACCTACGACCCAGCATTTTTTAAAAATCACTTTGAATTTGTTTAGTGGATTATTGGATAAATTTGTTTCTGTTACTTACGTTTCTGTTACCATTTGTGACGTCAAACTCGTGTGCTCTAATAAAAACAACTAGTGACGCTCCAAACTGAGAAATCTATTTTTGTGAGTTCTCCTTACTACAATCTTGGTCATGTCGCTCATTTAGCATCGCTTATTAGGCGGACGTCATTTTGCGGCTCAAATCGGTTGCATTCCCCCCCCCCCCCCCCCGACACTAACACCACCCCCTCCCCCAAACAATCCTATTTAGTTTGAGTTACTTACATGTTAATAAACAGGAGCACTTTCTGAAATGAACAGCATTCATACATCAATTGTGTATTCCACTTCATGTTGTTTTATTGTTTTCAATAATGAACCTTATAAATCCGAAAAAATCCGACCAATCAAAACCTCTTGGTTCAAGTTTCAAGATGGATGGATCCCAAAGATCCAATAATAATAAATAAAAAAAATAAAATAAATAAATAAATAAAAATATAAATAAAAAATAGATGAAAATAAAAAACGTCAGTCCACTAATGTCATCAGAAGCTTTTTTCCCAAACTATAACTGTTCACTGGTTTACGAAAGTCGGGTCAAACATCAAATTTTGAGGATGTTTCTAAAATCTCAACATCACTCTCAACCAATGAGGGTAGAGTTTTCAAAAAAACCATTATCTCGAAAACTTTTAAAGGGTGAAACCTCAGGCGTCAGGATAGCGGTCTGTTCGCGCTTTGAAAAGGATTAAGGGGAGAATTTTTTCTTAATTTTATATTATTTTCTGTTCAATTTCGAACAGTTTGATTTATAAAAATTTATTGTTCCGAATATAGAAACGCAAGAAAACCGAGTTCGAAGTTGACCATCTCATGGGCGGGTTCCAGCTCTAAACAAGAAAGACCGCACCTTCCACCTGCTCAAAAAACCGGAATAATTTAGGATTCGGAAGCAATAAACAAACTATAAACCTAAAAAAACCTTTCCTAACAAACTATAACCCTAACAAAACCTTCTTTTATTCCTGTTTTCATTGTTTTACACTGGTTTTACCGTGGGACGGTAGCAAGCTGTCAAGCTCGAAAAATGTTCTTCATCAGAAAAATGCGTCGTTAGACATGTTAATGTCTAAGTTAAAGTCGTTAGACATGTTAATGTCTAGCAACACGCTAGACATGTTATGTGTATGTCTTGTTATAATTTTGAGTTCAAGAGTTTGCGGTTGGGAAAATGTTACCTATCAAAAACCCGAACTGTATACCAAAATGAGCAATGCTGATTTTCCCCCCGTAGGTTTGTTCATCGACATCTGAATTGTTGAACGAGCAACCATTTTTAATTTTATACCGTGTTTTAAACCACACAGAGTCGTTTGTATAAAAATACTGCCCAGATACGAAAGAGGAAAGACGTGCGATCGGGGTCAACATCACCAGCCCAGGAAGTCCCCACTAAGAAAAGGAAGGGCTGTATTTTATCGCATTTGCTCGAATAATAGGTAACTATTGCGCTTACGCAAAACCAATATTAGATGTCCCTCCGAGAATAATGAATCAACTTTGATGAAATTTTCAATTATTGAGTGGGTTAACGTTTAAACAATATCCGCTCAAGCAAACCTGAATTACAGCCGAAATTTGCACTCAAGCATGTGTAGACGTGTATAAGATACTGTTAGATTTTGCATTCAATCATTTCGACCCGTACATTGTTCCTCAACTAATTCTATACTTCCATGTTAAAATATGTGAGGAAGCTATACTGCTCACACAACTTGGCAGACGTTTTTAAATCTGACCAATTTAATGTGCTCAAAAACTGCTGGCCAACGAACTCATAATTTCGTTTGTAAAAAGCTTGATTTTTTGGTGCGAGAACGGTATTTTATCTCAATCCTAATAAGTGTTATCGTCTGGAATAACGCAAACAAATATATATATACCTATATATATATATATATATATATATATATATATATATATTGTTTTGATGAAAAATGAAAACACTCGCTTGCAATATTATTTTGAGGTATTACAGATGGTTGGAAAAGATAGAAAACACATAAATAAAACTTACAAAATTAAGAGAATATTTCGCCGTGTTGGCGTCGTCAGGTCTAGACCAACCATCTGTAATACCTCAAAATAATATATATATATATATATATATATATATATATATATATATATATACCTATATATACCTATATATAACATATATCTTATATATATATATATATATATATATATATACCTATATATAACATATATCTTATATATATATATATATATATATATATATATATATATATATATATATATATATATATATATATATATATATATATATATAAGCATTAAACTTTAGGATTCGTTTCAGAATGCCTCAAAACGGAACTCAATGAAGAACATTTTTCGAAAATTTCGATTTTAAAATTTTTGGATCCATTTCGATAGCTTCTTTTTCCACGACAATTTGCTAAAATGAAGTTGGGGGGGGGGGGGGGTTACGGGGTGCTTAGTGCCCCTATATTTTGATTCAAGCACCACTATTCCTCGTTTCATCTAGAAACTGGTCGGAATTATGAGCTAGAAATTAGTTATCCGAGGCTGTCGAGGCCGTTGAATCTGATTTCGAGTCAAAAAGTGTTCGATAAGTTTAAAATTCCGACCCGTCAGAATGTAATCTACTTGACTTTGATTCTCACCAATTCAAACGCACTAAGCATCAAGTTAAAATTCTAATGGCTCCCAATTTTCTACTCAGAAATCCAATTCGGTGCGTGGGTATTGGGCGAGGAAAGGATTCTTGACATCATCTGGTTTCTGTCTTCCCTTCGTTTGGCCCATGTGCGTGTATGAGAGGGCAGTTCGTACGATGACGTCACACGATTTCGGGATTCACATGGTTTTTCAGTAGCACGAACCGGTTCAATCCGTTTCAGACAATCCTGAATCCAAATCCACAAACAAATCGTGAGTGGAGTTCTATGTGTGTAATCAGTTATGGATGTATTCACTTCTTCATTCACTCTTCTATGCACTGCCCAATCCTCAAATTCCAAACCTTTAAGCGAATTTTCAAAGAAAAAATATATGTAAATTAATGGATGAAAGAAAATTTCACAAATATAAAGAATAAAGAGAAAATTCTGATATTTCGCTGATATTAAGCTTGATCACAGAAAAAATATGAATGGGCATTGTTTGCATGACGATGCTTGTTAAGAATCTTGTTGCCTCGTTGCTTGTTGCCTGCATTCATGGATTAGGAAGATTATGATTTTCACTGATGCTTTCATTCAGTCGTTGATATTGAGGCCAGGTGGGCGATTTGCACCCAAGATGGTCCTGTGAGCTCGTTGTGACTGTTGCAGAAGTCTATCGTTACTTTTCGGCATAGTTTTCAGCACTTTCACCCCAAAGCACTCATCAAAAGTAGATTGGTGTGATCGTGCATGTTCTGCAACAGGAAGCTGCCGGGGCTGGTTCACCGATGCTCTGTGGTTGTTTACCCTGAGATTCAGCGTTGTAGTGGTCTTACCAACATAAAATCCTTCGTTTTCCGAGCATTTCCTACATATTAATTGGTAAATACACATCTTTGATTGACATTCTGCTGAACCTTTGCCCTTATATTCTGGAATGGCATTTGGGGATGAAAAGTACGCATCCTCAATCACTAGGTTACATAGCTTACACCTCGGCCGCCGACATATATATATATATATATTCGCGCCTCGCCGGGGGACTTCGCCCCCCTGGACCCCCCTAATCTATACTCGGCGCTTCGCGCCTCGCCGGATCTTTTCTCTTTTCTACTGCGTAGAAAACGAGGATAATTTGCTATGCAATTCTTAGCCTGAATCAACTTAGTTTTGGAATGTAGCCAGGTACGTAAGGAGAGGGAAATTGGTAGCTTGAAATGTGAACATTTATCCCATAAATCAAGCGCTTTCCAACGAGTGGCGAACGATTTTTGTGTGACTACACTGCAGAAGTTTCATTCCCCTAACAATGGCTGGGTTGTACGTGAAAAACACTGAAATTTTGACACAATCTATAGCAACTACTCGGTTACCTACGTGAAAATCATCTTTAATTTCGTTTGGGACGTTACAAAAAAAATTATTGGGGGTCGGCCTAAGAATTGCATAGCAATATAATATATAGGGTGTATTTCCAGACGATAACTCCCTTAAAATACGGCGTAACAAATTCGTTCCAACGCCTGGAAAATCCGTCTTTGCAAAAGACAGGTCGAATTCGTTGGCTAGCCTGATCGCTCTAAAATGTCAGGTTCAAATTTACAATTTAGTGTCCCAAAAAATGCAGAAAAAATTTGTTTTTGTCAATAGGGCATGCGGGGTGTCACAGTCGAAGTTTTCAGCGCTGAGTCTATTGCGACCTCTCAGAGATCTCTAAGATACATAATAAGTGAGAACAATGGATATTTAGGTGTAAAATGCCAATAATTGACCAATTAATCGTATTCAGCTGCGTGTCCTAACATTTTCTTAGCGATCTCGTTACATGACTGTCCCCTTAGTTCTATCCACAACTTTTATTTGAAAATTCGCTCTATTGGCCATGCTGCATGACTGAGTATTTTTTTCCTGTTTTCCCTCAATTTGGAAATCTATTTGCCCTGTCTTTTCAGAATATAAATACTTGCGTCGAGAGGGGGATTAAAGCAGAGAAATTCAGAAGACGTAACTATTCAAAATGAAGAATTTGTTCTTCAAGACATACGTTATTCTAGGAAGAACTCCCAGCACAAAAAGAGTTCCCCAAAATTACCCAAAAATGAGTTCTTTCCCGCGTTTTCACTCACTTCCACCCTTTGCTTGCACTTTTATTTCTTATGGTATGATATTGTGAAGCGCATTGTAATTAACCAATTTTCGCACCATCTGCTCAGAATTGGTGACAATTTCAAGCTGTGGGAAGAAATTATATTATTTTTTAAAAATGAAGGAAAAAAGAATTACCGTGTTTTTAGAAGTTGCCGATGTCGGTGAGGATTTGTTGAAACAAATTGGCGTGGTTGTGGTTTGATTGCCTCCACATGAATTCGCACGAATACGTGTCGAGTAACGAATTAGCTTTTCCGCATTGTCTTTTATTGTGCATTTTCGCGGCCTTCCAAAGACCTTTGTGAAGAGATTAGTTAGTTAACCAACCGGTTTATGGTTCATCGGGAAGACATTGGACCCAAGCAAGCGCGCAGCGCCCGTGGTCAATGACGATACCCTCTTGTTTTTCCAAGAATTCACCAATGCCTCCCCAATTTACTCCCTCAAATTGAGCGAACATTAATTAGAATGTAAAAGGAATCATTACCGGTGCCTAGAACCATCGGGCGGGCGTGAAACAGTCGCGAGAGTCGTGAAACAGATGGGGGGGTATAACGGAAAATTACCTTCTTGTCCTGCAGTTGATTAGGTACCACTGTAATTATTATCAAGTTTGCAAATTTTCTTTTTTATATAAAAATTAGTATTTGTAAGATTGAAACTATGCCTGTCTGTGTAATGATTAGAATAAGAAATGTTCACATGTTTTTCTGTTTCATACTATTTGAATACGATTTTATTAATGTAGGTACCTATGTTGGAGCAGAACACATCTTCATTATCGGGGACCGGCGATTCCTTCCCGACCTCCAAAAAGCATGGCGATTCCTTCCGGTTACTCAATTCCTTCCGCCGTGCAATCGGCGATTCCTTCCCGTTACTCAATTGCTTCCCGCCCAGGTGTTGGTTAGTTGTGTAGCAAAAATTAACTCTTTATAGGACTAAACCCTTAATTGAACAATTAAGTACTTAAAACCGAAATCAAAGTATCACAATCACCAAGTATTAAAATCACAATAATCACAAAATGAAAAATCAGTCGTAAAGTTCACGTCTCAATTTCATTGCTCAAAAATCCCCCAAAATTTAACATTGACCCTTTTAGAAATTGGTAAGGGTAATCGTCGAGAGTTTGCCAAGCGACAAGTCGCCGTTTTTTTTATTTTTTTATTATTTTTTTAAAAATATTTTTTTTACTCTTGGGAGTAGGTATGTTGGTCAATTTCATAGGTCTTAATGTGGATTTCGGTCTGAAAAGCTATTAAACTATCTACGAAACTAAAAATGTGGGGTTGAGGTGAATGAAAGTTTCATTTTCACCTTGTACGTTGCATTCACCACTAACAAGAAGTCCTTTGGTAGTGTGGATATTCATTGTAGGAAGAGTAGACAACAACTCATCAATGGACTTCGGAAGGCTTGTAAGTTTCCTACATTTGGTCCTGAGCGACAGAAGACAAGATTTCTTCAGAAACATTGACAAAATAACTACATAGATGCGATTTTTCAAATAAATAGATATCAAAATATTATTAAATCCTCCTGAAGGGCCTTATCACTTTGAGATTGGAGGGGAAGGAATCGCCGAACCATGGCTCACTGGCCGACCTCACACCGGTAGGAATCGCCATCTCCCTCGGGTCGCAAGGTCCAACTTTCACTTTGACGGGAAGGAATCGCCGGTTCCCCCTTCATTATACATATACGCAGTAACAGTGAGGAGTAACAAAAACATGTAATGATGTCAGAAAACATGTGTTTCACAACACAGTACGAGTGTACGGTTGACGATCGATGCTGAACCCTAACAACCAGTCTCACAATAACCGGAAACATAATATTATCATTTACGTACCTTCCGGAGGAGTTCATCGTCTCTAGCGAATCGAGTACAGGGGGCAAGCGCTTACGATATAAAGACATCATCATCAGGCCGTCGGAACAGTACTATTTCAACTTCCTGATGATGATATCTTTAGATCGAAAGCGATCGCCCCCGTTACTCGACTTGCTAGTGACGTCGGACTCCTTCAAATGGTACGTAAATGATGATTTTACTAATACTACTTGCGGAAATAACCCTTTAGATCTAATATCGGAAACATTATAATTTGTCTGTCCAAAACAGTACTAACAACTTACAACTGAACTTACTTCAACCCGACTTTGATTCTTTAAAATTCAAATTTGAACATTTGTAACTGCACCTCAACTAGGAGGCATTGAACAAGGTGTCTAAAGGGACACAGCAAGTGACACGATTCTGAGAGGAGCCATGTTGCCCTCCGGCACTAAACGGAGTGCCATCATGGAGAAAACGAGGGGTGCAGTGATCCTAAAGCTTATATATATATATATATATATATATATATATATATATATATATATATATTGATGATCTGCATTGTATGTCAACTGGCTTCACCAACAACACGTATGTTACTTTTCAAAAGTCTTTCCATCTGACTTGGAAGATCCAGCACATCAATATATAATTCTGTATTCTATTATTAATGTCAAAATCATGACACACTTTTTAAAAGTTATTGAGTTGGCCAGTTTGAATTTATTTATTATTATAATTTATTTTGTTTCTTTAAGTTAATCAATTATTGAGTACCTCGATTTGTATTTGCGTATAGACCCCAGACCTGATAAATTTCGTTACCAGGCTGGGAATTGAACCCGGGATCCCCCTGTTCCCATGTGGCTTCAGATTGCGCCTTAAGACTACTCAGCCACAGAAGACACCTAACCAGGTGGAATTTGCTTCTTGCTTATTTGCTTTCCCTATGAAATCCCTGAGAAACTCATCGAAATCTGAAAGTAACTGTAGATAAGATGGCTTCAACAAGTATTCTGATGATGTGTGTCTAACTTTGGTCGAAGAGTAATAAAATTCATAGAAGAAGATCTATATATTATCTCATATGATATCTGAGAGTTTAATCGAACTCGGGTGAAAATTGTAGAAGTTATGGTTGTTGTAAGGATTTTAAGGTTTTCTCATACGCAGAGGCTAACATTATTATGGCAGCGATGAAATTCATTCTGAACCATAAAGGGTCGATCTAGCACAATTCCTGAAAATTTCATCTAAATCCAAGTGTAATCCAGTATAGTTACAAAATGAATATTTTTCAAGAGAGCGACGGTATAAAATGTAAAATTAATGTGGAAATTTCGATTCTGAGGTATTTTTTTCCTTCTTGAAATTGACAATCTAGGTGGACTTCGAAGCTACAAAAACAGTTGCCTACTTTAACTTAGGAATGTTATATGTGGTCCAGGATTTACCAAGTGCGCTATTTGCTGATGTGTTGTTTATCTTTGTCTGCAGGACTTAACTCCTTGAACAGATGTAACGGGCAAGGAGCACGTGTACTACGGCCACCATCGGTCATTTTGTAATTTCCTCCGGGAAGACAGGTAATAACTGTTGATTACCTATATATATATGCTCAATACACAAGATGTAATATACGGAACCCTGACTAACAAAACTTGAGGAATCGATTCTACTCCATATTTGCAACAAACAAAAGGTTCTCATAGACAATTTTCTAACATTTAGTAGGTACCTAGTTTTTAATAAGGATTGTTTGGGCTTTCAAGATTTAGTTTTCCTTTTACATAGTGTTATGGTACTTGTTATTGCTGATTTGGTGGCGCATCCTTCACTGATTCTGTACTCCACACATGATTTCCGAACTTTCCCGAAAATTTTCAAATTCACGAAAAGTCACAAAAAATAAAATAATAATAATAATAAATAAATAAATAAGGAATCGATGCTGCCAACTCCATAGCATTTCTATTTAATGATTCCATCTATTTTTAGCACTCATTTCACAAGAGCAAACAAGCATTTGCGCTCAAGTATTCTGATCCATTGCGCTCAAGATTCTGATCAATTTTTCCAATTAATCTATACTTTACTGGAAGGATTGATTAAGGATGCTTTTTTATTTTTGAGATGTGAGCATTCAGACCATCGAACTATACACATCATTCAGATCTATTTTTTCAATTAGGTAATCTATATTTTACCAAAAGGATTGAAGAATTGCTTCTTCTTCTCTTCTATTTTTTATTTATTTATTTGTTTTTTGAGATGCGAGATTGCAAGCATCCAGACCTCCAAATTAAATGCAAAGAAAAAAAAACCCCACTCTTCTGAAATCGAATGAGGTCAAGTCCAACACTAATTATCCGACTATTCGCTTGATGAGGACGAGTCCAATAACTCCCACAGTAATTACTACATTATTGCATCTAAAACTCACAACTTTTGATCAGAGTGTGTATCTGTGTCATCAGTCATGTACATATATTATATTTCTAGTTTTTATCGCCAATTAGATAGTGGGGGGCAGGACTAAAGTTTTTTACTAGGCAAAAACTTTAGTGCTGCCCCCAACTTTTTTAAACCACAATTAAGAAAATAATGTAAATCGATTTTAGGATGTTTGAAATGACAACGATGAGAAAGAGGGGACTCTAACGATTCCAAATCATATTTTCAAAGTTAGAAAACGATGGTTTGAAGAGGAGAAATCTCGTTTTAAAAATGGGGGCAGGATTAAAGTACACCCGCATATCCGATCTGATGAGACTGGACCAAAGCGTTGAACTTACTCGTAACCAGAGGAAATGAACATCATGGCTGCAATCGAACTTCAATTGGAAGGCACAATTCCAAGAACGCAAACGAATCGCATTGTGGCTTCCAAAATGATTGGTAGAACGATAAAATCTGTGGAGAATCCCATGAATTTGAATCGCTCAAAAATTCTCTAAATCAGCGCATTCAGGTAAAAATTTAATGAACTTTCTCACGGTACTCTCCAATGTTCTTTTGCGCTTTTAAAAAAGCATGTTCCGATCAGTTTTATGTGAAAAAACGTGATGGGGGCGGGGCACTGCCAATTGCAAGATAATTCGCAAAGTACCTATAGATTAAAAAATAATTGCTGAGAGGCATTTTCGATCGAAAATGGGACGATGAATCGATTCCTTTCTTCTTGTAGACATATTTTGTGTGCATACTGCATAGACTTTTTCCATCGACCAGGCCCATATACAGTAATGATCTTTATCAAAATCCTCAGAAAACTCATTGTTGTAACCATTGAAGGTGTATCATCTGCTGTATGATTTGCTGACTGCTGGGATACAGAAAAATCTGCTGATTAGTGGAATATACTGTATATAAATCAGAATTTGCAGAATGTATTGAAAATTATGGCAGTAAATAAGTTTTCTAATTTCCTACAATAAGTTATTGCATTTCTTAAAAAGTCGTATTTTACACAATATAGCCCATATTCTTGTGACGTCACGCCTGGAGTAGGTTAGTGTTTCCACCGACGGCACCGTGTCAGTAAATCGCAACTCAACCAAGCTATTTTTCACAAGAAGTTGTCCGTCTTACGTCAAGCTAATACGTTATTTGGACGACATTTTTCATCAGTTTTGTTTTGCGAAAATAATATTGTAGTAATATAAAGTGTAAATTCAACTAAATAGACGGAATAAACATGCCTGCCAGCGCGATTGTTGATGGTAGCCAACGATAACGATCTAATGGTGAACGAGTTTTTATTTGGACTTGATACTAACTATTGTAAGTAGTTAAAATCAGTGTCCGAAAACTAAAGAACTTCATTCGTTTAGGCTTTGAGAATAATTGACCTGAAAAATAATGAAGAAAAAAATTGTTGAAAATTCCTCAGTTGTCTGTACTGCGGTGTTAGCAACTTTGACGAATATCGAATCAGGAAATGTAATACATGAATCAGAAACCAACTGTAAGGGAAAAACCTTGAAATTCATTCTTCTGAAGGTTAGATTTCATAAAGACGGCATTGGAAGTGCAGTAAAATTTTCTCGAGTTTTGAAGTTGCGCATATTTTAGGGACAAGAAAAGTTAATTTGGTACCTACTTCGGTTTTTGTCTATGGAAGTACATAAACAAGAAGTAATAATATACGGAAAGCACGTAGGTATAACTACCCTCTAAGTACTTACCTTTCCAAATGCGGTACCTGATACTTATTCCCTTCTAGCAGAGCTCTCGTGGCACGTCCTTTCACGAGACTCTAAAGGTTTTTAGTTATTCAGTTCATTCAAAGAACAGTTCTGAAAACTAGATAACCCACAACGTATTCGTGGCTAATGTCTGGAACACATTATTTTCGAACTCGCCAACACAAATTTTATTGGGATCTCGACCGCACACACTAATCTTTTCATAACGTTTCAAGCAGTGAAACATAATGAAAGCATAATGAAAAAATACTGAACCGTGAGATGACTAGCTGCGTAGGTGGTGACACCTAATGTCGACGATTCGCATAGTTTTTACTCGTCACCATGACAACAAGGTGAAATAACTTCTACAATTAAGTTTTTAGCCTTGCCTCGATGTAAGGATGCGCTAGTGTCGAAGTCTCGAGAAAATCACAGGGCTAAAAAGGGAAGTGATCTTGAAGAGTATTTAAAAAATTCAAAACTCGTAAAGAACTTGGTGAGATTAGTATCTCCATTGCAACCAGTTTCTGATTCAGGTTATCGACATGCAATGTTCAAATGTAGGAAAAGTTGGTCGGTAAGAAGGCTTTCGTAAGTGTCTGGGGACGTAGAAACCATTGATAGTTAAGTCATGTCCCCGGGTCGTTTACCATCCTGACTTCTAAACAGGGAAAACAGCCGATGTAACCCTGATAAGACCGATAGATCTGTCAGAGTGCCAGTGCCAGGTAGTCAGGCTTCTCTCACCACTTTCCTTGAAACCAAAAATCAGGTCTTCATAAATAAACCATGATGCTCGAGCAGTATAGCTCAGCGTCGTGTTTGGTGACGTCTTAATATATTTTTTCTTGTTTTAAATGTACGATTAATGGCTATTACAACAGCTTCATCTACTATCAGAAGTATTGGTGAAGAAGCACTATTAGTCTTTTCGGGATTATACGATATCGGTGTCAGTAGCCATTGACCTCAGTCAATTGCTTCCGAGTCTACCTATAGAGGTTTTTACAATAAGTTCCCCAAGGGCTCTACTAATTCAGGTGATGACAAAAATTTGTCTCACAAATAAATTGCCCACTTGCATTTTACGTTTTAGACCATTCTGAACAACTTTCGTTCCGTGTCTGTGTGTCTTTCGTTTGTCCGCAACAAACAATCTCAACAACAATCTCAACTTCCACTGTTGTCATTCGATTTTGATGAAATTGTCAGGGAATGTGCGAGTTAAGCTATAGAGGTTCCCCAACAATTTCATTGTTCTCTAATCAAAACGCCACTCTGCGCATGTGCAAACGTAAATTACATCAAACTTTATTTTCTAGTTCCCAAATTGACGGATTTTGACGTGTTACGCCACCTACATCTTATAACGATCTACGAGTATTAATGTTACGGATAGGAGGAAGCTATGTGCCACACTCAACACGGCAGTCTTTTTTTCCTTTAATTGTTTTTTCTTGCAGATAATTGGATATTACTTACCCCTTTAAGTCCCAATGTGTTTGAATCAAATTGGTGAGCTGGATACAGCGAAACTCTTTCTCTCCCTACTCCATTATACCATGCCCACAATTTACGGAATTCCGGAATGTTTGGTCGTCTTAGTCAAATATGAACAACCAAAGGGTTCACTGCGGGGCCGCGATGAACTGATTGGGTCTGCGTCAAGGACTATACTGAAGATGCCAGTTTAAAGAAAGTTCGGAATCACTTTACTATGTAACTACTTTTTTTTTTTTTTTTTTTTTAATAAAATGTAGGTAAGTAGGAACACATTTTTGTTAAAAAATATATTTTAAAAAACCATAGGTATGGTACGAAGATTTAATGAATACGATAGATAATGGTTGATGGCCATTCAAGTTACAACGTTACAATAGATCGCCTTTTTTTAAGGACCTAATTACCTCAGGACCCCATAGTCGAACAATAGAGCCACTTTGAAGATGATCAGAACTGTATACCAACATAAGTACGTCCCATTGCTAACGTCTACAGGAACATAGATTGTGGCTGGAATATAGATTAAATATCCCGCCAACAATGGGTAAAACTTTAAAAAATATTCTTCATCCACATTATTTGACTCTATGGGCCAGTTCCACCAACGGGAGTTTTCCTTGGATTAACCCAGGACCTTGAGTTTTCTCGTCAAAACAGCGAAATGACCGTTCCACCAACGCTTGACTCGGGATCTACTTGTGATAACGCACGGATTCCAGAATACACCAGTTGGGGTGGGTTAAGCCACGGATCAGCGCTGATCCGCAAATTTCTCACAGCCCGCCATCTTCAAAAGTTGTGTACTTAACACTGTTTTTCCGTTTGTTCCTTCATAACACAACCCCGCCGTTTTTTTTTTTTTTTTTATTTTTTGTTTTAATAATATAACTTTATTGCATAAGATAAATGCATTGCAAGTTGGGTTAAACTTAATTTGGTATACATATAAACATGAAACTTGATTTGGAGGTGAAGCCCATTGGCTTTCTCCTGAAATATATATCTAGTTGATATTGAAAGTTTGAATAAATTAACAGTTAAGTTTCATAACAGAGGTAACAGTTTATAATCGTTTTTAACAGTTTTATCACAGAGGTTAACAATATCGTGGATGATTCACTCGCTCTCGTTCATTAAGTCTCGGTGGTGCTTCCGTTTGAGGCGTCGTAGAGGGCGTACTGGGGGGATTTCAAGTGAAATACTAGATACTAGGGGATTTTCATGATTTTCGAAAGAGCAGGTTAGGTTGGCATATGATGTCTTTAGAACTTCTTTGACAGTAGGAACTTTGAGGTCTTTGTGTAGGTTGGCATTGGTCATGAACCATGGAGCATCAGTGATGACTCTCAGTGCAGTCCGCCGTATTTCCGGAATTATTCATTTCCTATTCCGTTATGCCAGTGAAGAAACAATGACTTTCAAGAAACAATTAGACTATGAAAATTCCTCGAATGAGAATATGTAAGGGAAGAGTGGACCACTTGCCTATGTGGATGGAAAACGATTTTGACATTTTCATGTTTTTTACTTTGGCTCACAACGGGAAAAAATCAACAGTTTTTAAGCGTTAGGTACTTACTTGCTAAGATTCCTTTCCAATGATTTTCACTTACAACGGAGCCGTTCCTAGGGAAATTTAGTTCCGTCAGTTTCAGTCCTTATCTGACGGATATTGTTCACCACTCGTTGGAAACATCTCAATTTACGTTGAAGGGGGCTATTATTTTTGCGCTAGACTTGATAGTGGAAAAAATTTCGTAGAACACGGGAAAAATCACCGAAAAAACAACAATCAACAACCTTCGTGTTGAAATCGTGATGAATTCGTGATAATCGTGTTGAAATTTATATCTTAGGATGATCAAATTGTCATCTCCCAACTATCCTCCTTATTTGAGCGAGATCAAATGAGTAGGGTGAGAAAATTGTGCTTGATAGAATTTACGTCTGCGCATGCGTAGAGTGAAGAATTGATATGGGAACAATGAAACTTATAGGAGACCATCAACGGCCTAGCCCACACATTCCCTGTAACATTCATCTAAATAGGATGAAAATTGTGGCAATTGAGCTTGTTACAAGGATTTGCGGACACACAGACAGATAACACAACCCCGCCGTATTTCCGGAATTATTCATTTCCTATTCCGTTATGCCAGTGAAGAAACAATGACTATCAAGAAACAATTAGACTATGACAATTCCTCGAATGAGAATATGTAAGGGAAGAGTGGACCACTTGCCTATGTGGATGGAAAAGGATTTTGACATTTTCATGTTTTTTACTTTGGCTCACAACGGATGAAAATTGTGACAATTGAGCTTGTTACAAGGATTTGCGGACACACAGACAGACACGAAACGAAAGCAGTTCAGAATGGTATAAAACGTAAAATAGGTACTGGTAGAAATTTTGATTTTAGAGAAGAAAAAAAAACTTTTTTTTTCCATCTCCCGAAAATAAAAATAAAACTATGTATTAATAATCTCAGAAGAGTTGTTGAAGATTTCTTGTGATAATCTTCCGTAATTTAGGTAATTGTAAGGAAACACCTTTAGATAATCACATATGTTTATTGCATTAAGCAAAAACACAAAGCTTTTCAGCTAAATTTTAGCCATCTTCAGGTACAATATCACATGTGATTATGTAAAGGTGTTTCCTTACAATTACCACCTAAACTATGTTTTCGCTACCTATAGTTAGATTCGAAAGCAAAACCAGCTGCGTTGTTGGAATAGGCTCAGAGTTAGCTCTCACTAACCTAAACCAGGGGTACCTCAGACTGCGTAATTTTTACCCAGCAGTCTCACATTTTGGTGGTGGCAATTCCATCTGTTTTTGTAACATCGCAATTGCGTACCTAACAATTTTTTGTAAAAGAATTTTGGAATGGGCGTCAGTCCTCACACTTTCTACCATATCCATATCCACTAGTAATGTTTTTTACATGGCCTATTTTTACAATATTCGAAACTGAAGTTCGAAACCACTTGCATTTCCTCCGCATACCGCTTGAAAACAGCACAGAATGAGTGGAGTGTAATTGTGAGCGAGGCGGGAGCGGGAAACGAAGGGAGCACGAACCAGCCATGTGGTCCACATGTGTTCTTCGTCATAAACACTTATGCCGAGGATCCTTGCTCTCGAGGGACAACCTTTTAATGGTTGGGAACGTCCAGTAATGCCACCTACTCTGAAAGGTAAAGTACCTACTCGTACTTACTTCAACTACCGTTGCCGCAGTGTTTTTTTTTTTCCCCGCCAATCTAGCTGGACAAAACTCAAATTACATAATGAAAAATTTGTTCCAACCCAAAAAATATGTATTTTGGCTATGATTACTAGGTTGCACAGCCCAATTATCCCAACGACAGGTGTCCTAATGTACTGTTTTCTAGTTTATAAAATGATAAAAATTGACGTTTCAACGTCAAGAGGCAGAGGGGTTCGGTTTCCCAGTATCAGACCTCAAAGATGCTTAACTAAGCGACTAAATGGCGATTCTTCCGTAAAAATTCCTCAAACATTGACATCATTTACGGCCGTTTCTTGGGTAATACAACTTGGAAGTCTAAATATAATTGAAAGAAATCCTGGATGTTTGGTTGACGTACATAATTGAATTGAGTTTTTCAATAACAGAACGAAAAGTTTTTTCTCGTTTAATTCACATTAGTACATAAAAAGCATATACCTGCCCACTAAAAATTATGCCTTTTTTACAATAAAGGTTGTTCTCTCCCTTGAATATAGTAAGAATCTGACGAATAAATTGTAGGAACTTTGAATTTATTGGAAGATGAAATAGGAACTTGAGATAACTAAACATTGGGAAAATAACAAGGAACTTGTATGTAACAGCTAGGCAACTTCCTGCAGCTACAGTCCAATAAGTCTAACGACGTTTTTCGTTTAAAAAACTCGAATAATTCAAAAATATCGCAAATTTTAAGAATCTCATAGAACTAAAATCTAGCTGTTGCTGAGTACTCGTATGATGTACATCTTACCATGAAAAATATTCAACGATCTGAGGCGAAGCTGCCGTTGAATCACTTGCAGTTGAGTGAACATTTTAATACGATCGGCTTTGGCCAGACGATGAGTGGGGTTTTATCTTCACTTGACAATACATTATACGACGCGATTCTGCGAATGCTGAGCTCTTTCTCCTTCGTTTCACCTTGCTAACTATTCACGAAGAGACTCCAATGGTAATTTCGAAGGAGAAAAGGATTTGTTTTCAAAGCTGTTGTCCAGCTAGATTGGCGAAAAAAAAGAAAAAACCACTGTGCGCCGTCGCTCTCGCTCCACATCTCAACAGGGAAAGTCTATATAAGTAAAACATATTGGTAAGTAATGCGTGCGTTACAGGGACGTCCCTATGAATGGATTTTATATCATTTTGGTGAGAATTAAAATAAGAGAAAAAAAAATGACTTCTAGGGATAATTACCAGAAAGAATCGGTAATTATCCCCTCCACCCCCCACCGCGACAGTAAATCCGGAATTCTCAAGGTTTGCTACACAACTAGACTAAAATTGGAATTGAACCAAATAAGAATCACGAAATTCGGGTAAGAACTGTAGCCTGGGCGGAGTCGACAAAATTTGTCACACACACACACACTCACAAACACACACAGACATAAACCTATGGTTTTTTACTTTAATCCCTCCATTCCCCCTCTTCCATTACGGAATTCAAAATTTCCGAGGTTTGTTGCACATCTAGACTAAAATTGGGATCGAACAAAGAGAGAATCTCGAACATCGGTTGAGAATTGTGGCCTGGGCAGCGTCGACAAAATTTGTCACACGCACACACTTTTTTCATGGATTCGGTCTTAGAATGGTCGGAAACGGATTTGTATGTGGTTATTTTTTTTCTCATGCTTGGGTTGTCCCCCACTCTCTGAATCAATTCCAATAGGTCGTCCCTCTTAATAAGAAGCCTTGCCTGTATGACCTACCTTCTGAGGGACCTCCTAAAAACTTACCCTTAAGTTAAGTTGTCCCTTCAATGGAGCAGTACCTACCTATGTACTTACCCATAGCAGAAAGAAATCATCACAGTGTCCGTGCGATGAATAATCAACGCTAGAATATCTTCGGGAGAGAGAGAGAGAGAGATCGTATGCGAGGCTTCGAATTAATTTCCCAACATCTATGTAACCTGCGAGGTTGTATTGGTATTGATCATTGTAGAACCAAGCTAATTGCTATGTTGAACGATATGACCGATATATCAGTGATCTCAGTATCTCTCAAAGCTTTATGAAGTTGATTGGAAGTGTGGATAATGTTTACCTCTCATAAGTTTCATCAAAATCGATGGAAAATGAAATCTATTGACAAAGTGATTTTAAGTTCCAACCTCAACATTACAACTTTTGTGATTTCACTACTTATTCCTATCCGACTGACTAAAACTGCCTTCACGTATGTATTGATAGTAAGAGCTGAGGGTGTTCATCGGTAGAAAAGTTTGAGGAAATGCTTTGAAAATGTAGCCTTCTCTGGATGAGAAAATCTTTGACTACCTACAGTTTTAATATAAAATAGCACCCTCACAAAGAACGCTTCAATAGCACAAGTATTTAAGTTATTCCCCAACAATTCCTAAACCGTGAGGCCTATAGAAATTTGCATTCGGACTAAAGTTATGGGGTATATAAAACAGTGATTCACCGCCAAGAACTGTAAACTAGTGGGCCAGCTGACTTGGTTCCTCTGAAGTTTAAAAAAAAGTAGAATACACTTTCTAAGTACATCTGTGATGTTCTAGGAACCAAAATATATTTCAAGTACTCATAGGTTTTACCTATGTTTGCTTATGAGTCGTCTGAAGGATTTAAGAGCAACATGTGCTATTGCCAAAAAAGGAAAAAACTAAGATACCGACCGAAATTATTGCTATACCTACTGGGTTATATAGTATACCTATACAGTATACCATTTTGCAAGTTTATAGCTCCAAAATTTCGGACTGTAGCGAGGATCAGACGGACAGAAACAGTATACCTACCAATAATTTCTAGTAAAAATAGAGAGAAAAAAAATCTCTCAAAGTAAAATTTTTCTCTCGATTCTGCCGATTAGCAAAAAAGGTCGTACAATAAGACAGTTTCAATTCAGCATCCCAAAAAATTATCGAAAAACTACAATAAACACGTATTTTTGAGAATAGTCGTCGGATATCTTTGACGATTGTTGACATCGCCAACAGGAACTTAGTTGCATCGGATCGGATAGCTCTGGAAGACGTATCAATCGATTCAACACGTCAAAAGCTAACGAAGTCCATAGATATCAATCGTGTATTTCTGAGTTGTTTCGTTCGACATCTTCGGGTATCGCCGGCAAATCGCGTCAGATTGGTACCTACCAAAAATTATACAGCATACACTAGGTGTCTAAATATTCTACCTACCAAACTGCAAGTTTATAGCTCCAAAATTTCGGACTGTAGCGAGGATCAGACGGACAGAAAGACACGTTCTTCTGAACCATCTGCTTTTAAACAGTTTTGTGCGGGCAAAATGACATTTGTTGCCGCTTTTAATCCTTGCTTGATCGAGAATCATAATTCGAATGTTCTACCATTCAAGGCCTCACTATGTTCAGTTAGACGAATCTCATTTCTACTGCAACCCATGTATTTTGTCTTTTAATATTGACGTGCACTGTCATTTCTGCAGTCTGCAATCTCCATTGCCACGTACCTATCCCTCTTCCAGGGAGCTCAAGTTCCACACCTCTATCTCAATATCGTCCGAAGACTCGGTGGATGGAACCTCAGTCCCATGATAAAAATAACACAGATTAGGTCTTATAACTAGGTACCACCCTGTTCTATCGGCATATCACTCAAAATCAGTCATAAGAAAAATATCTCCCCCTGTAGGTCATTCTCAGCATTCCAATACTTGACCGGTAATAAAATAAAATGGAAGGACAGCGAGAAGGTGGACAATGGTAATGTCCATAGAGGGTAGACGCAGGTACATATCAGGTTTGTAGAAAATGTGTGGGCATATCAATAGGAACATTTTCTTTGTTTTTAGGGATATTTCGGCTCCGCACCACCACTGTGGGGTGGCGGTCAACTCAGCCCCGTCTTTTGAATAAGTCGACAGCCATATAAAACGGGGAGAAACTGATTAAGGAACCCAGTTTTCAATCGGTTTCTTCCCGTTTTACTGGGCTGAGATGCACTCAACATGATTTCCCACATCTTAAAATATATACTAAGCTATGAATGTCATGTGAGATAAATGCAAAACATTGTCACGCGCACAGAACGGAAATAACCCGCAAGATTCCTGATAATGTCATCGTAATTTGGAATTTTACGTTTGCACATCTGCACACCCCACATGCAAGTACAATGAAACATTCTGGGAACCTGCTTCTAGCTAACCCTTACAATCCCAAAACAATTCATCAGATTCGGCCAATTGGTTTATTATTAGTGACAACGAAATTTGACCAAAATTGGCTCAATCACTACCTATGGAATTTACGGGCAATCAATTTGAGTTCATCCTTCAACTACCCTTCAATTTTGAGTAAATTCCAAGCATTAGGCAAATTAAAAAAAAAAAAAAAAAAAAAGTTTTCCTGAAAGTTACATTTGAGCATGAGCTTTGATTTGTCCAATGGTCATAAGACCTACAGAAGATCATCTAAAAGCTAGTCCGCACAATCCCTTCAAACCGAATCAGATTTGTCCGAATACTTTTTGGCATTTTATCCCAGAAAAAACTAATTTTACGTTTGCACATACGCAGTAGCGTGCGTGTTTGTGTATGTGTGTGCGTGTGTGTGTCATTCCAGACAATAACTCTCCTTAGGATTGAGATTAAAATCTTAAAAAGCTTTCCAAGTGAAAGGATGAGTTTGTTGCCCTGCACTTTTCGAGCACATTAAATTGGTAGAATTTTAGTCAAAATAAAATTGTCTCCGATTAACTAGGACATTGAAAAAATGTTGCACAAAATTATGCTGAAAAAGTAAAAGTTCCAGTCATGCAGCATGATTGTATGATCGTAAATTATCGTATTGTATAATGTTAAACTGTTTTGAAATTTGAGATTTGGGTCAAGGAAATTGTTAACTATTACCTAATTTTATGGCAAAACAAGTATTCTAAATAATAATCTGCTAATCAAAAAGAGACTTCGGGTTTTTTTTTTTTTTTTTTTTTTGTGCAGTTTTAACGATTTTTTGAAGCAAATTTTAATGAAATTTAAGTACATTTTTCAGCACAAGTTTGTACATACATTTTTGAATATTCTATTTTATAGTTAATAAACTTAACTTGAGCAATATTCTGTGAAAAAAAATATAAATTAAATTATTTTTAGCCGTTTTTAGCCATTTTTGTGATTTTTTAAGCTCATTTTTTGAAAGTACACCAATTTAATGTGCTCAATAAGTGCTGGTCAACAAACTAATCCTTTTGTTTGGAATGCTGGATTTTTTTGGCGTAAGAACGGAATTTTTATCTCAATCCTAAGGAGAGTTATATATATGAAAAACCGTTAAACTCTACGATTAGTTTCAGAATGTTTCAAAACGGTTTTCAATTAAGAAAATTTTCGAAACTTTCCATTTCAAAACTTTTGGAGCCATTGCAATAGATTCATTTTCAATTAAAATTCGCTAAAACGTACTTAAATTTCATTAATTTTGCTGAAAAATCTATAAAAACTGAACATTTTATTTTCTTAGTTTGAGTTTTTTTCTTAACATAAAATTGGTTTTTAATAATTCTTTTGTACTTGAATTGCTCAAATTTCTATACACGTTACCGTAAATACGATAAGTGATTTAAGAAAATTCGCTCATACGATCATGCTTCATGAACTGGAACTTTTTTGGTTTGTCAATAATATGTTTTCTCTACTTGTCCTTCTGGTACTATATTATATAATGTATGTTTTATTTTTTTCCAGATGCTAACACGGTTCATTAACGCTTCCCAGTTGCTGCGATGAGAACAAGTTTGCTGACGTACGTTTTGCTGATTCATATCATATGTTGCATAACGAAAGCCGAATTTCAAATCGTCAAATTCGTAGGTAAACTAAAATCCACATGAATAACTATTTTCATATTCACAAAAATATACTATGCATGCAAAAGCCAGTGTGGCCGTACCAGATATTCTCCCATGGTTGTGGGAAAAGTGAATCTAAGTAGTTAGATATGTAGGAACTATCTAGGTGTACCTACCTATTGCCATCTTCTATAAATCTGCTTCTTCTGAGCATCCAATTTACTTCTATGATGCCAGTCAATCAGAATGAATCTTAAATGTAGAGGTAATTTAAGACATTAATGGACAATTATTATCGATCGAAAAATGCAGCGAGGAAATAATGTATTTGCTAACTTTTTCGACAAGAATGTTAATGCTAAGGGTTTATGAACCAAATGGAAAAAGGTGAAGGCAAAAAAAAAAAAAAAAAAAAAAAAAATCTGAGAGTCAGTAGGAGCATTAAATATAAAGTGGATTTGGTACACTCATTTCTAGTTTAGCACCTATGTTGATGTACATTACGATCATTTTTCTCCAACTACTGAATTCTACATCCTTTTCCCGAACTAGAAATATGATCGAATTAATTTAAACCTCACCATGGATTTGGGAGTTTTGTCGCGCCTGGACCATATGTGGCGTTCCTGGAACTCTCTCCTAAGAAAGTTTAAAAATATTGATACTCGAATCTTATTACACTGACACCATAGTATCGCCTTAGATTAGCTCACAATCAAACTCCCAAAACAAACAAAATAATTAATAGAACAAACCCAATACGATTCGACACCTTTTTGGGTTATAAAATCTTTCCCAGGAAAGAACCCCCCTCCCCCTCCCAGTTCCGGCACCCTTATTTATAGAAATTAAACACTGTGTATATATATGTATCATTCCAGACGATTCCTTAGGATTGTGATAAAAAATACGGGTCTTGCGCCAAAAAATCAAGCTTTTGAAACGAAAGGATGAGTTCGTTGTCCAGCACTTTTTGAGCTCATTAAATTGGTAAAATTTCAAATAAATGTGCTAAAAAATAACTAAAAATTAATAAAAACTGCAAAAAATCCTTAAATTCATCATTTTTAGCAGAATTTCTGTCGAAACATAATTATCAACCATTGAATATGACATTCAAAAATTTTTGAACAAAATCATGCTAAAAAATGTACTTAAATCTCATTAATATTTGCTGACAAATCTGCAAAAACTACAAAAAATCTAAAAATCCAAACTCTTTTTTGAATCGCCGAATTTTATTTAGTATGAGTTTTTATTTTTTTATTTTTTATTTTTTTGTCATAAAATCGGTTTTTACCTATTTCTTTCTATTGAAATTGCTCAAATTGCAATACAATTTAACAAATTATGATAGGCTATACGAAAATTTGCTCGTACGATCATGCTACTTGACTGTAACTTTTTTTTTTTTTTTTTTTTAATGTCTTTTTGTGTTTTCCACCGGAGGAGAATAATTAAACATTAAGTTCCAAATTAGTAATTAATTTTCTAATACATAATAATTGTCCATTGTTAGCTACAACAATCATTTTCCTTACTCAAAACTCTGTCTTTATTCTAGTTTCTGAAAAGCGACAGGAGGCCATATTAAATGTAGGACAGACTGTAAACTTGACTTGTGCGTTGGAAAAAGAAACTTCCACAAAAATCACATGGACGAAAAATGGATCAAAAATCGTTGCCAATTTGCCAAGGATAAAATTGCTAAAAGAAGTGTGAGTAATGCATCACTGATATATATTTATATAGGCACGTATTGTATTTACTTGTTTGTCAATATTATTGGAAAACGGGGTTTTGACGAGGAAGATATGTAGGTATGTAGCCATATAGGTAACTAGATGGTGTACTACGTCGTTTTTTTCGCTTTAATTTGTGAATGTTTGTTAAAATTGAAGGTATGAATTACAATGGATAGCAATTTTTTATATACCTAACTATTTCCATGGAAATCAGTTTGGGAGCGTTCACTATAGCACCCTGAATTTTGAAATTTTTCCAAACACAGAACGTACAGTAACTAAACACCCCATAACTTCATTTCCTCATCTAAAACTTCCTACCTACGTAAAAGTTGATCTGAACGCACATGAGTTTTTCAGTAGATTTCAAAAATTCTGTTATAAATTTGATCTCTCTTTAGTTCCTTAGGGATTCCCTCAAGTGACTCATTCCCATTATGTATTATATAGGTACCTACTTAATAATTCTAAAAAGGTAGGTACATACCAAAGTAGAATGGGCGTTACCCATGGATGTGAGAAAGGTATTGCAACTATTCCTAAATGGAAGACGATTGCATCCTTAAAAGTTTGGCATCAACTGCACAGTCTTACGATGCGGAGTTTTCTTTCTCTGATTTTTCAAAGTTTCGCACACTGGTGATGTCAAAGCGCCCCTCCCCTACCGTTCGGTGTGACGTCTCTAGTGCAAACTGAAAAATCTGAGAAAGAAAACTAATCAACGTAAGAGATGCGGATGGTATCAAATTTATTTGAATTGAATCTGCTTCATTTAAGAAATAAAATGAATACGTGGGTAACGCTCATTGTTGTGATGTGTCAATTAGTGAATTGTACTAATTGAGTATTATTTAAATAAGTCTTAACCTTGGTTTAACCAATACTGCAATATATTACTTACTTATGTGAGTACTTTGTGGTGTGTGATTAAAATTTCTCATCCTAGCAATTATATATAATAGGTAAATCATAGGTATATAAATCTTATTACTACACACCACTCTTATCATCCTTTGTCAAAATTGAAACTTTTCTTTACTATTGATGCAGACTTACGATCCGTAACATAAAAACTAAGGATGAGGGTGAATATAGTTGCTTTCCTGAAGATCAAGGCGCTCATAAAACCAGTGAACAGAAAGGCTTAAGAGTGATTGCCTTGAAGGTTCGAAATGAAAGAGGAAAAGCAATTGACAACGTCAAAGACGTGGGCGCTGACGAGGATCATGATGACGATGAACACGAGGCACCTCCGACAGAAGACGAGTTTTCTGTTCCATTTTTCACCGACTTCTCGACTATGCACGACACCATAGCCAAGACTATTGGAGACAACTGCACATTGTTTTGCTCCTCATATGGTAAGAGAATATAATACCTATCTATTTGTTCAACAAAACTACGAGTGGCACAGTATATACATTAAGTTTCCAAAGATCTAAACATTTTTTACGATTTTGATGACATTAATTTTCAAGATTTGCTCCAGAAAGTATATTCAACAAGCAAGTTTTATCAACATCGTTGGAGATGAATATTTTTGGGATGAAAGTTGGAAACAATGTTTTTCTACACAAGTACCTACATTATCTAATTACCTTTCGTCCCTAAATTAAGAATCTTGAGAGCTGATTTTCTGCCAGTGCTCTTGTGTATATGTAGATAGTTACTATCTCAACCCCAGGTAAATAATTTGTTTACTGTCGTTTCTGGAAGTAATGCTCGTCATCAACTTCAAGAATTATGATATAATGATAGCTAGGTACCTACTCTAAAAAATTTCTCTCTTTCGTAAATACATTATTCCATTTTGGATCCAGCACCATGCGTAGTAGAAATTGCAGATTTTTTAAAAGAATATTAAATCTTTTCCTTAGAGATCACGGGAAGATGGAAACAAAATATGAGTGTCACAAATTTGTGTGGGTTACAATTTAGCAGGTACCCCAAATTTTGAATGACTGTAAGGTTGCACTTTCTAAGCAATCAATGAAATTAAAGGTACCTACCTACTAGGTACTTTTAAGTGTGTATTTATCAACTTACTTTCTGTTGATACTCATATCTAACTGATTACATAACGTTTGTTTCAGGGGTCCCTCCGCCTATTATAAAGTGGTATAAGGATGGTACAGAGATGGGGAATCCTCAACAGACCAGCCAATTGGATTTGGTTTTTATCACAAAGAATGATTCTGGAAATTATACATGTGAAATATCCAATACAAATGGAACTATTCGACACACCACTCAACTTTTAGTTTTTGGTTAGTTGTCATTTTGCAATGGCTCGAAAAAACTTAAAATCAAAATTGTCGAAAATTTTCTTAATGAAATCCGTTTTGAGACATTCTGAAACGAATCCTAGAGTTTAACGTTTTTTTCATGTTTATTGTTTTTTTATATTTATTTATTTATTCATATTTATAGAAATATGTTTATATTTATTTACTTATGTATATGTATATATGTGTCCTTCCAGATGATAACTCTCCTTAGAATTGAGATAAAAAATCCGATCTTGCGCCAAAAATCAAGCTTTCCAAAGGAAGCTTTCCTTGTTCTCTAATGAATGGACGGATTCTATTTTTAAATTCAATTTCTGCTTTGCTGTTGAAACGGAAATAAATTAATTTTGAAGGAACTTGAAATTATAAAACCCAAAACAACCTTGATTAAAAAACGTGTACAACCAATCAACTTATTGAATTTGAAGTTGGAATTATTTACTTTTAGGTGGTATACCTACTGGAATAATACCAACTAAATCACTTTTTGAACCAATTCATATCCCCAAACAAGTTAAGAATAGTCTCTCTAGAACTCCACTATGCTTCTAGTTGATTAGTTATTTTGTTCAATTGCATTCATACCTATAATTTTGAATGTATTGCCGTAGTTTATGATTATCAACAAAGCAAATTATCACTAAAACTTCTTGTTACAGAGTCAAAAGATGAAATGCCTATCATCATTGAAACACCTACAAATATGAACGTATCTATTGGTCAAGATTCTGTTATTGACTGTAAAGTTGCACCAGACCCACTGCCTTCGATTAAATGGGTTAGGCACTCAACCCCTCTGGTTATACCTGTAAATGCCAATGATTTCAGCTTCTTAGACAAAAATATGGTGAGCTATATTCATTATACCTATTTATAAAAGAATATTCTGTTGGTGATTTCTAATTGTTTGTCAACAGTTGAGGAAAGTGGGTAGTTTCTTGTAGTTATTCCCTGTGTATTCATATTCCTAGAGGGATTTTTCACATAATTTTATTTGTGGTTAATCTTACAGCTATTGTGCAAATAAAAAGCCAACTACTGCCCTAATACGGTTTTTCCAGGAAAATAGGATCAATATTTTATTCATCAAAAAATATTTGTTGTAGTCTGTGGAAACTATGACGTCACATTTGGCATTGGAGGTAGTGGAGGGTCTCTCAGGGTAAGAGGAGAGCAATGACGTCATAGGTTCTACCTTAGAATAAAATGGTTGGTTTCTTCAAAATCCTCAGGATGGAATCTAGATTTTTCCACTTGGAGAAAAGCACGTTTTCCAAACCCTAGAGTATCCGTATCCATTGGCATTTTAGTTAAACTCATCACTCCTCCACACTATCTGCTTCAATACTTATATATACTGGTTATAGCATCTGCAAGATGTAGATTTTTTCATTCCTACAGATAATTCACAATGATCACAAGCATCAAGTTCTCCCAGATGGAAGGCTAATTATAAACAGTACAACACATGAAGACCTTGGTTCTTATACTTGTGTTGTCCAAAATACTCGTGGCCTAGCTCACAGTACTGTTACTCTTGAAGTTTCCAGAGGTAACTGATTGATTAGAGTATACATATCCAGACAATATACTTTCAGGTTATTAGTACCAACACCATCTATGCCTACTAACCTAGTTTTCCCCTGTCACTGCTGTTATATTTGTATTCTATTTGGCTGGCATTGTTATTAATTTACTTCGATATTCGTCTGATTATAGCTATGGCTCCTGTATTCACTAAGCCAGATAAGATGAAAAAACCTTGCGCAAAACCAGCAGGAAGCACACTGAGGTTAACGTGCCATGCACGAGGTTAGTATTGAAGTAGTCATGATTTGGTGGGGTTTAAATACACCAACCATATGTGTTGCACATTGTTTTCTTATCAACATTGGAAGTAAAAAATTGAAAAAACCTCACACAACTTTAAATTATTATAGGTACCTACTTCATATTATGATCATGCTTTTTGAATATATATTTGGGTTCTCTTACCCTGGAAGGGCTCCACGGAATGTTATGTAATCAATCTGAAAACAATTTTACGGAACTCCCCTAAAATATGGGTCTTGACCCAAACCTAAAGCTCGTGACTGCCAATCAGAGAAATTTATATATCTCTTTGTGTCTGTTGTGGTGATGAACATTCTAACCCCGAGGAACGACTTTAAAAATTCCCATTCCAAAGTTTAGTTTCTCAATCTGAAATTAAGATAATTTTAAAGGTTGATGATTCAGAATAGGAATAAAAAATTCGTTTTAGCGAATTTTCGTAGAAAATGAAGCTATTGCAATGGCTCCAAAAATGTCGTCATTTAAATCCGTCTCGAGGCATTCTGGAACAAATCCTAGAGTTCAACACTTTTTCAGATATATATATATATATATATATATATATATATATATATATGTATATATATATATATGTATATATATATATATATATATATATATATATACCAAACTGAGTGCCACAGTGATGACCACTGTTTAGCGCCTAAAGCGGATAAAAAAAACCTCAAAAATAAAATAATACAAATAACACTAGATCTAGAATAGGCTAATAACTAAATATGTGTTACTATATATAATCGGCAAAGTGAAATAATACTATGAATATATTGTACAAAAATATATCACAGATTAGATTATCACAGTTCGTAGTGGAGCTCAGCGGCTCTCAGGTACGACATTAGGGACTGGACCTTGTCTGGTCCAGATAAAACGTCAACCCACTGAGGGGGCCGATGCTAGACTCGGAGGTCCGCAAAGTATGGGCCAGTCCTCCAGGAAGTGGAAGATGGACCGATCACCACCACACCTCCCGCACACAACATCTCATATTGACATATTTATTTACATATGTGCCATTCCAGACAATAAATCCTCTTAGGAAATAAAAATTCCATTCCTGCTCCAAATAATCGAGCTTTCCAAATGAAAGGATGAGTTCGTTGGCCAGCAAATTTTTACCTCATTAAATTGGTCAAATTTCAAAAAATGTGCTTAAAAAATTAAAAATGGCTCAAAATGGCTAAAAATTGATAAACTGATAAGAACTAGGACATTTAAATTTTTTTACGCAAAATTATTCTGAAAAATGTACTTGAATGTCATCAATTTTTGCTGAAAAATCGGTGAAAACTTCGAAAAATAGCTAGGACTACAAAACTTTTTCTTTTTTTCTTGCAGAATATTATTTAGAACTAGTTGTTTGCCATAAAACTGGTAGTTAACAATTTCTCTGCACTCAAAGAGCTCAAATTTCATAATTTAAAAATATGTAATTCGATAATTTACGAAAATTCGCTCTTAAGATTATGATGCATGACTGGAACTTTTTTGAAGTTGGTTTCTCAGACTTTTTTCTCAAACGGCTCCTTTTATTGTGATGAAACTTACATTAGTTGCTGTTTTTGTGAGTATGGGCTATATATGTATGTACGAAAATACTTCGAACAAATATTTTAACATATTTTTTCCAGTACCTGGTTGTGGTTCTCCTGGAGCAAGCCTTCTTCTCCATATCCTTGGTCTACCTGGGAGGTTTAGTTGAATAAATTAGTTTTCGTCTGTGTATATTCATTTTGTACGTTATTGGAGGTAATTCTAAGTCAAACTCTAGCCAATACTGTCCAGCCTCATAAAGCTCGTAAGGACACTGACATCACTGATATCTGCACAGCAATTTCACACAGGGAATCACCTAAGTATACCTCCCATGCATAATAAATATGTACATGTTGAGAAAGTACAGTGAAGGCTCGCACCAGAGATTTTTCAATATCAATCAGCAAGCTCTTTACCATAAATAGACTAGAAACGTTTTCAGGTTGACAGATATGTATACCTCGATCTACAACATGAAAGTTTAATTTTCATTTCAGTTAATGACATGCATTCGGAATCACTGATAGCTGGTCATTCACTAAATTGAGAAATATTATAGAACCCTAGGAGACAACTCTGGAAAACTCCTGTAATTGATTCACAATCACTCACAGAAATTATCTTTTAAACAAGCTCCTTCTAATCATTAGTGCTTTCATGATTGAAATATTTTCAGGTGTCCCAACGCCCAAAATGAAGTGGTTCAAGAACGGACAACCTCCAAAAAGGAGTCTTGGAACAGTAAAATATGGCCATTGGTCATTAGTATTGGAAGATGTGGTAGTGACAGATAGTGGAAATTACACTTGTGAAGTGTGCAACCATGAATGTATAAATTTTACGTACAAGGTATTGGTTCAAGGTACGTTAGAAAGAAATATATTCTGAAAAACTTCAATAATAGGAATTTCATTATACTTAGCGTCATTTGAAGAGTTATCTACTATAAAGGCCTATTTTGTTATCAAACGTAAAATAAATAAATAAAACGTTCAAAATTTATTTTCTTGTATAGACACTCGAGGCTTGATATTCTGCTACAACTCTACTTAATTAAGGATACTCTTCATCTCATTTTTGAGTTGCAAGAGATTACTTTTTCATCCAGCTTTTTATAATTAATTTATTAATCAAAATTTTGAATGATTTTATGACAGAGAGATATCCTCATAAGCCTCACATAATTGATAACTATCCCAAGAATGTAACGGTCATGGTACATTCTCAAGCTGAATTCGATTGCCAGCTGCTATCTGATCTCGAGCCTCATATTGAGTGGGTGAAAGTCTATAATAAATGGTTGCTTCATAGCGATCTATCTGATCAAGATGAGAGGCCAAATGGAACAGTAATTAAGAAGGTATTTCACAGAGCAGTTCAACCACTGTTTGAGGCCACATCATCACATCTTTAATATTACAGTTAGTCCAAAATCAAGAGTGGATGAGTTCTCAATGTCAAAAAATGCGTGTACATTATTTTAAAGATCAGCTGTTCACTTGTGATGAATTCTGAGAAAAAATTTAAAAGTTTGCAATTTTCCACCACATAATGTATTAAAAAAACCTCTACAACAATAAATTAGTTACATTCAATTAGTATGGTGAGGTTAGTCACTCATCACGCTAAACGTACTCCGTATTGCATCTACCCTTCGTGATTAATAATTTCAATCCCTATAGTGATATTGAGAAATTGACGTAATCCATTCATGTACAGGGTGTTTCTGGACAAGGTTAAACCCTCTTCAGGAATATTAATTATTAATATTAATAAATATTTCCAACAAAAAGTGCCTCCTATCACTAAAAGATCTTATGTGTTATACCTTTGTGGAAATATGGGCCAATGAAAGTAGAAACACGTACCCAAAAACAAATGTTGAGCAGTTCTCTAAATCGAACGCATAGTTAATAGCTACTAACCCATGCACAAGATCTGATTGCATGAATCAGTTTTCTACCACACGTTTCCTTGGAGGTAAACTACAATTTGGTATTTTACAACAATAAAAAATCATCCAAATGAAAGTATCTCTAACCCAAAGTCATAAAAAAAAACTGGTATAATCAGGTAGATAATGAAAAAAAAGGATATACTTAGGAAGGATATTGGGGAATAATTTGTATCTTTTAAGCCTCCTTACTCCTGAATATAAGCTGACTTAATATGGTACCTGTAAACAGTCGTATCAGTGTTATTAAACTTTTGAAGTAGGTAATGATTCCTTTGGCGTAGTAAAGTTCGTCAGTGAAAAAGGCAGCTTACCCTTATTGCTAGCAGGATTCATCAAACATCTAACTTCAGTTCAGCAAGAGACATCGGTGTTCTCATAATCTCATCCTACATTAGCTTCAAGCATTATACCATTAAATGCCCTTTGGGTTACGATTGGACTTACAGACGACAAACCTCTTGAATAAATAACTACCTAGTCTGGCCAAACCAACGTTATGTTTGTTGTTAAGCTACTCAATATGGACGTTTAACATCCCCCCCACAAACATAAAACCCCAATAGAAGTTTGTCCTTGGTAAGGCGACGTTCCAAGTCATTAATAGCTAACACATAATCTCACCAGTGTTCGGGCAGGGGAATCCTTTTTCGTCTTGCATCACAAAATTAATTTTGGTTCCTACTGGGTTGAAGATCAGTGTATTAAATTCCTTGGAAAGTCCTGAAAAATCGAGCCAACTCTTGATGTCTCAAATATTTTCATTTTAATACTCATCCACTTAGGAACACGTACTGTGAATGTAGGCATTTATACTTGATGGCATTGACTCTGTTGTTGTCAAATTATATTTGTCTATATATGTAATCAGCTATCTACAAAACTGAAAATTCTGCATTTTATAAAAAACGTAAATATTTAAAATTTGTAAATTATATTAATTCATAAGATGATGTGTCTCCAGTGGTTGAGCCTTTATCGAGTAATTATTTTATTTTGTGCTTATCTGTTATTTTATGCTTTTAGAACGCATTCGGCACAGGCCCATCCTTACATTAGCTCCTCAAAATCAGACTGCGGTGATTGAATCAACAGTTGTTATGAAGTGCATATTTCTTTCTGACCTGCATCCCCATTTGGTGTGGTCAAAGGGAAAAGTATCTGTCCCAAATTCAAGTGATACAAGCTTTCTCGATTCACTGGTGAAGGTATTGCATGCTTGGGCTTACACTTTCTATTTGCACAAAGCTATGTAAAAAAACAAAGTTTTATTGGTCACTCCATCATAATTCTTGGATCATGACATTTTATCAGTACCTACATTCAGAAATGTTTTGATTAAACCGTTGAGTTGAGGTTAGAAGTATAGCTTTTGAGTAAAGAACTAACTGAGTAAAATCTGATTTATTAAAGAAAAGTACAAGCTCCCTCATTTCCAGTAGAATAAATAGTACATAAATTGTGTTGTTGACACTGTTCAGTAATTACTCTTGTGGAGATGAGCTACTTTTTTCCTTTTACCAACATTTCGTTTAAAATTAATGGGCGTGGAAACTTCAAAACTGGCTTGATTGCCATTTTTTTCATAGGAATACGTTATGAATCAAATCGACAGGTGCTCTAAATCAAATTCTTTCTAAAACATAAGTAGAATACATCAAATTTCACTCAGTGATCAATTTAAACTTTGTTTTCTGTCTTTATATTCATGCTACCATACATTTCCTAGGACATGGCCTTATCTATCCATTTATCACATGCTTGGTTTTTGGGAAACGTTGGTTTGAGGAAAGGGATTAAGCATAATTTTGTTAAATTGGTCTTTTTAAATGCTGGGGTTCTGGTTTTATCAACTAATAACCAATTGTCTTATGTGGTGATGGTACTACCATGCTGTTACCAACTGTGGTTTGATTTTTTTTCTTGACTGTATGTTTCTATCTAGACCTGTGTTACCTGTTACATAATAAAATAATTATGGCGAGGTCATGAACTCACCGAAACATTGGTACCAGTCTTTACTCCTGATTTTTTTAACTAGTGAAACCAACGAAATTCTGTTCAGTCGGCACCTAGTTTGTTTCATATAGGTACCAACACCATGTTTTTTAATCCATATACGAGCTCATTACCAAAATTGTCTCATAGAAAAGTATTGATAATCCCTTTTTTGGGAATATCCCTTTTAAATTTGTTCTCGTAGGTGTCGTAGTTTGTTCTCGTTTCATAAAACCAACCATTGCATGATTTATAGAACACACAATGAGAAATTCATCCATACCAATAAAAATATTGTTACGTAGGCACCCAAAAAAAAAGGAAATATTGTTACGTAGGCATCCACAACAATTCTCTAAAGTGGCAGCTACCGCCTATGTGGGTGTTTCTTGACCAAAAAGTTGTATTTTTATCGATTTCTACATTTTTTAGTTACTTTGGTACCATTCAGATTTTTAATGTAAAAAAACGTGCATTTTTCACTGAACGATGGTTTTATTTAAAATTAACGCACTGGAAAATAAAAAGGAAAGGCCAAGAAAAGGGTCTCTGGCTATATAAATCTTCACATATGAATTCCAGGTTTAACTGGTATGGTAATGTACAACTCAAATTTAGTATTTTTGAAATAATTAAATATTTTCTGGTTGACATTAAATATCACAAGTTTAAGTAGGAGATGGAGGGCCTACCTACCTCATCATTAAGGTCTTCAGTGCATTTTTCAATGTTGGATATGGTACCCAGTGAAGTTGTTCCATCATATTGAGTAGGTACCTACATATTTTCTGGGTACTTACCTAGTTATATAGTTCCTTTCAAATTTAATGTGTATTGTTTTATTAGGCTGGAGACAGCAATAATACCGACCCTGAAAAATTGGTATTGCATAATGTTACTCATGATGATGAAGGGTGGTACACATGCATTGCTGGGAATACCCTTGGATTTTCTCATTCCAGTGCTTACCTTCGAGTTGTTGATGGTAAGAAGGCGTGTCTTATTATGCTTCTTAACAATATCTTTTCGTTTTACAACCTGATCTGGAAAGTTGTGCAAATAGCAAATACCTACACCTCTTGCCCCACTTCACTCAGCTATCTACGATTAAAGTCGGGTCAGTGTAGGAAGTTACGTGAGATGGTACCCCCGCCAGATGGACTGAGGGAAGAGGGGAAGTAGCTGTTTAATACCCCTTCCCTACCTCCTCCTCCGATCCACCACCCACTTCCCGCTCCTGCCATTGGGCATGCAGACGGTGGGGAAGTGTTAGATGAGTGTAGAGGGGGTGACGGACTGCGGTCAGCTGATTTCCCCCACCTCCTTGCCTTCACGTAACTTCCTACACTGACCCGACTATAGTCATTATTTACTGGTCACCTGTAGTTTGTATGATCAATCTGAAAACTGGAGCGAACATGATTCAAAATTGGAGGAACACTCATTTGGTATGCCCCTTCCACACAACTTTACTATTCATTATAACAGCTTAACGAATCACAAGATCTCACCTTTGTCTGACCTTTATCTACCCATTTCCGTTCTATTAAGGTGACAATGAACGTTAGACTCCATGCGATCTGCAAAATCTTTTCTTTTTTTTTCAGAATTTATTTTTCCTAAATTCTGAATTTCGCTAATGGCAAACTTTTATCCCCACAACTACGTAAACCACTACTACTATAAATTACGACACATCCTACGACTATTATGAAGTTCGTCACATCCAGAGGAAACTAATTGAAACGTGGTTTGTGAAAAGGTTTTTCTGGCTTTCTCAGGCTATTGTGAACCTGTAATAATGATTCGTATCTTATATAATATGTTGATTGTTTTGCAAGGTAAATGTAAAACAATATCCAAGTCACAAAATGAAAAAAAATTAAAGGATTATTGCTGCATTGTGGAGCTTCCTGATCAGTACTGCCTTAAGCTACTCTTAATTCCCACTTTTTCTTTCACTCTAATAATTAAGGAAAATTTAGTCCCACTGCATACCTTATTTCAAAATAATATATATCAAAAACTTCAATTGGCGGATTTCTTCAAGTATTGTGGTAGTGTTTGTGATGGATAGGAGTAGTTCCTCCTTCTCTATTCTTGCAAATGTTATATCGTTATATCAAAGGGGATATTTCTTGGGTGCTTAGCTTACAGGATATCTCTGGGTATAGCAGGTTAATCGCCTCTCCCCTTTGAAGGAGTAACTACTCTCTTTCCATCACCTCGTTGTTACGTGATAGCAGAGCTTGGTTTCAGACCACCCCCCCCCCCCCTTTCCACAGGAAAAATGGGCAAACGACCCAAAACTCCCCTTAAAAATTTAAAAACACACCTCTGCCATGCCTATTTGGAGCCCCCCCCCCCCCCCCCCCCATCGACTGCTTTTTGAAAAGCCTCAGGAAAATTATAGATGGGAGTAGTTCCTCCTTCTCGATTCATGCAAATGTTACATCCAAGGGGATATTTCCTGGGCTCTTAAAACAGGATATCCTCTGGGAGTAGCAGGTTAATCGCATCTCCCGTTTGAAGTAGTAACAACTATCTTTCCATCACCTCTCACTATTATATGTAGGTCTCTTCCTTTATATGAACAAAATCACTAGTGACAAAGTTTTGGAAACCCATTTCAATGAATAAAACGCAAGTTGATGAAAACGTTGTCTATTTTCACGAAATAAAGAACTACAGTGTTACGAGTGTTACGTTAGATTGTTGGTAACAACTATTCCAAAATCAATCTAAAATTGTAACTCTTTAGTTCGTTGAAATAGACAGCATTTTCATTAAAAACTGTCTTCTTTTTCATGATCAAACGGTGTTGAAATAGGAAGAGTAGGGTCATGATTTTAGTCCCTCAGAATTGGAAGTGGGGCACCATTCTTTAGCGGTATATTAGTATCAAGGCTCGCCTAATGAAAAGTTTGTCATTCCGAGAGATTGATGAGAATAACATAATATATTATGCACTCTTGCGAAAGAAATAGAAGGGTACAAAAGACAGTGCAAATTTAAAAAAATAATAAACTGGAAATTTAATCATGCTCAAAATAATAATAAAGAAGGCAATCTTCAGAATTATCAAATTCGACCTCAAATTCTCCTGTAAGCCGGAATAGGGAAAAAAGTCGTTCAGTTACTTCCAGGGAGAACTCCCACAGTTCCTCTGGATATTCCGAGCATATCTACTCTCTTTGAAAAAACCATTATAGAGTCTGTGATTAAAATGGGTCAAGATGAATTTTTATGAGCAGATTAATAAATTCATACTGTAAATAGTTCCAGGAATTTGTAAATATTTTTAAGATACAAGTCTTTGAAACAATATCTGAATCTGTTTCATTCTTATTACAGAGCTTGAACAGGAAAAAGAACCATTTCCTATTAGCGTTATTGCTGTTGGAATAATCTTCTTAGTTTTCATTATCCTCACACTGATTGTTCTGAATTCATTCAGGACATTAAAAAGGTAACTGATATTAATGCTTTTGTGATATTAAGGTATCCTAGCAAGTTTCAGAAGGTACAATTCTTTTCGGGTTTCTTCTTTTCAGGGAAAAAATTAAGAAACTTCATGCACTAGAAGCTGAGAGGGCAGCTGCAATAACTCAGTGGATAAAGAAAGTCATAGTTGAGAAGCAGTGTCATGAGCAAGATACAGTAAGAAAAAGTTGCAATAAAACTTGGCTGTTTGGCTGGCTTATTGTTTGGGACCGAATTTAATAACTTTTCTATTTCAGTTGTTACCTATTGTAAAAATTGAGAAACAGAAGTCTCGAATAGTGAATGCTGAATCTTTGGTATCTGAATACGAACTTCCCTTGGACTCGGACTGGGAATTCCCTCGAATTGATCTAGAGCTCTCCGAAGTTTTGGGGGAAGGAGCTTTTGGAAAGGTTGTGAAAGCAGAAGCAAGAAGCATTGCACAGCCTGATGTTACATCTGTCGTAGCTGTGAAGATGTTGAAAGGTATAGACATTATTGATTTTTCATTTCGAAATATGGATCTTATGAGCAATCTAGAAAGCAGTTTTCTTAACCTCTCAAGATGTCAAGAATTATAGCTCCAAAACTCGAATGGAAACAATATTTATCGGTAACTTATACATGGTGTCCCAAAAGTAACCCCCCCCCCCCCCCAACTTTTCCCCAGAATTTTTGAGATATCGAAGTGAAGCTTGAAGAGCGTTTTTGGCGTGCCTGATACAAAATTTTAAGTAGGTAAACTAAATTCAGAAAAAATCCAAAAGTTTTTGGACTACTCAAAGAGGTAAATAGGTACCTTCTACTTGATACCTTATTCCATTCTCGGTTTAGAGCTGATGAACCATGAAGAAGCTCGATTTTTTTCTGAAGATAGGTACCCACTTTTAGAAAAAATACCGCTTCTTCATGGTTCATCAGCTCTGATCCGAGAACAGAATAAGATATTGAAATCCAGGTTTCATCATCGTGTTCAACACTAAAAAATCTTTATAAGGTCAGCAAAAACCAAGGAAAAACAGTTTTTAATTTGGGTAAAAAAAATTAAAATTTTCAATGGTTTTCCCTTTTGGTATCCCAAAAACTTTAGGATTTTTTTTCTGATTTTTATTTGCTTAAAACTTTGTATGAGGCAACCCAAAAACGCTCTCCAAGTTTCACGTCAATATCTCAAAAACTGCGGAAAAAAGTTAGAGGGAGGTTACTTTTGGGACACTCTGTATAATAAAATCTACCCATACACCTTCATTCAATTATCTCTTTGCTGTAGTCCATAAAAATGACATATTTGCTAGCCATGTACCTGGTTTAACAATAGTCAGGAGCAAGAAATTTGAGGGATGACGTGTTTTTAAATATCGTTGTCTCAAAAACATTCATTCATCACATTAAGATTGGGCCTTGTATTTTGTAGTTTTTTTCTGAGTTAATAGTGATGAGGGATTAACTCTGGAATGAATTTTTTTTTTTCTTTTTTTTTTTTGTTCATTCATTAGAAAATAGACAATTTTAGCGTCAATGTCAAGTTAGGTAAGAACTCCCACCACTCAGCCTACCACCTTCAATGTGTTATTGCACTCTCAGACGTTCTGTGCTTCTACCGTTGCATATCATGTTCACTTTTAATTAATGTTTTCTGTTGAAGAAAAATCTGTTAATTCCAACAACTTTCTCTATTAAGAGATCAATTAATTCTGGTTTTGATCTACATATAATTTGATATTTCCTTATTTTGTGATAATCTTATTCTCCACATGGTGAATTCAAATCAGACCTAGTATCACTCAACAAATGAGTAATTGCTAATTATCTGAAGAAACTAAGAGAATCCATTAGCCCTTCTTTCCCACAAATATTGAATAGATAAGTGATTTTGTGGTGTCCTTTAGTAACTATTTAGAAAAAGACTCCATTCTCCCAAAAATGGTCACTGAATGGTAGAAATAGGAAGCAATAGAAGTAATAATAACTCATACAAAGACCAGCTCTTCATCTCCTTCAACCTGCTTTCTGGAGTGGTAGAAGGAATCATATTTAAACACACACATGAACCGTATTAGCAAAATGAGTGCTGTATTATCCTTTACTAGAGTTGTTGAGCTCATGGCAAAGGAGATTTGATGTTGAGATTGTCTAGATTGTTTGAAACAACCCCAGAGTTCATATGTGAAGTTTCTGCTTTAGCTGCAATTCTTTTACTGTTATTGAAAATCAATAGTCAGGAAAATGAAATAGAACCAAATCAGTTATATTTCACTCGGCTTGTGAAATTATGTGAATATTTGAGTGCATATCCATTTGAGAATGTATGGAATTTAGGAGATTCCTTATGGGGGTGGAGTTTGTTTTTGGGTGTTTTAAATTTAGAAAAAATGAATTTCATGAAAATTATTATTATTATTTTTCGTTTTTAGAAAACAAATTTGTCAAAAAAGTACCTACATATTTTCTCTATCTATTTATATTTATCTTTCTCTGTGTATTTAAAATTTATTAATTAATTATTCCTTTGTTTTTAAATTTATATTTACATTTTCAGAGGGACACACGGATGCTGAGCTAATGGTTTTAGTAAGTGAAATGGAAATGATGAAGATGATTGGTAGGCATCGGAATATCATCAATCTTCTGGGATGTTGTACTCAAGGTGGTCCATTGTTTGTCATTGTGGAGTATGCCCCTCATGGAAATCTCAGAGATTTTTTACGCACACACAGACCTCCCTCTGGATATGAACCAGCTATTGGTGAAGACCTTAAAGATAGAAATACACTCACACAAAAGGATTTAGTTTCCTTTGCCTATCAAGTTGCACGTGGAATGGATTATCTTGCTTCCATGAGATGCATCCATAGAGATTTAGCTGCCAGAAACGTCCTGGTGAGTGACAACTACGTGTTGAAAATAGCTGACTTTGGATTGGCCCGTGATATCCAGAGTAATGATTATTATCGGAAAACGACAGATGGCAGACTACCAGTCAAGTGGATGGCTCCAGAAGCACTTTTCCATAGGGTCTACACTTCACAATCTGATGTGTTAGTATAAATCCTTCCTTTTGTTTCAAGCCAGAACATGTTTGTGTTTATTTATTTTTAGAGTGGAGTTACGAGTTGTTGGAATTCTTGTGTGTTTCTTACAAAAAAATTTACTACCACCTACCAGTGATTTTTATACATATAGTCATACTATGCCAAAGAGGACACTATTCAAGTGAAATTATACAGGGTAAAATATTAGTTATGGAGCTCTCAAAAAACTTGACTGTCACGCTCTTTTTGTAGAACTCGATTTAACTATGATTTTAAATATTGCACAATATAAGAAGTTTCTATTTGAAAAACGCATTTAATGAGCGTTGCACGTATGACAATTTGATAGCTTCATGGTACCCTATAGGCGT
Organism: Adelphocoris suturalis; assembly: GCA_030762985.1. Taxonomy (NCBI): domain Eukaryota; kingdom Metazoa; phylum Arthropoda; class Insecta; order Hemiptera; family Miridae; genus Adelphocoris; species Adelphocoris suturalis. The sequence goes on along the minus strand of CM061045.1, from coordinate 12,517,904 downwards.
GATAATAAGCACTTTTTTTATCTTTGAGAAAAAGGTGCTGATGTGAATGTTCTGATTGCACAATGTTTCATCATTAGTATTTTGATACTGATTTCCATTCTGTGCTAAACTATCTTGAATAATCCTTGGCAAGAAAAAGGAGCGTCTCCTTCAACAACTACTCCCTTACAGCACGATTTTGCTGTTGAATTTTGTTCTTGAATGGGACCTTTTGTATGTCTACTGAAACATGGTGCTTGGAACGGCTGGGCAGAGCTTTCTTTGTCAGTAACAGACCAAGACGAGATTCATGCAAATGTCCATCCAAACCGTGGTGTTTGAAATTTATTTTGCTGTTAACTTGAATTCACGACAGATGTATTAAAAGCAAAATATTCTTAACATTACGATGTTTCTTGTATCACAACACCTTATTCTTATTTTTTCAAGTAATTATTTAATTGTTGTGGACATTCCCTCTATTATTTAATGTTGAAATGGAAATAATACAGGAAATGGATGGGGGTGGGGGAGTAGATGGGGATTTTCGGATTGATTGGGTGCAGGTGTCCAATGTGGCGTAAATACTTATTTAAATCAAAACGTAGGTACTTGGTTATTATTATTTATTTTCCATTTTATTTATTAATTATTATCATTTATTATTATTATTATTTTTGTTGTTGTTAAATCTCAAATAACAGGGGGTGGAGGGGAATGAACAAGCTGATGCTCTTGCTAGGAAGGGAGCGGCTTCTCTCCCTGTGGGCCCAGAACCTTTTCTGTCCACTACGGAGAGTTTTCTCCTCGGAGAGCTCACCAAATGGGAGAGTAAAAAGAGGACTGCCCACTGGCTTCAGGTCAAGGGCCTGAGGCAGGCGAAACAATTTATTCACTTCTCTAGGAAGAGAGCTAAGGAGCTGCTCAGCCTGGGAAGAAGGGAGCTACGTATGGTTGTGGGGCTCTTAACTGGGCACTGCCCACTTAGATACCATCTCGATAAAATGGGCAAATCAGACTCCACTCTCTGCCGCTTCTGTGGGGCGGAAGACGAGACGGCGAGTCATGTGGTCTGCCATTGCCCTATGTTGGCAAGAAATCGCTTCTTGAATTGGGGCAGAACCTCCATCGATCCCCAAGACATTAAGATGGGGGAGATTAAGACTCTCCTCGCTTTAGCCAAAACGTGGTGGGGAAGGATTGACTTCCCAGCCGTGGCTGGCATTGGCGATATGGCGCCAAGCCAGACTGGGGCTGCGACTCAGTAACTTACCGAGGGTGGAGCACTCGGGCCCAGACAGTGCCTGAGGGCTGGTAGGAGTGCCGGAACCAGGCAGATAGTGCTTGGTTTGGCAGGGCTGTCGGTATCGGGCAGACCTAGTGTCTGGGATGGGGAGGAGGTACGGCCTCCTTCCCCAGCTACAATAGGCCATTACGGCCTCAGTGGCTTAAAAAAAAAATGTGGTAGATATGACAATGCAGGAAAGCAGAGTGACACTTGATTGTGTTTAATGGAGAATAAAACAACTCATATGGTTGGTAGCCTATGTAGTTTGGTCACCAGTGCAACTTCTGTACAATAACTTATCTGTAAGATACAGCCTTATTCATACAACAAACTCGTTACATCATAGGTACGACTTATGGTATGTATCGCCATTGTTTCAGGTGGTCGTATGGAGTTTTGCTGTATGAAATCATGACACTTGGTGGTACCCCTTATCCCTCAGTGCCTAGCATGGAAAAGCTATTCCAACTTCTCAGAAGTGGACACAGGATGGAAAAACCGTCATGTTGTTCTATTGAAATGTAAGTTAAAAAAATTAAATCAACTGGTTACTCAAGTGTTTTGCAGTAGGTACCTATTATAACAACAGCTTCCTGGTGTATCTCCAGAACACAGTTGAAAACACTGTACCTATATGTCCTCGTAAATAATGAGTTACACTCATATTACGTTATGTTGAGCCAAAATACTCCCGTTTTTATCAAAACATTTCCACTAAATGGCTACACTTTTAGGGATAAAATTGATTTTTGTTTTTCTCTGGAATTGCTTGACTAATTTTCGTTCATTTTTAAATCGTCTTGTATGGTGCACAAAATTTGTTGGCTCAAATTAGGAATTTTTTTTAAATAATAGGCAGCAACGATTTTTACTCACATAATTCGAATTAATTTTTATGTGAAAAGTGGATCAATCTATAGATCTAACAACCTATCAGAAGTAAGAATTTCATTAAAAATTCTACAATCAGACCAGTACTTCGCATCAAACAGGACGATGCGTACTCAGAGCCAATGAAAATAAATGCTGGTGTGCGGCAAGGAAGTGTATTGGGCCCAATCCTGTACCTTCTGTACACCAGCGACTTACCAGAAGTTGAACATAACACCACAGCAACATTTGCAGACGACACTGCTGTCCTGGCAGTTGGTGACAGCAATAACAAATCAATATCAAAACTCAATAAGTCCATCTCCAAAATCAGTCTTTGGACAACAAAATGGAGGATCAAATTGAATGAGGCCAAGACGGTGCACATTGACTTTACCAACCAGAAGATTACCGACATCCCTACTTTCCTCAACAATGTGGCAATTCCCTACACGAATGAAGCCAAACACCTGGGCATGACGCTAGACGCCAAGCTCAGGTGGAAGGAACATGTAAAAAATAAAAGGGCTGAGCTCGCATTGAAACTTAGAAGGACTTAGATGTATTGGCTGATCGGCCGACGATCCACCATGACCATTGGTAACAAGCTGCTTCTTTACAATCAAGTAGTCAAGCCAGTTTGGATGTATGGAGCGCAGTTGTGGGGCTGCACAGCTCCAACTAATAGACAAGACAGATCATTCAACGTTTCCAGAACTCTGTACTACGATATATCACTGAAGCGGCGTGGTACTTCCAAAATGAGGCAGTCCACCGTGAACTTCAAGATGACAGTGTGGATGAGTTGATCAAAAAGCGGCAAACGGCTCATCTTTCCAGACTAAAAGATCATGTGAATGAGGAAGCTGTAAAGTTCCTGGATGTGCAAGATTTAACTCAACGCCTTAAGCGTTTGAAACCGCAGAGCTTGTGTAGGAAGTGAACGTGATATGTTCAAGAGACAAGGCACAAAGTTATGCATCTTAGGTCCTGAATAGTGTATTGTAGTAATATAAGTAAGATTTGTATTGTTAATGAGATTACTCAGTGCAATAAAAGCTTTAAAAAAAATATATCAATTCTACGAGGCTCAGCACATCTGCAATCATTGTGGCTTAGCCATAGTTCTTGAGGTAGCGAAAAATCTTAACTAAGATTTCTATGACTTTGTGAACTGACTACAGTTGCACGGATATTGATTTCAATTTTTTCCGATTTTATGCAATAAATAATTAATTAGTCTTGAGACTCACAGTAAAATGATGCGTGATACCCATCATATAAGATGAATAATGGTTCATTTTTAAATGGATGAGTGTTCAATTGAATTTAATTAGGTACCTGTTCATGTAACTTGAGGAGTTGTTTCAAGTTTGAATTTTGATAAGTCCTTACCAACCTCAATTTTTCTGTAACCCACCAAACACATAATGAGAAAAAAATTAAAGAAAATGTGGGACCTCTACTCAATTAGGAGTGGCCAATGACGAAATTTTGACTATGTGACGAGTCCCTCATAAGTAATTAGAGAGCCGTCCGTAAACTTGTACCAACAGATGTACCTTCCCTACTGACCTAGGGGATGATGAATCTTTGCTAACCTACAGGACAATGAAATCTCAAGTTGAGTTGATATCAAGAGTTCAGCGCGTGCGGATCGGCAACGGTAGGCTCTGTAATCAATCATCGTTTCTGGGCAGAAATAGTGAGTAATTTTCAATGTGTTTTGGACCGTTCTGACCCTTGATTTTTCCTCTTTGGATACTCATCTGTACGAGCTGTATTATTCATTATTACTCGTTAATTTGAACCAAATCCGAACGTGATTTAAAGCCGAATTCCTTGTGTTTCCCTTGACCCGCTTGAGATCGGAGCGATAAGAGTGTCCCCCGCGACCCTCTCTAGCTCACCACCTCTTCGTTATTCCCCCGCCAAGGCGTCGTGTGGTCACCACGTCCCTCTCCCGTGCGGCCCTTCGCTTGAATATCCCCTTCTTTTTGCGCCCTCTTTGCGAACTGTTCAGCAATACACTCGCGTAGTGTTGGTTAGCCTACCTCATTGTTTACTGGCGCATGAACAAACTCTTCAATTTTTTTTCGAAATGTCACTGAAACCGCAGTCTGACTCTGTAAAACTGGATCGAATTTTGTCGAAACAAGAAGATATGGATAAGAAGATTGGTACTACATCCCAGGATTTGAAGGATCTCAAGACGAATTTAGATGGGGATTTCAAAGCTGTTAACAATAGGCTTGACTCTCAATCGTCAAGAATTGTACAGCTTGAAAGGCAAGTCCGCAAACGTAACCTGATGTTGTTTGGGGTGCCGGAAGGAGAAAATGGAGTCCAAGATGAACTGTCAGCTACAATGGATCTCATTACTAATGTAATGAATAAAAACTGTGGCCCGGACGACGTGGAGGATGTCTACAGGACACGTAGGTGGCAAGCTGATCAAAAGAACCCTCGCCCCATTTGTCTCGTGTTGAACAGCCTAAAACTCAAGAAGGAACTTTACGCTGCTAGATCATCGTTGAAATCGAAACACATACTTATGAAGGAGGACCTACCCATTGAGATCCGGAACCAGAGAAGGGCATGGTGGATGCAGAATAATGAAGGAAAAGATGTTGAAAGTCGAAGGAAACGTCCGCCGCAATCTCCCGCCGACAAGAACCGCCCAAACAAACAAACGTCAAAAAACGCCTAAGGACCTCCTTTTTTTCAATTGCCAAGGTTTCCTTTCTAATTGTATAAACGATAGAAATTATTTTGTTTCAGAAGATGTGGATTTAATTTGTACTGTTGAAACATGGCTAGAAGTGGAGGAGGACTTTAGTTTACTGTAAAAACTTTTTGAAAGCGTCAATTATGTTTTCTAACCGCTATTGGTTGTTCCTTTTAGTGGAGGGGGAGGTGGATAAAATGATTGTGGGAGTGATTTACCTGAACAAAGGTTTGACAAGCGATATAGCAAATGATCTTGGTGGCATTTTGAATAAAATTGAGAGAGAGACCCCTGATGTCAAACTGCTTAGCAATTATTGTAAATGAACGGTTCCTTTTCTGGCGGCTCGAAAATGGCAATTATCTTTTTAACTCGATGTTACAATTTATTTTTTGAGAATACTTATATAGGGTACAGTTGTATTTATATATCCTACCATTCGAATTAAGTTTGTATACATATTCCTATCTACTGAAACTACATCAACTCTTGTAATATCTTCGGATTTATACAATAAAACATTTCATTCATTCAAATCTCAAGTTCCACTATGTGGTGAATTCCACCACAGTATTGCAACAACCCTTTTCAGGGCTACCAAAAAGAAGTACTCACGATACGAGTACATATAAAAGACGTCGAGTTACAACTCAACAAAATAACATATTTCGCCCGAGAGAATATGCGAAATATTCACTCACGAACGAAATATTCACAAATAAGCAACAAGCCAAACACCCACTGCAGGAGAAGGGTTCGTCAGGACAACCCACAGAAGTTGTCTTGAAAACAACAGCCCAAGGAAATAATCAATCGACCTCTAAGAAATACAAGGGCAAGGCTGGCAAACCAACTCAGCTATCATATTCACAGATTCTGAGAAAACTCTATGCGAGCCAATAAGAGAACACCTGGCGAGCTAATGAAATTAAACGAACCAACCAGGGGGCGGCAGGAGGCGGTCACCTCCCTATAAATACCCCGCACGGAGCCTTCCGTATTCATTGCACCTTCTGCTCTCGCTGACGACTCTTCTCATCTCTCGACGAAGTTTCTACACGCATTTCAAGACTCAGAAAGGCATATCTTCTCCTCCTCACGGATTCTCTCGATCTTCTTGGCATCTACGAGTCTAGTCATTGCACTACTCATTGCCCAACGTAGATCTCCAGTCAGGGCCCCACCCGGCACGTTTAAGACTTCGTCTAAAACGTCGCGTCCGCAGGGAGGCCTGAGCCGTATCACCCGAATCTCGCAGCCTTCGGCTCTTGATTGCCCGAGGGGTACGCCGGGAAATTGCACAGCTCATACGCTCCAATTTACCGTCCAAGGAAGCCTTTATCAAGGCTCGGAGAGGACCCCGACATCAAGCTGGAATAGAGCTTTGTCGAGCGAGTCCCTCCTCTACATAAATCCTTCATCCGAACGGAAAGGTATTTGTTTCTATCGAGTGAACACACTCGGATATCTCGATGGAGCGAAGCCCATCTTATTTCCTCGGGTTCGAGGGAAAAGAACTTGGCGAGGGGACAGGCGTCGGCCCTGCTCCAGCTCCTTATCCGAAACTCGATTCTCACTCAAAACGTAGTGACAAACTACCCGGGCCAGCTCCACGCCCAAAGCTCGCACCTCTTGACGAGATCGCAGCTTTACCTAATAAACCCTCAGAAAGTTTGTTAGCTACTCCCGTGCACACGCAAGGGATCGAGGATTCTTTTCAGAATCTCTCGGAAGGTAGTTCTTACGGTTCTACCCATGAATATACTAAATATTCATCTCACGATCGCACCGTCGATCCGAGTGTTAAACACACTCCTCTCCTGCACACACCGCACGGACCAAACGGTACTTTCCAGTACTTCAATCAAACACATTCCGTCCTTCCTACAGATGTAAATCTAAGGCCGGAATATTACACAACGGTTCAGCACCCGAATACGCATTTCCAAACAGCTCGAACCGAACCTGGCGCCCCTCGCGGCCTAACAATGAACGAACCACGAGTTTCAACCACCCAGCAAAATGTCCTTGACAATTTCGCTCACATTTCCTTCGGAAATAATGCAGGGACTAACCCGCATAACCAAGATACGGGTACTTTTCACAACGTCCCACTTGGTCTACCTACACCAAGTAGAACATATATAAATCCACTACACACTACATTCAAGGTTTTCAAAGAAAAGGAGGGTTGTTTTTACTGTCTTAAGGAGTTTTAACCAAGTGAAGCGATAGCCATTCTTACTGGATCAAGATTCTTGTCACGTCAAAACTCGAAGCATGAAAATTGCGATTTTTAGTTACTTTTGTTTACTTGAAACGCAAACCAACTATTTTTGTAGCGAAATTACCCTTTTCTTCTCTTGGAATATTGCAAAGGTTTGTCATTAAAAGTAATAGACCAAAATGCGATGAAAATTTGCATTTCTTCTTATGAAAGTTAATAATGAGTTAAAAATGTGTTGTGCAAGGCCTCACACAACTTCAATCTCTTCCACCGAATTTTCATAAAAAATTATGCTTTTGTGAAAACTTTCAAATTTTTGGGGGAAAAAAATTGTCTAAAATCTTCATCATTACAATCTGTATTGGACCATTCTTAAAGATTCTTGAATTCACTATTTTTACCTCATGTCAACTCCGATTCTTTTGCTCAAAAACTGCCTACACAGCATTTTCTCTATCATAAAATATACCAACTGGTTAATGTTTGTACCTATCTATAAAAGGAGTACTTAACTTATGTAAAATAAATTATAATCCCTAGATCCATTTTGGTCAACAATTTTCGAGAAATTTTGGTTTTACTATTTTGATGTTGTCACGCTGTAAATGTGTAGGTACTCAAGATTGCTGTTGGATGGTTGGCTTGGTTGTTTATTGGGGTGGCGGAGGTGAGGGTCATTGATAGCAGTCCTCAATTGAACACTTGAATAACAGCCCCCCCCCCCCTTCCCCTCCCTTGGGCATGTTGAGGACTCTTGTTATTATCCTTGATTCAACATGTTATCAGAGATGTTAATCCTTGGAGAACCCCACCCTTCATGCATATTTTCAATTCTTCACAAAACATAAGGGGCAGCACGTAACATAATAATTTAATTTCTATATTACAGGAAAATGCTAATTGAAATTAGCGTGTCCCAGGTCAGATCAGCCATAGCTTTATGGAAGTGTTCAATCTAATTTTTTTTAAACAGTTTTCAAAATGTTCAAGTTTTCAGAAATTCAAAAAACAAAAATTGAATTCCTGAAAAGAGTACATCTTTGCCATTTATATTGAAATCATTCTAAATACAATATTTTGCTCCTCAGGTACTTGTTGATGCGAGATTGTTGGAGTTATCAACCTTCTGAGAGACCAACATTTAGTACACTCGTTAAGGCTCTCGATGAAGTCCTTATGGTGACAGCTAATGAGGTAAGCTAATGGAGCCATGCATTGAAGGTTATTGATTATGGTAAAATGTGTAGTTTTTTAAATTGTCATATGCATTTTTTTTTTATTATTCCAGACCTGAGTTTATTTATAATTTATATTTTTCTTTGTTATCCAACGAGATTATTTTATAATTACTTAGGTACTTAGAGGCAGATACAAATGTTAACTCGGCCAAAATTATACCTGGAATAGGCTTAAACTAAATTTATAAATTATTATTCATTGGGAAGCTTCATAGACTAGTTTCAATAAGCACTGGCTGGAAGTTTTGTGGCAAAGATGGGAAGGAACAGCTGAATAATAAAGAAACAGTTGATAATTCCCAAGTAAATGTGGAATTCTATTCATTGAAGGAAACTTGAAGCTATTTTTACCCATGTTTAATCAACTGACACTTGATGATTCATCATAATGGCTTCTTATTCTACATTTATTCAATGAAAATGAGAAATGAAAAGAAGAAACTATAAAGTTCAGTATGGATTTTACGTTAGACAGCATGCCTGAAAGCTCCACTGGATGCACCACACACAGTGAAACACTAACATCTGTGTTCAACTGACACATGGTTCGACTCTATAACAACTCATGACGGTTATATTAAGGGCTCTTACTGTGCTAACGCAGGGTAGAGAGGGGTGATAAGGGACCATGAAACTTCTTCAACGCACTATAGTATCTGCTAGTGTCCTGGTGTAGTATCTCTAGTAGGAGATACTATAGTATCTTCAATGCTCTAAAGTATCTCCTACTAGAGAGCGTTGAGTAAGCATTACAACCCAATCACTTACAGGCATTTTGGCTTGTCTACCATTTCAAAAACAACAATAAAAAGTCAGCATAGCCTGTACGTTCATTTTCACTCAAATTAGGAAGATTAAGGATTGGACATCAGATGAATTCTCAAGGGATTTAATCATTGTCAGATCAATATCAGCCACTGCACAGGCAGAAATGTGAAGTACATCCACAATACTAATAACAATTTACTTCCTCAAATTTCATCTGATTTTGATGGGCTTTTCAGGAATGGCAGATTAATATTATCCTCTCCTTATTAGGTGGGCTCTGAGTGAAATCAGATGAAAAACACATATTAGACCGAATGAATTGACATTTGTAAAGTTAATATCACAAATCAACTAACCACTTTACTTCATGAAAGACAAAAACCAGTGGATAATGCTAAGAACTGAATGGATAACCCAGTCCAGTCAGTCCTAGTCAGTTATTAGTCAGAATAAAAAGTAGGGTCTATGGGACAGCTTCAAAAGTAGTTCTTGTAAAACCATAAACATTTATAATTACTACATGCTCACTTATTGGATTTACTAAAAATTAAATTGTGATTATGCCTTGAAAACACAGCCCAATCAGGCAAAAGTAGCCCAACTTCTTGATTGGAATAGGTACAAGAACATTATAATATTCCATACTACGAAAATTCCTCAACTCTAATAACTTCTGATTGGAGGTGCCTATCTGTTGAAAGAATGCATGGATTTTATGAATGTTTTCAATTTCGTAACTAATCATGTTTTCAGTTCTGGACTAATTAAGTTATTATTATTAATATTATTAATTTTTTTTTTCTTACAGGAATACCTCGATTTAGAATTACCAGAGCTCGACACTCCACCATCTAGTCAAGAATCCAGTATTAATGAACAATTCCCATATTTGTTATAGACTATGAATTCAATTGGTACCAGGCACGATATTAAACTTTCTATATATTACAATCAATCATAGACTGTTTTGTGAATAATGCTTAAACAGTAACAATTACTGATCGACAAAAATATAAAACTAGGCAGTCAACTTCCACAGAAGAAGAGGATATTTGGCCAGGTGTTTAGCAATTTAGTTGTCTTGGTAACATACAACAACTCATTTAATAGAGTGCTATGATGTACATCAGTGTTATTACGCTAGTGTGGTCTTAGATGTAGGTTCATCAGAAAGAAAATGAATTTTAGGAAGTGCATTTTAACATTAATTATTTAAATCTCTCTCTTGTAGAAAATGTTTGCCTATCTTGAGGTGTGTTAACCCTTGATCTTCTTGATACTATAGGACTGAGGAAGAGATCATGGTCCGTATCTTCAACCTTCTTGCATGTTGACTCATTCTTACATTAAAATTGCTTTTATCATACTCATTTTATGACTCACTTGAGCTATGCAATGTATTCAAAATTACTGAACAGATCCATTCAAGGATAACAGCAGACCATTTTCCCTCCTTCAGCCCTATAATATCGAGTTTTTGGCAATAATTTTTGGATCGAGAAATTGAATAATTATCGAACTTACTACCTATAGTAAATTCTACTAAATCATGACATAACAGAACATGTCTTTTACAGATCAGAGGCGTTAAACCAAGTAGGTAGATACGAGATTCTCTGCCTTAAAAATTATTTCGTTACGTAGTACCTACTGATGAATGTATATCTAAGAGATCTTCTTTAAAATCAACTAGCTGAAAAAGACTCGTTTTGAGCTTTATGCGCCAAGCCTTGGATCAATTCTAAAATAGTATTCAGCAAGAAAACTTGAATTAGGCCAACTTTTTTTCACCATACTTTGCACCATCTCTTGTCTGACAATGGAGGTTACACTTATTAAATCCTAAAACTCACCCTCTAAAAGTGGAGTAGGTACTCATCACAATCGATCCTTCTTCCCATTTATGTTCCGTTTCTAGTTTTTAGAGTTTTATTGTTGTAGATAATTTGCCATAATTGCATTAATACATAATTTCATGGAATGTATTTACCCTAGCCGTCCAGTAGTGCGCAGATCACAAATAATGATATTATTATTATGGTATTATAATTAAATACCTACCTAAGTACCTAGGTACTTATTTTCTATAATATATGTGAAATGTGATTTAGATTACTTCCAAAATTGAAAAGTGCTAATATTGAGCTTTTTATTATTTTGTGTGTAAATATAGGTAATAAATATTTTTCTAATGTGGTGACATATATGTTGAGTTTGCTTTGTACTATTTTAATTGTAAATTGGATCATACTGTATTCTGGGAACTAGTTTGATCATTGTAGGTATTTATTTTGAATAAACTTCTCTACATTACCGAGCAAGTTGCATCTCCTTCCTCTACTTATCACTAAAACGAAGTTTTTAAGATGGAGTTCTGCTGTTCTGAACATTTTCAAGTTATGGTGTGGTTTACAAATACAAAACGAAAAGTATTTCTTAAAATCAAACGAGTTGAAAAATAAAATTTTTCTATTGCGGATTCCAATGAATTTTATTAATTAAAATAAAGAGTTAATAAAGTAATTTAACTGCACCAAGCCAACATCGATTATAAAAGAGTAGTAGTGGAGAAATGAGGGAAAATAGGGCCTTGAGGAGTTGATCAAATTTCAACTCTCAGAAATCTGTAATAAACTTTTTTGATTAGTTACTAATTAGTTAGCTACATATTGAAATATTTTATCTTTCATTATTCATGTGGGAGTTGAACACCTCTTTATCACGTCCTGAGCCTCTTTGAACTTGTTTTACTGTACGAATAACACACAAAAAAGTTTCAGTCATGAAGCATGATCGTATGAGCGAATTTTCTCACTTTACCTTTCGTATTATGATATGTTAAATTGTATGTCAATTTAACATATTATGTTATGTTCAAAATATTGTTATGGTCAAAATTATGATATGACAAATTGAGTAATTTTAGTGCAAATAAATTGTCAAAAACCAATTTTATGGCAAAAAAATAATTTTTACTAAACAAAATTCTGCGGTTCAAAAAAAAAAGAAAAGATTTTGGAGCTTTAGTTTTTTTTTGAAGTTTTTACCAATTTTTCAGCAAAAAATTATGAAATTTAAGTACATTTTTCAGCAAAAATTGATGAAATTAAAGGACATTTTTCAGCATATTTTTTTGCGAAAAATTTTTAACGTCCAATTTCATTAATTTTAAACTTTTTTTGTAAGGCTTCTTCAAGTTTATTTTGATTTCTTACTAGTTTCGCCTGATACGGCATCTTCAGGGGAAAACATGAGTTGAAGCAGGGTACCTAATCACTCATACAGCAGGTAGTTTGTGAAATGTCAATATTAGTAGATAAAAATGTAGGATACACATTCCCGAAGTCAAATTATGTGTAATATAAAGGCGCATAACGGATTTAAGTAGGAATTAAGGCATTAAAAAAAAAAATTCCTCACCCCCAACAACCAAATACTTCAATGGCAGCCCAAACTAATACTTTTTTTTCTTTTTAATAAGTCTGTTGAAAAATATAAATTTACCAATTTTTTGCCATTTTCAGTGATTTTTTTGCAAATGTTTTAAAATTTTATCAATGCTCAAAAAGTGCTGACCAAAAACTCGTTCTTTCATTTGTAAAGCTTGATTTTTCGGCGCAGTATGGGATTTTTATCCCAATCCTAAGGAAATCTTCCTCTCTCTCTCTCTGTCTGTCTGGAATGACATGACATGAAAAAGTGCAAACTTCAGGAATCGTTTCAGAATGCCTCAAAACGGATTTCAACGAAGAAATTTTTCGAAAATTTTGGAATTATTGCAAAAGCTTCGTTTTCTACGAAAATTTGCTAATAAAACAAAACTAAAATCAATGCATACGAATCACAACTAATGGCATTTGTAACCAACGCCTTTGGTGCTGAGCTAAGAAACGGTGAAGTCTACCAAAAAAAGTAGGTTTATAACATAACCCTTGTATTTTATTCTTTTACACTAAAAAACTTGATAAGTTTAGACAAAAACTCTAAGTGAAAAAGTTGATTGACAAATTTTGATAGTTCTCAAAATATAGGCTGAAAATAAAGTAGGTAGATGCCTAACTAAATAAGAATTTAGAGTAAATGTGCAATAGTAATGTGGGCTATTAATTTGCAGAGAAACTCCCACAGTCAAAGATGTTTTATTGATTCGTTAAAATAATTTGTATTAAATTTTTTTATTGATTTTATTTTTGACCAGCACGGCTGGTTACATCGCAAACTGGAAGTTCCCAAACTTTGATATGCCATCAATTTTGAACCCAAATGTAAACATCATATGCAGATGCAGTAGTTTCCCGTTCATCACATTTTGAGTCAAAATAGACTGTGAAAATGACCTTGCTCGACTTAGATTCTTTCTAGTGAGCAAATACTGAAGTTGCAGTTCCACCCCGTCATTGTCTGGTTCCCAGTTCAGCCGATATTTGAATTTTTCAACACATACAGTGGGGATCATCGATAGGAAAACTTCCAGACAACCTGATTTGAATTCTTGCATTTAATCAAATCATCTGGCGTAGATGTGGGCAGCTTTGTTGTTAAATGGGAAAAAATAAACCTTTCAGTATTCAGAAATATACTTCAGAGACCCTTCAGCCCCCCCCCCCCCCCCCCCCCGCAGAAGAAAACAGTCGATAGGATCAGTACGTGACCCTATAATAACACAATAGAAGGTGATTCGGATCCGGGATAGCCACACTGGATGTGTTAATGAACGAAGCATGTAGGGAAACTCCCACAGTTGAAGAGGATTTATGGCCTTGTAGCCAAGCGGTTTAGATTATGACCTTTCCTTGAAGCTTTTTGTGGAGTTCTTCCGAGTTAGGTATCAATGATTTTTGGCCAGCATGGCTTGTCGCATAACAGCCAAAATGATGAATTAGATAGCTAACGCTCTAAACTAGTTAGGTATCCTTGCAATAGGTCCTGTCATTCATAAAATTAGTTGATACTTGCTGTGAACAGCTATTGCATGAAGTGAGATGAGTGTCTACTTCCTGTGTAGTTATACTTTACATTATCTCCCTTCATACCTCACACCTAGGACTTCACTCAGTTTTAACAGCTTGGGCTTTGCCCAGCTTACGCCACCTTCGGCATTGCAACCTCTCTGATATATCCACTGAACAGTGGTGCACAATCTAATAAGCATCTATTAACAGATTGCTACATCAAGATTTCACCTGCTCATCTTTCAGTAGAATGATGAGCCCCACAGCAGCCATCTCGCCTGCTTCCACACAGAAATCTCTAACTCTCCATCCACTACACAACTTACCTTCGGGAAAGATTGAGTACAATTATAGTAGGTTGAGGAGGAGACTGTTTACTTATGCAGCTGACATGTTACACACAGCGAGCAGACTTTTCAGAGAAAATATTTTTAAAAAACCGACGAGAACACGGATTTTGAAAAGAAACCGAAGTTTCGATCTCTCGTGTTGGCTGCCCCGCGCCCAACCATGTTGCTCGGCATCCTCACTTTAGTTCAAAGACTTTTGTATGGTGCAGGTGAATGGCTGAGTGGTAGAAAAAAGGCGCCAGCCTGGGGTGGGCACTAACAGTCTCATCCTCGACCTACTATAATCATGATGAACTAATATGAATTTTGGTGGAGCCTGATTGGTTTTTATTCTAAGAAATTGAATACTGCCCCAAGGAATTGTAGCACATATGATCGTGAAGTATATCTATGACTATATACCTAGAACCAATTTCAAACCATTCATTGAGGGTAGCGTAAGTATTTTCCGTTTACACTGATCACAAACCACTCGTGTTTGCATTCAAACAGATTATAAAAACGCTTCACCACAACAACTTGGACATTTACACTACGTTGCAGATGAACGAAATCAAGTGACCGATCACTTCATATTGATTTTCAATGGAGGAGTTGAAGTAGGTAGATTACAGACAAATTGCAATTGCTCAAGAACCAGACAAACACTTATGAAGTGTGTGTGAGGGAGAGAGAGAGAGAGAGAGAGAGAGAGAGAGAGAGAGAGAGAAGGAACTTAATTTACAATTTTTTTAAACATAATGATGTGTACAAAAAATAGTTAGGTACTTATAAGTAAATGAAATAGTTAACACACTGCCACCTACCGGGGAATGAGTATATACTGCTTGTACTCTCCGGTAGAGTTGTCAAACAAAATCGATCAATAAATCAAAATCATAATATTTCTCCTGTGATTACAGCCGTAATCTTAGTTTTTCTGTGATTACAGTCATAATTAGAACCTCAGATGTGATTTTGGACCATATTAACACCTGACAACCCACTCCTCAGAGCTTTAGAGACAACTTTGGACCCTTGGACTGGTCACTCGGGTGGAATTCATGGTCGGGGCTCTCAACCCTAATAGCACAGCCTTCGAGCGTTACCCATGTACCTACCTATTTATTTTATATCTTTAAATGAAAATAGATTCCATTTGATAGCTACCTACCATCCGCACTCATCTACGTTGAGTAGTTTTCTTCCAATGGTTTTTCAAAGTTTGCACTGGTGACGTCACATTGGTCGGCAAGGGGGTCCTGCCCAGGCGGGAGGGGTGCTTTGACGTCACCAGTGCGCGAAACTTGAGAAAATCGTAGAAAGAAAACTACTCATCGTAGAAGAGTGCGGTTGATGCCAAACTTCTTAGGATGGAATCTTCTTCGATTTAAAAATAGTTAAAATACCTTTTTCGCACCCATGGGTAACGATCATTGAGGACCAATACGATCTTGAGTTGCTCAAGACTTCCTCCCTCTGTGACCTGTCCAAGGGTCCAGGTGCATATTGAAATTGACTAAAACAATTAGGAGTTGGTTTTCAGGCCCAAAATCACAAATGAGGTAGTTATTATTACATACTTCAATTACAGATACTGACTAGATTATTACATACTGTTAATTTATAGGAAACATCGGTTGTTATGGCCAAAATCACATAAAAACTTGTGATTACAGTAGTTTTAATCGCAAAAAAAGTTGTGATTACGAATATAATTACAGAAAAAACTGTGATTACGAATGTAATCATAATCGTAATCATATCTCCAGAGTCTGTGACTATAATCGTAATCATTATCACTACTCTAAAACGCTAAGATTGTAATCATAATCGTAATTATGATTAAAATAACGACCAACTCTGATTTGATGTCCCATGTCCCTACATGCGTGTTGGGTACTTGAAATTTTTTGCTTTTACTTTTGGGACACCCTGTATGTTAATTATTACGTTAATGTTCTTATTCCGAGTAGGAATAGGTATTGTTTGTTATGAAAGAATCGATTTTTTAATCGATACTCTGAAAATTAATTAAATAAAAAATTGATTTTTCCAAAAATCGATTTTTAAATCGCACCTTGAAATTACCTCTTCTAGGTAGGTACCTACTATTGAGAGTTGCCCACGTTAATAACGTTTTCATGATTTTTCGTGCCTAATCGAACACGCCTTATTTAATAATTATCTACGAAATAATTTATACATATAAAAGTTACCTACAGTCATGCAGCATGATCGTATGAGTAAATGTTCGTAAAATATATATTATGTTAAATTGTTTCGACATTTCAGAACTTGAAGTAAAAAGAAATGTTAACTAGGTACCAACAAATTTTATGGCAGCAAAACACTCGTTCTAAATAATTTTCGGCAATTCAAAAAAAGAATGTGGATTTCCAGCTATTTTGCCGTTTTCATAATTTTTCGGCAAATATTTATGAAATTTAAGTATATTTTTCAGTATAATTTCTGAATAAATTTTATCTCTGAACTCAGCCTTTTGTTTGTAAAGCTTGATTTCTTGTAGCAAGAACGGAATTTTTATCTAATTTCTTTGGAGTTATCGTCCGGAAGGACACATTCAAATATAAGGGCCGGTTTCACCAAAGTTTTTAATCAATGTTAACGCATCAAACCAAAGATCTCAGCTGTTAATCAACGATATCCGGTTTCACCAACTCCGGTTCAGATAAATCAATGATCAAATGCGCTAAACCAACGATCAATACCAGCCCGCCGAATTTGGGTGGTTAACGTTCAAATCAACGATTTACTAGGCAGGTAGTTCTTTTCGCAATCTTTGTTTGCATGACCGAAATCATTTTTGGTTTATTATTTCCAATAATAAGCCTAGGTATGTGATCGTGTAGCAAAAAATTTTTATAACCCTCCTCAAACTTTGTCACTTTACGTTTCAAGGCCGTCCGGGCCATAAAAGGCTTAAGAATTGACTGAAAAACCCCGTTCTTTCGCACATAGACTCCATTTGGGGTCTAGTTGGTCCTGACGTTTAACCATCCCGATCGCTTTACTCGCATAGATGCTATGGGCCAAAAACGGGCGAAAAAGTGTCTTTTTCAAGCACCTTGTGGTGTCTGGGGTGACCAAGGGCGTAGCAGAGGGGTGTAGGAGAATGGATATTTATTACTTTTACGTGTTATACCCATATAATACACCGCGGCACCATGAGGTGGTACGGCGTTCCTTCGAGGCATGAATACATGTTTTTTTCTAGGTCATATTTGTGTGTTAATACCAATGCTTTTCCTACGCATATTTAATAACATATCCTCTCGACTTTTCGTACGTACTTAGATAATGATATTATTAAGGCAATAACTATTTGAATAGATAGGAGCTCAAATTGAGAAATATAAACATGCGTATATAATTATAGAAGTATAGGTTGTGGCAACTCGAAATAGGACACGCCGAGGAGTCTGGACGGGCCTTATGACGTACGCAAGCCAACTAAAACTACGATCATACTCAATTGAAAAAATAGTAAACCTTTGTGAAATAATTTGCAGCGTTTGCTACGTTATCCCATCTAATTTGCTACATTTTCCTAGTTATTTACTACTGTAGTGGATTTAAATATGTTTTACTTGGCGTAGGTAGGCCAAGTCGGACATTTATATTCCGGTTATGCGGGTTAGTCCCCGGGTCATTCCCGTGAGGAATGTGAGCGGATCCGCCAAGGTCAACTGGCTTGGCGGACTGAAATGGGAGATAGTTCGTGTCGCAGCCGTGTGGAGCGCTGGGCTCGCGTAGCAAGTGCTGGGTTCGATCAGTTTGGTACTGAGCCGTTTTGTAATATTCCGGCCTAAGATTTATATCTGTAGGGGGAATATGTTGAGCTTGGTTGAGGTACTGAAAAGTATCCTTCGCTTTTTGTGCATTTGGAGTGTATTTGACACTCGGATCGGCCGGGTAGGCCTGCGTCGAATAACGTGGGTACTCGGACAGCTTGGTCGAATCGTAAGGATCGGCTTCAGAGCGAGTCTGAAAGGTATCCTCGATCTTTTGTATAGGCGAGGCTTGATCGAACGTTTCTTGAACGAATACGTCGGGCGAGAAGGCGGTCCGGACGTGAGGATCGCGCCTTGCGCTGTCGCTGGGTTCAGCGGATTCGCCGTGTAGCCGGTAGGGAGCACTACGGGGGCTACTCGGCCCGGCTTCGCCGTCGTCTGCCTCCCCTTGCAAGGGGAAATAGGACGGCCGACGTTCCATCGAAATAACCGAGTTTTTAGCTCGTTTCGATGCCTCTATGTGTGAAAAATAGAGGGTTTGGGAGGTGGACTCGCTTGACAGAGCGTCTTTCCAATGCTCGTATGTCAGGGTCCTACCTCGTAGCCTTGAAAAAGGCTTCCTTGGACGGTAAATTAGAGCGGATGAGCAGAGTAATTTACCGGCGTGCCCACAGCGGTCGGTTACGAGCTTAATGCTACGAAACCCGGGCGACACGGCTCGGAACGTCCCTCGGGCGTACGATCTAAAGAGAATATCGATAGATGTACCGGGTGGCGTCCTGACAGATGAACTACGTTGGGCAATGAGCAGGATGAATAATCACTGGACTCGTAGATGCCAATGCGAGATCTGTGTGGAGAGAAGGTATGCCTTGTAGAAAGCAGTAGGAAGCCGTTCTTGAGATGAACTCGTAATGCAGAAGGTTCGTCAGCGTAGAGCGTGTAGAATTCTTCGTACTTCGGACTTGTCGTCGTCGAGAGCGGAGAGTGGAATGAATTTCGGAGGGCTCCCAGCGGGGTATTTATAGGGAGGTGGCCGCCTCCTGCCGCCTCCTGGTTGGTCCGCTTAATTTCATAAATTCAACTGTGTAATCTCATTGGCTCGCACATTGTTTTCTCAGTATCTCTGAGTATGATAGCTGAGCTGGTCCTCCGGGGTGGTTTCCCCACGTCCGTCGCTGCGACGGGGTCCCCGGGGGTGGCTGGATGACCTTGAGTTTTCCTGTTTGAGGTTTCTCATTCAAGGCGACTTGTTTCGAGATGCTTGTCGCATCTCTCTCGCCCAGTAAATGTTTAGGGAGGTCGCCTTGTGTGTTATTCTTTAATATTTCACTTTTGAGAGAGAATTTAGTATTTTCTCTCTGGTGAAATATTTTGTTTGACGGAGTTATAACTCGACGTCTTGTAAATATTTTTGTGTTGTGTCTACCTCTTTTTGGTAGCCCTGAAAAGGGCTGTTGACAAGAGGGGGTGGATTTCACCACAGGGGCCCCCCCAAGACGTCGTGTTAATAACGACGACGCCGGCTGGGGTGTTTCGAGCGCCGTTACCCACCTCTCGTCGAATTTGGTAGAGGGGACGTGCCTTCTGGCAGATTTTCGGGGAGTCTCCTCCTTATTTTCTGCCTGATTTTTGTTTAGTGGCACAGCTTCGTCTGTGCTTAGAGTGTAAGCTGGTTTTATTTGCTGTTTGGGAACTTTTTTTGTATGTTCGCCAATTTGCACTGTAACCGAAAACTTATCTCTTTTAACCACTTTGAATGGTCCCGTGTAAGGACATTGCAGAGAGGTGAGCTGTGTGGGCACTCTGATATAGACATGAGTACATGTATCCAAAATTTTGGGCATGTTTACGGCATATTTCGTATTATTATGTTTAATATGCGTAGGCCGGAAGAAAAGAGGTTCCGAAAGGTTCGTAGAAGTTACGAAAATGTCTCCTGGGAGTGGTACGTCAATTCCGTAAACTTTTTGGAAAGGCGTAGTTTCGGTCGCTGGGTCTACTGCCGTACGCATGGCGAGTAGAACTTTTGGAAGTGCGTCGAGCCAATTTTCGTTTTGTGCTTTGAGAGCCTCTTTCAAAGATCTATTTCTGCGTTCTACCATTCCGTTTGTTGATGGTTTGTATGGTAACGTGTGAGTATGTTTTACTCCGAGACGTTCCATAATGGAATTGAACAGATCTGATTCGAATTGAGTGCCTTGATCACTTGTGATGTATTTAGGTACGCCCTTTGAAGCTACCCAAATATTGATAAAGGCGTTTGTGATTGAGGTTGTTTCGATGTTGTTAAGAGGGACTGCCTCTAGCCAACCCGTTGCTCTATCAACCATCATTAAAATGTAACGTTTCCCTCCTTTAGCTAAAGGTAAGGGTCCGGTAATATCAACGTGTACGTGTGAAAATTTGTTTGCCGTTTCAAATTCGGAGTAAGGGAGCTTCACGGAGCGCGTGATTTTTGCTCGTTGGCAAGTTTCGCACGCTCGGACCCAGTTGGAGACATCTGCACGGAGTCCGTGCCAAAAATATCTTTGTTTAACTTTATACACTGTAGAGTGTATACCTGGGTGTCCCAAATTGTGAATTTGGCTTATTATTTCTTCCCTTATTTCGTTTGGAATATAAGGTCTAGGGTGTCCTAGGTCTAGGTTACACCAAATTTCTCCTTGAGAGAATTCAACTCGTGTGAGTTTCAATTTGTCCTCCGCGTTAGGGGGAAAACGAATTTGTGAATTTGAAATGTGCAGTAGAAGATTGCATTCTATTGCAGCCGTAATTTTCGAAATTTCGGCTATGGGTGGACCCTCGTCCGTCTGGGTTGAAATCGATTTTGTTTGAATTTCAACCGGATCGAAGGGTCTGGAGAGTGCGTCGGCGACGACGTTGCTCTCTCCGGAAATATGACGAATGTCACTCGTCATTTGAGAGATGTATGTTAGCCATCTTAATCTCATTTTAGAAAAATGTGCATTTTTCTTAAGCATCGTGCCTAGCAGAGGCTTGTGATCCGAACAAATATGGAAAGATCTGCCGTCCAAGTCATTGTGCCAGTGAATGCAAGCTTGGTAAACGGCGAACATTTCTTTGTCGAATGATGCTTTGTTCTTCCATTGTTCTGGAATTTCTTTACTGAAAAATCCCAATGGTTGGTAAGATTTCGAGCCATGTTTGTCTGTAATTTCCTGTTCTAGTGCCGCTCCGATGTGTGTGTCGGATGCGTCGCAGACTAATCTCCACTCTGCTGTAGGGTGTGGGTGAGCAATGATATGCAATGTTGCTTTGATCATTGCTTGTTTCAAGCTGTTGAAAGCTTTTTCTCTCTCTGATGTCCATTCGATAGGTGTTCTGTCATTTTTTTTGTTTGACTGAATGGAGTCATACAGAGGTTGTGCCGTGTGAGCGAATTTGCTTGAGCATGCTCGGTAGAAACCACACATACCTAGGAATCTGCGTAGACTTCGTACGTCTATTGGCCTAGGAAATTGTTCTATGGCTTCTATTTTATCTCGTTTAGGAATTATCCCTTCTTTCGAGATAGTGAAACCTAGGAAATCGACGGTAGGTTTTGAAAAAATGCATTTATCAAAACCTACTCGTACTACGTTTTTCTACGTGCACAAAAATTAGCCACAGAGGATTGATCAGAGCATTCGTTTTCGAAGACGAATTTGACGACGTTGATACGAAGACTTTACAATTCACCGTCCTCGTTGGATTAGAGAGAGTACGGCGGTTTTCAATCTCAATGAAATCGATTTTCTGAGGAGGTACCGAATTTCAAAAACTATTACTGTTTTGTCAGTTCTTAAAAACATTGATGATAGCATCGATTACACAAGTCACGGGTAGGGATATAGGTACATACATGGAATGTACAAATACAGTAGTAGAATAGTGTTATAAAATAGCCAAAGGCTCATCACATTGTGAAATGACAATGTGCCTAGATGGTGTCGTTGGCTGTTGTCATTGAAGTGATGGGAGATACCATGAACCTCCTAGGTTCATGGGAGATACAAACATAAAAATACCTAGTTAAATGCAACTTGACAATAATATATTACGAGACAATATTATAACCTGTTTCCTGCGCTTTTTGGGTCGAAATAACTTTGGAATCTCAGCTTCTGCAGTGGCTACAGTTATAAAATCCATCAGATACCCAGTGGCTACAGTTATAAAATCCATCAGATACCAACCACTGCTTTTTAGGAGACCGACTCCCGAAATTCCTAATGGAAACGAATCAAAATCTCGTTTGGATGGAGTATTCCAGTGGTTCGAAATTTCGCTGTTTTTACTTCAAATTCAAATCCAGAATTCTGGAAGAAACCCATATATTATCATCGCCGCACTAGTTTCGAAATGATAGGGCAGTAAAGGCTGTGTCACACTACGCTACTTTACTAGCAGCTAGCGAAATAGCAGCTACTAAGTAGCCAATGTGACATAGGCAGTAGCCGCTACTAAGAGTAGCGCGCTAGTGAAATTTTACTAGCATGGAAAGTTGAACATGTCCAACTTTCCGTGCTACTAAACTGCGCTAGTGAGTCACGTGACCAACTAGCAGCTATCAGGTGTGACAGCTTCACTAGCGGACTAGCGGCTACTTGCACCACGTGCTGTCACGCCCAGTGTGACAGCTTCACTAGCGGACTAGCGGCTACTTGCACCACGTGCTGTCTGCCTGATTTGTTTATTCTCGTTCATTTTGAATAATTACTGAAGTAATCATGAGTGATTCGAAGTGGGGTGGGGGAGATGTATGATTTGGGGTCCTCCATAGACAGTTCTTTCATGAGGGTGGCTGAAGCACCCAGATTATTTCTTCTCCTTATCCAATCACGAACCCAAGAGCGTTTTTTTTTTTTTGTTCCGTATATTGTAAATCAAATCTACACATACCTCTCTCACACACAATAGTAACAAACGACGCAATTCGTCACGTCTTACACCTACAGACGACATTTTCAACGAAAACAATGGACAGCTCTTGAGCTAAACTAGTAGTAGCAGCTAATGAATAGACGCTACCAAAATTTAAGTGTGACAGGAAAAGTAGCTGCTATTTCAGTAGCCGCTACTAGGTAGCTGCTAGTAAGTAGCGTAGTGTGACACAGCCTTATAGGACTACCCGTACGAGTTTGAAAAACATTATGCTATCAAAATGGATTAAAAAAGATGGAAGCATTGAAGATTTCAGGTTGCTAACAGCTGTTCCCTCACTATTATCTCGTTATCACCCTCATTTTGCGGGCAAATGCCTCCTTGATATCGTCTAAAGTCTAAATCAACGTTTAAACTTCAAATCGACGGAAACTGTGTAAAACTATGTTTACTGACAACAGTGTACCTAACCATTGATTACGTTGGTGAAACCCGTTTGTTTTAAATCAACGTTCAAAACTCTGGTTCCGTAAAACAATGATCTATGTTATCCATGGTAAGGAATTGTTGGTGAAACCGGCCCTAAATATAGGTAGGTATTCATAAATATGAAAAAGAGTTAGATTATAGGATTCGTCTCAGAATGTCTCAAAACGGATTTCAATGAAGAAATTTTTCTCAAGTTTTGATTTTAAAATTTGTAGAGCCATTGCAATAGTTTCATTTTTCACAAAAATGAATGTATATGTTTCTTGTCCTTTATGCGCGAGTACAGTTACCGTTCGTCCGATTGGAATGAAACTTTTTACAACTCATTTCTTGCACTCCGGGGACAGGAATCTTCCCCGAACTTACTCCTTATCATCGAACTATCAGTTGAGGGCGAGCATCCTTCTTAAGGCGCGTCCACACCGGGCGAGCCGAGCCGAACGCCCTAACCCAAGAATGCTTGCCCGGTGCGGAAGCATTCACGAGCATTCGCGAACGTTCGGCACGGCTCGCGGCCGTTCCCGCTTGGATTGGAGTCGATACAGCAAAGGGTGCTCGCCCGGAGTGGACGCAATTGCGAACAGTTTTCTCAGTTTTGAATGAAACAATTCACGATTTTGGAAGCTTTGAAGATACATAGTTTCACCCTGCTTATCATTCACGGTGACTAATTTTACTTATATAGACATAGGTAGCAATAGATAGGTACTGCTTCTGTCATCCAAATAATTTATGAGCTAATTACAATGACATAAACACAGCACACAGCGCTACATAATTTAAAGCTTTTTGTCGTATACAATTATCAGTGATTTTCTATGATGAAACGCCAAATTTGAACATTACATTACATTTGTACATTACATTACAAACAGTACATTTGAACAAATTTAAACCTGACAAGCCAAAGCCTATCCGAAATTTTAGATAAATTGTTACTGTCCCACTGTTTTAGGCAAAAGAAACAACGGCTCATTGCCCTAGGTAAAAACGTTCGATTTTTTACAGAAAAACATGAAAACAAATTTGAAATCTACCTATCCATAGTCTTCTGGGTTTTAATACATATATAGCAAAATTTAGGATTTTCGTCAAGCCGCCAAAGAAAGTTAGGAAACGTCTGGAACGCACGGTATGAAAACCTACCAAGGAACTTCCTGATTTGTCAACGTTGAGAAAATACCTACCTACTAAAATTTGTGAATGGTATAAAATGAACTGTAGGCAGCTTTATTTAAGTAAACTCATACAACTTTGTGCCACTTTTTTGGTTTTTTGAGTGTCAGAACTTTATTTGTGGTCGTATCTCGTTGAAATGTTTACCCAAGATACTTACACATCTCAGTGATCAAATTTCGCTAAGGAAAAAATTCCATCTGTTCAGCGAATAGAAGGGGAACTATTTATTCGTGGCACATTTATTACCCCAGGAAGGTGCAACTTTGAGCCATCATCTTTTTTAGCCTATAACGACATGAAAAACCTAATGTGGCTCATTGTTGCGGTCTGAATCTTGTTATTCAGCATGTTGACTTGCCCTCGGAATTTTAGTGTTTTTCCATTTTTTAAACAAGGTGAATATAAAAATCAATGCAAAGCAACTTTCTGTTCATTTTTATAATAAAATCTTAACAATTCATACAAAAATATCCCAACAAATCTTCAACTCTGAAAAAAATTGACAATACCAAAATCACAATAAAAGTAAAACATATAGGTATCTTAGTGGTAAGGACCGCAAAGGCACTCGAACTCCAATCACATTGGCAGCATTGTACTCAATCTAAAATCACTAGAAAATTTCAACAGTAAAATAGTAGGAACTTTAATATAAAAAATTTCTAGTCATGCAGCATGATCGTATGAGCGAATTTTCGTAGATTGTATTATATTATGTTAGGTACATTGTTTTGAAATTTGAGCACTTTGTGGGCAACGAATTTTTAGGCACCAACTTTATGGCAAAAAAACTAGAACTAAATAATATTATATGATTCAAAACAGGTATTGGATCTTCAGCAATTTTTCAATCGATTGTTCAGAAAATACTAATGGAATATATGTACATTATTCTGCATATTTTTTAGCACAAATTTCATAGTGTTCTAGTTCGTTGTTGATTAACATTTATCGACTAAATTTTTGCTGAAAAATGTAAATTTAACGATTTTTAGCCAGTTTTAGTCATTTTAAACCATTTTTAGTGACTTTTTGAGTAAGTTTTTTGAAAGCACGAAGTCGATTGGATATGGTGTTTCGATGGATCCCATATTGCCTCGCAGCTTCACGAGCAGATATCTCTTTATTTTGGATTCATTGATTGTATCGCTGTGTTCATAGTCTCCTCCGTACAATTTCGGTATAGCCGTCCAGCCACCTTTCTCCGATTCTGAGCACCCATTTTCTGCAAAAATACAACGAGAAAACCTTAAATTTTATTGCAGAAATAAAAAAATATGTGGCACAAAGTTGTACCCCTAAGTTCCCGTTTCTAACATATCTGGTCATATCATAGAAACAAACAAACTTTTGATAACAGCAAATACTGTAAGTGGTAGCTGGCAGTATAGGGATGAAAATATGAACTTACCAGTCTATTCAGAAATCCGCAGCACACTCATCGAAAGTTTGTTA
Organism: Adelphocoris suturalis; assembly: GCA_030762985.1. Taxonomy (NCBI): domain Eukaryota; kingdom Metazoa; phylum Arthropoda; class Insecta; order Hemiptera; family Miridae; genus Adelphocoris; species Adelphocoris suturalis. The sequence goes on along the minus strand of CM061045.1, from coordinate 12,491,760 downwards.
CCGCTAGAGAGCATAAGGTTCAAAAAACGAGATTGGCACAATGTTGAACGGGGTGCACTAAGTTGTATGAGTTGACGGTAGGCAAAAATTGGAAATACTAGATACTTACTTTGATCAAAACTTCTATGATGGCTTCACAGACTTCCTGGATTATTTTGCTGATGGTCTGCTTCGAAACGCGGAAAAGGAATCTCAAACTGTAAACGCTGACACCAGTGGCTAAGTAGGTACCGGAGAGTGATGGCTAGCCGCACATCAGCCGGAATGCTCTCCCTGTAGTTCGTCTCCTTCAATATTTCGTTGAACTTCTTTCAACAAAAATCGAAGCCTTGTTCACTCATTCGGCAGAGGTTTCTAAACAACCCCTCCCCACCGTCTTCATGGACATCGTCCAGAAGTCTTGCACTTTTTCGAGTTTTTAAAAAACTTGTAGCCCACAGCACCTTCTTTTTTGTTTGTTTTTTCCTCAACGTCTCTGCCAGTAAAATAAACGATGCCGCCGCCACAGCCGTTTTTGAAAAGACAGGAGCCATCGTTTCGACGGGCGTCTGCGGGAACACTGGCGAGCATCGGCGAACACGAACGCTCATCCGGTGTGGACAGGTAGACGAGCAAGTGTTCACGAATGCTCGCGAACCTGTTCGTCGATGCTCGGTTGGTGAGGATGCGCCTTTACGGAGCGGGTTAGTTTTGTCGAAAATGTTTACGGGACGCACATTATTTGGAAGGGCGTCGCACCAATCTATACATATAAAAATGTTATGTGACTTGGTGTATGATTCAACAATTTGATAAGTTCTGCACAGATTTCCATGCGGGTGGGCGCTAATGGGGCTATGAACTATCAAGGTCTACCGCTAGGAGCGGTTGGGGGCGAAGGACCTAAGGTAGTTGACATGACTTTACCCTGGTTGATAGGTACCTAGCGGCTCCCTTTCTGCTCTACAACATTCGTTCCCCTCACCATCAATCTCACCAAAACTGGTCAAAAATGATATATTATTAATTGATATATTAATGATAATTATATTATTAATCGATTGACACACAAAAAAAAAAAAAAAAAAAAAAAAAAAAAAACACCGAGTCTAATGGAACGATTTAGGTAAAAAATTTTAGGTCCCCTATGACTTTCATTGCCGTCGCATAAATAGTGGACTGTGCGCAAACGTTAATTTCCTATAACGTCGCTTTCTTATAATCTATTGATCCGATTTTAAATGGGAATCCGGGAGTAGATGGGTATATGATCCAGGGAAATTTCCTATGAATTATAACGCGATTGGTGGAGCGTACGCGCAAAACCAAAATTGAGCGACACAAACAAAACTTCGAGACTAATATAATGATTTGTATGAAATTTTCAGGGATTCTGCAGGTTAGATCCTTGACGGTCCGTTATAATTTTCAATGCCTTCGGTTCAATAGTAGCCTGTACGCATGCGCAAACGTTAATTTCATATAACGTCGATTTCTTATCATCTACTGGTCTGACTTCATTCAAACTAGAGAGGTTGTTGGATCCAGGTTTTCCAGCTACCAGGTTTTCCATTTTTGCATAGTGACACCTTTTTTTATAGATATTTTAGTGCTGAACACGATGGTGAATCCAGAAATGCGATATCTCATTCTGTACTCGGAATAATGCTGATGAAACATGAAGAATCGCGATTTTTTCCAAACACAGGTAGGTACTACTAAGGAAAAATTGCGCTTCTTCTTGGTTCATCAGCTCTAATCCAAGAACGGAATAAGATATCGCAATTCTGGTTTCACCATCGTGTTCAGCACTAAAATAGATATTTTGAATTGATTTTTTTTTCTTTTTTCGAAATAGGTACCATATCGCCCTCTGGGTAGTCAAACATTTTTGGATTTTTTTCTTATTGCTTCCGGGACTGCAAGGCAGCGGGAGCTTTGTTTTCACTTTCGAAATGAAAAAAAATTTTTTGCTCCAAAATCAAAATTTCCACTCGCATTTTGCGTTTCAGAGCCTCCTGAACAAATTTGGTTTCGTGTCTGTCTGTCTGTCTGTCCGTCCACATTTCCTTGTAACAGCCATAACATCCACAATTTTGATCCGATTTTAACCAAATTTTCAGGGATCGTGCGGGTTAAGCTCTAGATGGTCCCCTATCAACTTCATCATGATCGAATCAACGGTAGCTTCTGCGCAGGCGCTAACGTGAATTCCTTGTGACGGTCATAACTCGGTCAATGTTGAACGGATTTCGGTCAGATTTTCAGGGATGATGTGGGTAAGGTCCCTTGAGATCCCATAAGACAATCATCATAATTGCATTAGCGGTACGCTCTGCGCATGCGTGAACGAAATATTCTTGTTACGGTCCTTGCAACAGCCGTAATTTCCACAATTTTGATGCGATTTTCTTCAAATTTTTAGGGATCGTGCGGGTATAGCTCTACATGGTCCCCTATCAGTTCCGTCATGATCGAATCAACGGTAGCCTCTGCGCAGGCGCAAACAAAATTTTCTTGTTTCGGTCATAACTCAGGCAATTGTGAACGGATTTCGGTCAGATTTTCAGGGATGATGCGGGTAAGGTTTCTTGAGGTCCCGTATCACATTCTTCGCGATCATCAGCAGCGGTACGCTAGGCGCATGCGCGAAAGTGATGTTTTTGTTACGGTCACAGCTTAGTTAATTTTATCGGATTTTGGCGATTTGATCCGATTTAGACGAAATTTTCAGGGAACATGCGGACTACATCCTGGATGGTCCCATATTAAAATCAAAATTTTCCTTATTCATTTCATTTATTCTATGTACCATTCAGCTTCCAATTTCCCACCTTATTAATTCCCTGATGCCAGAACCGGTCGTTTCTAGTTTTCTGGAATTTAATGGTGACGTACTGTGAAGGTCACAAGGAAGCTCATGTGCCATTTCCTTGGCAGTGTTTTTATTTGTTTAAAACTTAGTTTTAGGCACCCGAAAAATGCGCTCCAAGTTTCGCTTCGATATTTTGGTACACCCTGTATATGTGTGTCATTCTGAACGATTATCTATCTCCTTAGGAGTGAGATAAAAATTCCGTTCCTGCTCCCAAAAAAATCAAGCTTTCCAAATGAAAGGATGAGTTTGTTGGCCAGCACTTTTTGAGTACGTTAAATTGGTCAATTTTCAAAAAAAAAAAAATTGCTCAAAAAATCACTAAAAACTGCTAAAAATTGATAAATTTAAATTTTTTAACAGAATTGTAGTAATGAGGTTTTATCATATAAAGAAAACCTTTAAACTATCACTAATTTCGTTGCACAAAGCAAAAAAACAAAGCTTTTCGGCTACCTATTTTCAAATTTGACTAGATTGTAGATTTAAAATCTAGCCGAAAAGCTTCTTCTTTTTTTTGCTTTGTGCAATAAAATGAGTGATAATTTAAAGGTATTTTTTATATGATAAAACCTAATTATGGAAGATCTTCAGAAACTCTTCTACAAAATTATGCTGAAAAATGTACTTAAATATCATTGAGTTTTGTTGTAAAATCGGTAAAAACTACAAAAATAACTAAAAATCCAAAATCTATTCTTCTCGCAGAATATTATTTACCACTAGTGTTTGGCATAAAACTGGTAGTTAACAATTTATTTGCTTGTAAAGACCTCAACTTTTATAACGATGTAATATTATAATATGATACGATAATTTACGAAAATTCGCTCATACGATTATGCTGCATCATTGGAATTTTTATGAAATTTGACCAATCTGTTGTGCTAAATAAATGCTGGCCAACGAACTTTTTTTTAGAATCCACTTGATATTGGAACCCTTGAAATTGATGTTTTAGTCCATCCTTTGTTTGGCAGATAGCATTCGCACCGGTTTGACCTTGGAGACCGTTGAGGCCTCTCGAAACTTTCAGTTTTATGAGGGTTGGAGGTGCCTACACACTTCCGGGTTGAAGGGATCTGACGTATAATTTACCTGTTTAACCATTGATTATTGCAGTTGTGATCGTTCCTACTTCGATAATAAAGTTACATACCTACTTAGTGCATGAATGCACCTAGGCATGTAAATACGTACATGGCTGTGGATACGACAACACCAGTTGGTAAGAATACAAGAGCAGTCATAGAGATAACCTAACAATACGTAGGTACCTAATGGAATCGGACCAAAAATTGGTCTTTCTGACACTTTGAACGTCTAAAATATCAATAACGTTTATCCCAAACATTGAAAATTAAGTATACCTAGCTTACCAGATGAGTCTGGAGCTCTGGAAAAATGCCACATCCTGACGTCCGATTTTGATGAAACTTGTTATGGATGTAATCTTTTACATCTGGGAATTTACGTGGCCTATTACATTACGTGTAATATTACATATTACTTGGCCTGGGAATATAATATAAACGAGTTTTCAATAGACACGTATTTCTCCCCTCTATAAAAAAAATTGTTTGAGGATCATGAGTTGGGAACCGCACACAGTATTTACATAGAAGGTATGATTTTTTATACGGATTGGTTAGCATTTGGCTAGGTAGGTACCTATTGCTTACTAGTTTCACATGGTAGCGTATTAAAATTGCTATTTGGTTGCTGCCATGTTATCAGCTTAGAGTAGCGGAGGTGAGTTGATGGAAACGGCATTACAGTTTTCGCCGCATTCGGCCTCTTCAGGACACTTTCTTTGAGTTAAAGGAGAAATTATAACTAAATGAGGGGACCACACATTGCTGTCCTGGATATAATAATACGATATCCCTCTGCCCCATTAAACTTTATTTACTTATTCAACAAACTCAAGTCGGGGAAGGAAAAAATATAGCTACCCTTCTCTAAGATGAGTGTGTTTGCAACAACTCATCAGAAAAATGTGCAATTTTTCCAAGCTTAAAACCTATTAACCTCCTCCTCTTCCTGATCCTTATCATAAAAACGTCTGCCAAGTTGGGCGGGCAGTATAGCTTCCTCCCATGTTGTAACATGGACGTATAGAATTAGTTTAAGGAACCCATCACGACCAAATCGACGTTATCAGAAATTCAAGGTTGCGCGTGCGCACTCCCTCCCGTTGATTCTACGAAAATGACATTTCTAGGTGACCAACTAGGTATTAACTCATACAACTCCTGAAAATTTCATCTAAATCGATCTATTAGTTTCGGAGTCTCACAAGTGTCGACCAACTTCAGTTTTTCGCATGCAAAATAGCTATTGCTCAACCAATCGCGATAAAACTTATAGGGAATCTTCTTGAAAATCATACCCAACAAGCTTTCGAGTTGGAACGAAATCGAATTGATAGATCGTGAGAAATCGACGTTATAAAAAATTCACGTTTGCGCATGTGCACACGCCATTATTGATTCGACAACAATGAAATCAATTAGGGACCATCTGGTAGATAAGCCACATATTACTTGGATATTTCATCAAAATCGGTCCATTAGTCTCGGAGTTTCACGTGTGTCAATGAACTGTAGTTTTGCGCAAGTGCAAATTCATAGGTCCCGTCCTAAACCCTGTACCCAAATTCCCTCCGAGCTTGAACAAAATCGGACCAATATATCGTGAGAAATTGACGTAATACAAAATTCACGTTTACGCATACGCACACGCCATTATTGATCGGACGTCAATGAAATTTATTGGGGACCATCTAGAAGCTATGTCGCACAATCCGTGAAAATTTCATCTCAATCGGACAAAAACTTAGTGTAGTTATTTGCGTGAAAAAGAAATGGCACAGACACGGAACCAAAATTGTCCAGTAGGTAAACACTGAAACGCAAAATGAATCAGTAGTGAACTCGGTAGTTCGGAAGCAGAATAGAATCGGAAACCATCAAAATACGGATCTCGGTTCCATCACTGATGATGCCAACATGTGTTTACGTATTCCCATTGAGCTTATCCCGCAAATTAATTAATATAAGAAAATCTCGTTTTCAAGGATGCTAAAATTGTTCCTTGGTTAACCTAATCCATCCAATCGTCATGATCGAGCGGGTTCGGCGAACGGGGGTACAGTTTTGGTGCCCCTATAGTTTCGAAATTCCCAACTAAGGAGTAGACTTTGCGCAAAAATGTGGCAAAATTCGTTGGTGTAAAACCAGAGATTCTCAAGAAACATAAAATCCCTTTCCCCTCGTGGTACCACCAATATTTCCCTGTTGTCAATTGGTTAGGTCCAAAGTAATCAGGACAAGAGGATAAACATATTGAAAAGCAACTCATGCATTACAGGGACGTCCCTATGAGAAGATTATATATTATTTTCGTGAGAATTTGAAAGAAAAAAAAATATCATGATTTCTGGGAATTAACCTCCCCCCCTCCTCATTTACTCCCTCCACCAACAATAAATTTGAAACTTCCATGGTTGCATAACTCGACTAAAACCTGGATCGAACAAATAATAGAAACTATCGTGGAAATCAGATGAATATAGTTGAAATATCACGATTTATCGCTATTACCCCCCCCCCCCCCCATGCCCCTTTCCATCATGAAATTTGAAACTCCCGACATACTTTCCAATACTAGGCGAAGTTTATAATTGAAAAAATGTATATATATCACAAAATTCTGACGAGAATAGTTAAAACATCATGATTTTACCCCTACATTCACCCCCTTCCATAATGAAATTTGAAACTCTTGATGCAAGATCCAAAACTAGACCAAATTCATATAACAAACAAACAGACCAAATTCATATAACAAAAATAGAATCACGGAAATCGGATGAGAAACGTTAAAACACCCCCTCTCAATATGAAATTTGAAACTCCTGACATCCGTCCCAAAATTCGAGAGAAAATGGGTCGAGATTAATAGCTTGGGCAGCGCTTAAAAGAATAGGTAATCATCCTCTCCACCCCCCACAATGGCTGCAGATCCTGAATTTCCGAGGTTTGTTGTAGAACTAAATCGAAATAACAATCGAACCAAATAACAATCGCGAAAACGATTGAGAATTGTGAAAACTGGGCGGCGTCGACAAATTTTGTCACTCGCACACGGACACAGACATACCTGTTTTTTTCACGGATTCAGTTTTCGAATGGTCTGAAACGGATTTGTATGCGGTTATTTTTTTTCTCTCTCATGCTTGGGTTGGGGAACTAGGAAACTCATCAAAAAAACCGTAGAACCCCATTTTTGATCAGTTTTCCACGTGGGGTGGAAACTCGTCAAATCTTCATGAACGAGCGACTCATCAAAAAATGGAATCCAATAAATTTATCCGTTCAATTTAGTTATGAATCAGTAGGTATAAATTTTTTTCGACTAGAATCCAGCACTGTTGAGATGCTCCTCAAAAACTACCTTGAAGGAAACACATCGAAAAGGAGCTGACGGGAAACTCGCCAAAAATGGTGGTAGTAGTAGACGGATATTGGTCTACTTTGGGTCAACTACATGCCATTGTTACAGTTCATCGCCACCATGAATAACTACCTGGCCAAAAACCTTATAACGGTTGGGTCTGGCACACGGTGAAGCCTTCCGAAGGTTTGGTTTGATGACTTTCCTTTCGATGAGTTTCCCTTTAGGAGCGTTTGACCAGTTTCCACAGGGGACAGGAAAGTCATCAAAAATTATTGTCAACTACTTTTCATCTTCCGAATTTATATCTGATTTTTATTTGAAATTCTTTTTGACGACTTTCTCTTCAATTCAGTTTTGACCAGTGTCCCACCCAAAGGGGAAACTCCTCAAAAAGCCTCGACCTCACGTTTTTGTTGAGTTTACGTTTGATGAGTTTGTAGGGACCCTTGGGTTGTCCCCCACCCCCCGGATCAATTACAATAGGCGTCTCTCTTGTTATTTAATCCTTGCCAATAAGACATAGCTACAAAGGGACGTCCAAAAACGGAAGAAAATAATAAAAAAGAGTTGGATGATACCTTCAGGGGAATTGATGATATGGGAAATGATGAGCAAGAAGGTCGGCAACACAATTGAGTCCGCCAGTTTGTCGCAAAAAAAAAAAAAAAAAAAAAAAAAAAACCGCTGCAAATTAGTTCACAGAGGTTTATTATTTTTTCAATTGAGTATGATCGTAGTTTTAGTTGGCTTGCGTACGTCATAAGGCCCGTCCAGACTCCTCAGCGTGTCTTATTTCGAGTTGCCACAACCTATACTTCTATAATTATATATGTGTGTTTATATTTCTCGATTTGAGCTCCTATCTATTCAAATAATCATTGCCTTAATAATATCATTATCTAAGTACGTACGAAAAGTCGAGAGGATATGTTATTAAATATGCGTAGGAAAATTATTGGTATTAACCCACAAATATGACCTAGAAAAAAACATATATTCATGCCTCGAAGGAACGCTGTACCCACCACAAGGTGCCGCGGCGCCTCCTCTCACGACATCCCCTCTCAGCCCCCTCACCACCCACCGTGACCCCCTGCCAAGCGTGCCAGGCGTGCATATAACACGTCTAACACTCAAAGCTCCGAAAAAGACACTTTTTCGCCCGTTTTTGGCCCATAGCATCTATGCGAGTAAAGCGATCGGGATGGTTAAACGTTAGGACCAACTAGACCCCAAATGGAGTCTATGTGCGAAAGAACGGGTTTTTTAAGTAAATTTTTAGGCCTTTTATGGCCCGGACGGCGAACGGCGGACGGACATTTCAAATTTGGATTCTACGCACCTTGAAACGTAAAGTGACAAAGTTTGAGGCGGGGTTATACAAATATTTTGCTACACGATCACATAGGCTTATTATTGGAAATAATAAACCAAAATCACTGTTGTTTCGATGAATAAACCTTTTCTTTCTTATCCAGAACACAGGTCACACATCACTGGCGAGATGCTGACAAGTGTGAACATAAAACGGAAATAAATCACGATTCCAAGTTATCGACGGTACTAATTGACTAGAAGTTATACCTAGTCACAGCCACTGAACGGTATCAATCGATAGGTAAACATCCCGAGAATCGATTCCAACATCGAAAATTACTATCAAAAACGAAACCGGGCGAATGGGGCTCTGAACTAACAAAATCCACCGCCAAAAGCGCTAGGAGGGCAGTGCCCTAAAGAAAATGGTCGTTGACATGAGTTTCGGAAGTTTTACGTTGTACCCCCCTAGGTATTCCTTCTTACTTAGATTACATATTTACGTAGAATCGGTGACAATTTCAAGCTGTAGGAAGAAATTATATTATTTAAATATACACTGCCAAGGAAATGGCACATGAGCTTCCTCGTGACCTTCACAGTACGACACCATTAAATTCCAGAAAACTAGAAACGACCGGTTCTGGCATCAGGGAATTACCTAATAAGGTCCTCAAGAAACCTTGCCCGCATCATCCCTGAAAATCTGACCGAAATCCGTTCACAATTGCCTGAGTTATGACCGAAACAAGAAAATTTTGTTTGCGCCTGCGCAGAGGCTACCGTTGATTCGATCATGACGGAACTGATAGGGGACCATGTAGAGCTATACCCGCACGATCCCTAAAAAATTGAAGAAAATCGCATCAAAATTGTGGAAATCACGGTTGTTGCAAGGACCGTAACAAGAATATTTCGTTCACGCATGCGCAGAGCGTACCGCTAATGATTGTCTTATGGGATCTCAAGGGACCTTACCCACATCATCCCTGAAAATCTGACCGAAATCCGTTCAACATTGACCGAGTTATGACCGTCACAAGGAATTCACGTTAGCGCCTGCGCAGAAGCTACCGTTGATTTGATCATGATGAAGTTGATAGGGGACCATCTAGAGCTTAACCCGCACGATTCCTGAAAATTTGGTTAAAATCGGATCAAAATTGTGGAAGTTATGGCTATTACAAGGAAATGTGGACGGACAGACAGACACGGAACCAAATTTGTTCAGGAGGCTCTGAAACGCAAAATGCGAGTGGAAATTTTGATTTTGGAGCAAAATTTTTTTTTTTTTTTTTTTCATTTCGAAAGTGAAAACAAAGCTTCCGCTGCCTTGCAGTCTCGGAAGCAAAAAAAAAGAAGGCAAAAAAGAATTACCTAGGTACCCGGTACCGTGTTTTCAGAAGTTGCCGATATCTGTGAGGATTTGTTGAAACAAATTGGCGTGGTGGTGGTTTGATTGCCTCCGCATGAATTCGCACAAGTAGAATGCACATGAATTCGCACAAGTAGGTAGATCAGAATGATGTGTATAGGTTGGTGGTCTGGATGCTCGCAAGCTCGCATCTATAAATTACATAACATCAAGTAGTCATTCCCTTAGTAAAAATTCAGGTTAGTTGGACATGTAGGTCAGAATGATGTGTATAGGTTGGTGGTCTGGAAGCTCGCAAGCTCGCATCTCAAAAATACACAACATAATCTAAGTAGGTAATAAGTAATGCCTAGAAACATCGGTCGGGCGTGCTGAAGACAAATTGACTTGGGGGGGGGGTATAACGGAAATGTACCTACCTGATTTTCTCCTTGGCGGTACTTTGCGTTGCCCCCTTTTGCTCTACGATTCTTTCCCCGCACCACCAGCCTCATCAAAAATGAAAATTATATTAATAATAAATGAATTATTATAATGAAGAATCACACCAACAAACAAAAAAAAAAAAAAAAAAAACGACAAAATAACTTGTGTCCGTCACGACTGTCCTTGTAGGCAACAAGAGTAGCGAATCGGTAAGGTCATTGTTTACGTGCTGCGCTCTATCTCGAGCTTCTCATGTTCGGAGCCCCATTCAAACGAAAAACCCCAGCCCCTTCTACGCAGTTTTCTCGACGATAGAATGTCTATTTTACCGCATTCACAATAAGTGGGATAGTACGTTCTTTGTGTTTGGAAACCCGTTTTGGAGCATTCTGAAACGATTCCTGGATTTTAAAAATTAGGGGAATGTGCAAGAGTGAATTTCACAGAGTATCTGTTTCTAGAGGCCACTCTTAGTTGATCAATTTTATCGCAGAGTCCGGAACACGGAGGGTCGTTCAACCAATATGTACGTTTTTAATCCCTTGATGGAAGCAACGATTAGTGATTAATGGCTGTTCATTGACTTTGAAAGGATGTTGGATGCCGTATAAGAACTGGAAAATCATCTCTGATGATATTGTAGAGTGGTTTTGCCACGTGAAGTGGAGCATAGGTATATTTCCGGTTTTATTGTAATAATACCGAAAAAACGTCTGCCAAGTTGGGTGGGCTGTACAGCTTCCTCACATATTGTAACACGGACGTATAGAATTAGTTGAAGAAAAACGTACGAGTAGAAATGATTGATTGAATAACATTTATAGGGGATCGTCTAGGGAGCTTAACCGCAAAATCCATGAATATTTCATAAAAAACGGTCCATTAGTTTTGTCTGCGTCGATCAATTTTAGTTTTGCGCATTCGCTATATAGTTATTACCTACAAAAATTGCGATATAATTCATAGGGAATTCTTCTTGAACATATACCTACCCATCGATGTTTGATGGAATTTACATTTCCGCAGGCGCGGAGTGAAGTATTGACTTTGGAATAAAGAAACTGATAGGGGACCATTTTCAGTCTAACCCGCACATGGTTGATAGGTGTTGCCTTTGCGCATGCGCATGGTGAAGTATTTATCATTTTTGAACAATGAAACTGATCGGAGACCATGTACAGCCAAAGCCTCAGATTCCCGAAATTTCTTCAAAATCGGATGAAAACTGTAGAACTTATGCTTGTTACAAGGATCGCGGATACACGGCAGATTTTGTTTTGAAATTTAATAAACAAAACTCCCCTCCAAGGTGGAGGGGGCATAGTGGGGAGGGCGCCCAGGTTTCCTTGGGATCAAGAAGCCGAAGAAGTGAGAGAGGGGTGAAAGGAAGTAAAAAACGGAAGTTAGTGAAAAAAAAAGTTGTCCATTTTAGTTGTCCACGTGGTTTTAACAGCGTGAAGGGATAATTCCAAGCTTTATAGAAATGGACTTATCAGTGGTGAAATATATTGAGTGATGTCCGCATTTAAACATTTACCAGATCTGTCACTTATGATCATTTCGAATTGTTCAAGTACATTCAGCATACCTCCCTTCAGACGAAAATGAAGAATTTGTACAAACTATCTGTCAACTCAAAACTGTAAAACTATAATTGGATTCCTTAACACACCTCAGGACGCGGTTGGTGATACCACGATGCACTCCTGCCAAGATGCCCAACACAAATAACTTCGAGGCACTTTTCCCGCACCACATACACGCATAAACAGATAGACACGGAACAAAAGTTATTCAGAATGGTCTAAAACGTAAAATGCAGAGATAAAATGTAGAGATCGACTCGGAATCTAAACAAAATAAATGAACCAAATACAAATCAGTTTCACACCATCGTAGGCCAAATACAGAAGTGAAGGGTGGATTGTAAATTACTCAAAAGTTCCAGTCATGCAGCATGATCGTATGAGCGAATTTTCTTAAATTACCTATCGTATTATGTTAAATTGTATCGAAATTCTAGCAGTTTGAGTACAAGGGATTTTTAGAAACCAATTTGATGGCAAACAAATTCATACAAAATAAAATTTTTTGGATTTTTTAGATTTTTTTGATTTTATAGATTTTTCAGCAAATAATAATGAAATTTAATTACCTACGTTTTTCAGCACAATTTTGTGCAAGAATTTGCAATGTCCTAGATATTCGTTGATAATTTTGGTTCGACTGAAATTCTGCTAAAAATGATAAATTCGACGTTTTTTTGGCCGTTTTAGGCATTTTTAGTGATTTTTGAGGCACGTTTTTTGAAATTTGACGAATTTAATGTGCTCAATTTGAACAAAAATGACTCAATTTAAAAAAATATTATTTAGTAAACATGGTAGAAAATGCATATTTCAGATAGATAATATCAGCTATCAACCATATCCATATCAATTATTGTGCTTCGAACACATATATTACTGTATAATGTTTTTAAATAGTTTTTTGACTCTGCCTTCTCGACTCATCATAGCGTCCGGTTTTTTTTTTTTCAGACCACCTGGCAACCCTGTTTGAACCCTGAGGCACTCCTGATGTGGCTCGAAAGGACTCAGACACGCTTCCTCTCCAAAGAACATACTGTTCTCTACCTGGAAGGTAAGAGAAAAATCCCACCGCTTCGTCACAGAAACCATACCAGCGGAGCTTCATCAGCACCGTGCCATGGTCAATCCTGTCAAAAGCCTTGCTGTAATCCGAGTAAAGAGCATCTCCCTGGGCACCCCCATCTAAATTCTCCGACAGGAAATCCCCATAGCATGCAAGGTTCGTGTTGATTGATATTGGGGTAATAGCCCTGCTGAGCAGGAGTTATCATGAAGCGCAACAGACAGAGAGACAGGTCTGAATTCATGAATATTAGATGCTCGTTGCACTTTGGAAATAGCAACTATTCTACTATTTTTCCAAATGGCGGGGAAAACGCATGGTTGAAAGGAAACATTAATTATACCTATCCCTCAGTGGTTCCGCTAGAAAATGCGCATTTTCCTTAAATATGCCTGAAGAGATTTTGCCGGGCCTAATGGACCGTCCATATTTGAGTTCCAAAATCGCAACAGACTTCCTCAACCGGAACAGGTTGAAATCCGAATGGACACTCAAACGATCAATAGACTCTGACACATCCGACAACAAATCCTAATCAGCGACATCCATCTCTCCATAAACACCAGCAAAATGCTTTCCTGGAGCCTCTCCAACCTTTTCGTGTCGGGAACATTGAATTCCATCCACGACAACAAGACCATCACATGGAGACGACCCCTTCTTGCTGTTCACAAAATTTCAGAATGTCCTAGGCTTATTTACTACACTATTTTCAGCATCAGCCTCAAATGATTTGTAGATAATGCCCGTATCTCGCTTTACCTCAGAGAACAATCCATAATCATAATCATATTGAGTAAACTTGTATTTACGTCGCAATCTACCCTTCTGCTTTATTTTTGCTATCAATGGTTTCGTGTACCAGCATGGATAGAGTTGTTAGTAACTGGAACCTGTGACCTCCTAGGAACAATCTTATCCAAAGCGCGGTATATTTTAACATAAAAGTACTCTATCTTGATTGACATCACTTATTTCATAGAGGCCTCAATAGTCAATAGCTTGAATATCCAAATTTAGTTTAAGAAAATTAGCCTTGGACTATGATGTTGCCTTTTCTCTGATTCGGGGAGCTCGTTTGAAATGGGGTACAGTAATAACGAGTGGAGGATGATATACGTCAATGCCGCAGAGAGGCTCCAAAGATTCAACCACCTCAATGTCATGGAAATCAGAGGACACGAGATAGAGGGTGCGGCCGTTAGCATTTTAACATCACTGAACGAATACAGCCCTTCTAAATTAAGAAAGTCGTCAAGAGCAATTGTGACATCGTCACCAATCAGCTGTAAATAATAGGATTTTCCTGTCATGTTTGGTATAATGAAGTCACCAACAACCAATGAATTTCCATCAACCCCGCCATGGTATGGTTGCATCATGAGTTATAGTTTGTTATAGTTGCTATGGTTAGGTAGGTACAATGTTTATGGTCAGTCCTTAGTATGAATCTTCGACCTACATGTTTGGGGAAAAGTCAGGGCTACCGAAGCTAGCATCAAGTCGGATTAGCAGATGGGCCCTTATGCTTATGGAGTTCAACTGCTATATTGAGTTTATTCCGGGGAAAGAAAACAGCCCATTCGATGTCCTTTCAAGGTTACCGCAAAAGGTCATCGGGGAAAAATACAAAAGCGAATATGGACGAAAAATAGCGCAAACAAAGTTGAAAGATATAGGAATATCAAAGAAATTGTTGAAAACAAGAACAGAGGCTGATGATAAATTGAATAAAATAACTAAGTATATTCAGGAAGGATGGCCAACAAAGGACAGTTCGGCTGAAGAGATGTGGAGATTTCATGAAAAGAAATATGAATTGTCATATGAAGAAGGAATTCTACTTTGGCGAGGTCGAATAGTGATTCCCACGTCTTTGCACCAGGATGTTCTATACATCTTACACGAAGGCCATCCAGGAGTGTCGGCAATGAGATCCATCGCTAGGATGCGCATTTGGTGGCCATTAATCGATAAAGAAATTGAATTATTTTTGAAGACATGTATGCCTTGCCAAGAAAACAGTCCATGTGATTCCGAATCACCGCTGTATTCTTGGAATGTACCAGCTGAGCCGTGGTCACGTATTCATGTCGATTTCGCAGAGTCGTTCGAGGGATACGATTGGTTAATTCCGGTAGATGCAACATCAAAATGGCTAGAGATTGTTCCTATGAAGCTCATTACAACTGAAAAAACTGTGGCTGTCCTTGAAGACATTTTTGCAAGGTTTGGGCTACCGAAAGTTATAGTCTCAGACATTGGTCCACATTGGATCTCCCAAAACTGCATGGAATTTTGCAAATATAACAATATAAGACATATTCTCACAACTCCTTACCATCCAAGGTCCAATGGATTAGCAGAGAGAGAGCAGTTAGAACATTCAAGCAACGGTATGAATCAAGTAGGAGTAACAAGCAAGATCTGCGAGGTCACTTAAGTTAGCGGAACCAATATGGCGGAATGACAAATATATATATATATATATACCCGAATTTCGAGCTATTTTCGAGTTGTCGATCCCCGTTGAGTATGATTTTCGAGCTGCTTTCCTCTTCCGGAAAATCAATTTTCAATATTGGTGGCGCTAGGTTAATTAAGTAAGCGGCGGCCAACTTTCCTAAAAATGATCGAAAAATTTTCGTTCTTCCTCTGGAATTTCGAGCTAATTACGAGCTCAACCACAAAAATTTTCCAGCTCAAAAACTTGATTTTTAAAACTGAAAAAACGAATTTTGGCCGCCAAGTTCATTAAGTAAGCGACCGAATTTCTTAAAAATGATCGATACATTTTTGTTCTTTCTCTGGAATTTCGAGCTAACTACGAGCTGACAAGTCTCGTTGAGTATGTTTTTCGGGCTGTTTTCCCTTTTCGGAAAATCAATTTTCCAAAAGAGGGCGTTAAGTCCGTTAAGTAAACGACCAACTTTCTTAAATATGGTCCGCTTACAAATATGAGCTGACTCAACGGGACTTGTCAGCTCGTGTTTAGCTCAAAATTCCAGAAAAAAAACGAAAATATTTCCCATATATATAAGAAAGTTGGTCGTTTACTTAACGGACTTAGCGCCCTCTTATGGAAAATTGATTTTCCGAAAAGGGAAAACAGCCCGAATAACATACCCAACAAGACTTGTCAGCTCGTAATTAGCTCGAAATACCTGAGAAAGAACAAAAATGTATCGATCATTTTTAAGAAAGTCGGTCGCTTAAACTTAGCGGCCAAAATTCGTTATTTCGGTTTTAAAAATCAAGTTTTTGAGCTGGAAAATTTTTCTTTCCATTCGAAATTAGCTCGTAATTAGCTCGAAATTCCAGAGAAAGAACGAATTTTTCGACCATTTTTAGGAAAGTTGGCCGCTTACTTAATTAACCTAGCGCCACCAATATTAAAAATTGATTTTCCGGAAGAGGAAAGCAGCTCGAAAATCATACTCAACGGGGATTGACAACTCGAAATTTGGGTATATTTTTTTTGTCATTCCGCCATATTGGTTCCGCTAACTTAAGTGACCTAGATCTGCGGACACGTCTGAACCAGTTTCTGTTTTCATATAGAATAACTAGCCACCGAATGACGCTCGAACTCCAACCGAGTTACTTTTAGGGAGGCAGTTGCGCACCAGGCTTACACCATTGAAACCAGATTTAGCGGGACGATTGGATGAAGAGCTGGTGAAACAAAAGCTACAACATGACCGTGCGCCACTCAAAGATTTTTTTGAGGGGGAGACGGTCTGGATAAAACGGAAAAAAGAGGACAAGATGTTTGCCGAAGCCATCTTAAAGAAGAAAACGGGTCCGTTGTCCTACGTGGTTGTCGTGGAGCGCCGCGTTCACGCAGACCATATGCGAAAGGGACTGGTATCCTAAAAGGGGAGGAGATGTTGCGTCATGAATTATAGTTTGTTATAGTTACTATGACTAGGTAGTTACAAAATCATATTGAACTACACCTAGTTTCCAGAAATACATTTATTCATAATTCTAACATCGTCTCGACTACCTCTATTACCTAGAGATACTTCAGTATGCACTTCCAAGAATTTCATAAACCTCCAAATAATAATTTCTGGGTCATTTTAGAGGTGCGTTAACTACCTACAAAAATATTTGTACTGAATCCCATGTTATGCAAGGGTTCAACTCGATTTTATAGGAAGACAGTGACGCATGAACGGAGAGCAGAACTCCGCCACCGCTCACCCTCTCAGTTCCACCTAAATGCCTACATTTTCTAAATACTTCGAGGAATAATTCAGCTGAGTTTATGTCATCTTGCAGAGTATGTATCTATGTGTATCCTCGTAAAAGCACTTTTTCTCGAGAACGGCTGGTCCGAATTTGACGTTATGGGTCGCAAAATGATCAGCTAGTCATTCAAAATAAATTGGTTGCAAAACTCGTCATTTATCAAAATCGTAAGATGTTTTCGTGATTCAAAAATTCCAATTTTTATGCTATTCATTCTACGTATCTGATATTTGGAACGGAGCTTCTTGAGCCAAGTAGGATAGGATTTTAACTTTACGAACCATCCCAATCAGCTGAGTGAGCTCTTAACGCTAATTTCTATGCAATTACTCGTACGAAGCTAAAGTTCGAAACGGAGCCAAAATAATTAAGAAATATGCCTAATTATTGCAATAATAACAACACTGCTCCGCTCAAGCGTTGGAGGTCCCTCCGAAATTCTTATTTTGTCTTTCCTTGTGAAACACTAATCAACAATTTTCTTACTAATTGTCGTTTTCTTTCACACCCGATCACATAAAGACAACACAAGTCCTGAACTTTTAACAAGATATATTGAATATACTTCACATATCTACCAACCAATTGTAACAATGGCTGTTTAAGGGAATTTCGATGTTTTTTTTTACCATGTTTAAAATTTTTTATTGATTCCAAGACTTGAGTGCAAGACTGCTGAGTTCTGAACAATTTCATGGTCATTTGTGCCTCAAATTCCTTTATAAAATAGAAATTGTATTGCATTTACAGTTGTTTTCATACATTTATCACCTATAACTTTATCATAAGTTAAAGTCGTTAAAGGTCTTGGGACCTCAGGAGGGTTTAGGTATGGACTTTACCACTGGTCTCCTTTATCATTTGGGTTGTTTTTTTTTTTTTTTTTTTTTTTTTTTTTTTTTTATTTTTTTTTTAAGCAAAACTTGCTCTTTGTTAAGGTCTTAAGCTGTCCAACGTAAAGTAACTTTGTAACAGGAGTCAATTTGAACGTGTTTTAAATGAGAAATGCCTCTGTCACAATGTAACCCTGCTTGATAGAGTTACTTTGTGACAAAAAGTAAAAATAAAATAAAATGAAACAAATTCTCTCTCCTTAAGGGTAATGAATTACAATTTGACAATGAAAGAAATAATAAGCCTAGATGTATTGATATCAAGGAAAAATAGCAGAACGATGAAAATCAAATATCTGGGTGTGTGTGTGAGTGTGTGTGTGTGTGCCCGCGCGTGTGCGTGTGAGGGAGACAAATTTTGTCGACGCCACCCCGGCTACAATTCTCAACCGATTTTCGTGATTCTTATTTGGTTCGATTCCAATTATAGTCTAGCTGTGCAACAAACCTTGAGAATTTCGGATTTGCTATCGAGACGGGAAGGCGGAGAGTGGAGGTGGAGAACATGCTATATTTAGTGGGACAATGTCTGTAGGGCTGGGGGTGTTGTGAGCGGGAGAGATTATTTCAAGCGCTACCCAAGCTACAAAAATCTTGACCGATTTTCGTGATTCTTATTTTGTTCCATCACGAATTCGATATAGTTTTGGAACGTATGTCAGGGATTTCAAATTGCATCATGGGAGGAGGTGAATGGAGGAGGTAATGCTGATAAATCATGATGTTTCAACAATTCTCGTCCGGTTTTCGTGATTCTTTTTTGTTCAACTGTGAATTTGGTCTAGTTTTGGATCTTAATTCAGCAGTTTCAAATTTCATTATGAATGGGGGTGAATGGAGGGGGTAAAGGTCCCAAGGTAGTCTGTCGACTCAGACGAATCCTACTTTTGGTTTATTATTTCCAATAATAAGCCTATGTGATCGTATACCAAAACATTTTTATAGCCCCCCCTCAAACTTTGTCACTTTACGTTTCAAGGTGCGTAGAATCCAAATTTGAAATGTCCGTCCGCCGTCCGCCGTTCGCCGTCCGGGCCATAAAAGGCCTTAGAATTGACTTAAAAAATCTGTTCTTTCGTTGTTGGGGTCTAGTGGGTCCTAACTTCTCGCCAGCTCGATCGCTCCACACCCATGGGTGCTATGAGCCAAAAATAGGTGAAAAAGTGTTTTTTTTTTTTTTTTGTATATTTCAAGTTGTATAGAAATTGGAGATTTATGAGTGAAAAGAAAATGTTAGCTATTAATTTTATGGAAAAAAAGTATTCTAAATGATACTCTTCTATTCAAAAAGAGATTTTGGATTTTAGGCTATTTTTTGCAATTTTATAGATTTTTTAAAATAAAATTTAATGAAGTTCAAGTTTTTAGCATAATTTTGTACATAAATTGTTGAATGCTCTATTTCATAGTTGATAAACTTTATTTGACCAAGCTTATGCTAAAAAATATCAATTTAACGATTCTTAGCCATTTTCAGTGATTTTGTCAGCACATTTTTTGAAATTTGACCAATTAAATGATATCAATATACAATGTAGGTAACACTTTTATGTGTTGGAAAGATGACTTGGTAATAAATTTTTATATTTATCAACTATATTAAAAAGCGTAAAATTGTGAGATTCCGCTGCTGTAATGGATTGAACCCATTTGTGAGGTCCGAAGCTCCGAGTTCCGATACTAAATATACTATAAGCGGCGTTTAATAATTATGGACCAGAGATCTACGTAGAAGGGCTGTCTAATACATAAATAATAAACCTTTGTGTAACAATTTGCAGCGTTTTTTCCTACTAACATTAGCAGGTTCCTTACGAGTCCCTTAAAAATCGTAATATGGTTGTCTAGCAAATAATTGCCTCTAATTCCTCCAATTACCGATATATAGGCAAACAATATCGATACTTTCGATATTTTTGTGAAAAGTACCAGTTCCGATATATTGGTGGCATCATGCCATCCCTATAGGGAAGGCGACACTACCCCAATTGAAGATGTGGAAGCTCTGTTGCTGCTGTTGCTTACACTATGGGACAACAGTATTAAAAAGTTCGGAACAAATTTTCAGATTTTCAGAACGCAGAGTTTTTTCGTTAAATGAATTGAATAGTACATAGAATGTTGAATAGACTAGGATGTATGTCCCTTCCTTTTTCTGCTCGTTTTTACGGGTATTTCTTTATCCTTAGTTTAATTAACAGAGGAGGTCCGATCTGATTTATTAATTTTTATAATTATAATAATTATATTTTCATGTGAGTCCCTAGGTAGGGTTGGGTGACAACATTAGTAATTAAAATGTAATTTCTATGCCAAGAATTGTCACTAATAGGGTTAAATGGGTATTCTTCAAACAACCCAACCACCGTGAATCATATTAGCTCCATACGAAGAACTTTTCATTTTTAGCGAATTTTCGTAAAAACAATAAAGCTCAAAAAATTTTAAAATCAGAAATTTCGAAAATTGTCTTCATTGAAATTCGTTTTCAATCCGTGCGTCCTTTCAGACGATAACTCTCCTTAAGATTGAGATAAAAACTCCGTTCTTGCACCAAAAAATCAAGCTTTCCAAATGAAAGGGTGAGTTCGCCAGCATTTTTGAGTACATTAAATTGGTCAAATTTTAAAAAATGTGCTGAAAAAATCACTAAAAATTACTAAAAACAACAAAAAATCGTTAAATTTATATTTTTAGCAGAATTTTACCCAATAGAAGTTTATTAACAATGATCTAGAACATTAAAACAAATATGCAGAAATTTATGCTGCAAAGTGTACTTGAATTTAATTAATATTTGCTGAAAAATAGATAAAAACCGCAAAAAAAGCTAAAAATCCAAATTCTTTTTAATAATTGCCAAAAATTATTAAGAACGAGTTTTATTGCCTTAAAATTGGTTGTTGACAATTTCTTTTCACTTGAAGTTGTGAAATTTCAGAACAATTCAACATAATATGTGACCGTGCAAGGGAAGAGCGAGCTTAACTTGCCGGAGGTCAAATCTGAGTTCATTTTTATTTATCACCACATTAGGCTGAACAAAATTGTTTTTTTTTGGATTTTTTCTATCATTTTCCAATCAAAATTTATGATTTTTCAAAGTTTGAAAAAAGTGGGCCCGAAAATTGCAAATTTTTTGCAGACTTGCAAAACTGCAGTTTTATGCGATTATAAATACAATGAAAAACGTGGAAAATCCAAATTTTGATGATTATTGGGGAATGAGAGATAGTTTTGGGACCCAAAAAAATATTGCAAAATAAAAGTAATTTTTGGACGCTCCCTTTTAACTTGCACGGTCACATATATAGTACTATCATTTGCAAAATTTCGCTCACACGATCATGCTGCATGACTGGAACTTTTATGTATTATTATTAAGGAAAAAATATTATAGTTGAGTAATTTTCGCAACTCGTTGAATCCGTTGATGAATTGAAATTTGACTCAAAAATCACCGAAATTCGGCCGAAAATGCGCCAATAATTTCGGGCATTGAAATACCAACTTAGTTCAGTAATGCACTAAAGATGTCATTCTCAACCGCGTTCATTTTTCCTCCTGAAGATGTTATGGTTGTTGCAAGGATTTTACGTTTTCATTTTTGCGTGCCTTCAAGCTGTCAGCGATGGAATTCGTAGGAGACCATCTGGGGCCAGCCCGCACAATCCCTGATAATTTTCATTTCGCCCAACGATTAGAGTGACACACATTCTGACTGAAACAAAGATAATATCAAGCTAAATTTGTTTAGGAAGATCTAAAGCGCAAACTTAAGAATAAACAATTAATAACGTAATGCATGCGCACGGATTTCACCTCCCTAAAAAGGCGCGATGCTTTTGAATTATTTAGCTGACTAAGAAACAAACACTATTTGGAAAACTGAGCTAAATAATACCTATAATTTGACAGGACATTTTCGCAGTGTGTCTTATAAAAAATAAAATCATGTAAAAAAAAAAAAATTACTTATTACCTATACCTAGGTACTCATTTATTAATTTTTTGAAGAGGTAAACAATGATTTTATTACATGAGAATATCAATAAGTTCCTCAAGTCGACAGTCCATTCTTTATCCAGTACCCTAATTTGAAAAGCATGCTAGAAAAGTATGATCATGGGGAAACAAAAAACTTAAAGTTCATTAAAATTTGCCAAAAACGCATTGTATTTTATTATCTAGGATTGATTTTAGCGAATTTTCTTAGAGAATAAAGCTATTGCAATGGCTCCAAAAATTTTTAAATAAAAATTTTCAAAAATTTTCTTCATCAAAATCTGTTTTGAGGCATTCTGAAATGATTCCTGGATTTTAACGCTTTTTTATATGTATATATATATATATATATATATATATATGTATGTGTCATTCCAGACGATAACTCTTGATAGAATTGAGATAAAAACTTCGTTCTTTCGCCAAAAAATCAAGCATTTCAAAAGAAAGGATGAGTTCGTTGGACAACAATTTTTGAGCACATTAAATTGGTCAAATTTCGAAAAATGTACCCAAAAAATCACTAAAAATGGCTAAAAACGGCCAAAAATCGTTAAATTTCTATTTTTTGCAGAATTTTAGTCAAAACTAAATTTTCAACGATTAACTAGGACATTAAAAATTTTTGCTCCAAATTATGATGAAAAACGTACTTAAATGTCATTAAAATTTGCTAAAATATCTATAAAAACTGCAAAAAAATCCCTTTTGAATCAGTGGAATTTTATTTAGAATAAGTTTTTTGCCATAAAATTGGTTTTCAACCGTTTCTGTCAACTAAAATTGCTCCAATTTCAATGCAATTTAACATACTATAGTACGATAGATATTTATGAAAATTCGCTCATACGATCATGCTGCATGACTGGAACTTTTAACAAAATGTGTAGGTCGTAAAAACAAAATTAAATAAAAGTGGGTCACGCAGCAGGACTGTTATTTTTTTATTATTATTTTTTTTTTATGTGCATAAATTGGCTATAAACTATTTTCTGTAGGTAAATTTTATTATTTTATTTCTAAATCCATTTCTCATAAAATAAATTATAACCAGGTGAAGAGGTCGGTGTTGGGGTGAAGTGAGGGGGGGGGTTTCACATGCTATATTTAGTGGGACAATGTCTGTAGGGCTGGGGGTGTTGTGACTGGGAGAGCGGGAGATAATGCCCCAGCGACGTCACTCCTGTTATTGAATCTATCTGTTCCTATGACAACGTACGCGTGACGTCATCCACGACGCACCTGCGCGAGGACCTCCTGCGCATACGGTTACACACAACTCCTCCTCAACGGGGGCCGCCGCTCCGCCCCTCTCCCGCCTAGGCGAGCTCTCCGACCCCCCCCTCCACACCGCGACAACCCTCCGCTGGCCGCGACTCCCTCACGACTCGAGGCCGCCGTCCCGTAGTAGCTTTGCTTGTGTGATTCTTGTGGGGTTCGTCTCTCGCGTCCCGCCTATCCCCGTCTTTCCTCTATCGGAGTTGAGGTGATATTGCAGTTGAAATACCGCGCGATATCGACTCCGACGTGATCCGAGATTGTGGTCCCACCCTGGTTATTCGTCCCTATCGCCGTCCCTCTGATAACTTCAAAACATTTCCGGACGCCGATAAACGTTCACCCAATATAAATAACTCTGTACGTCCCTCTCGTAACTCTACGAGGGCCGGTGCCGTCTCGTTCGGATCGGGTAGATCGTAACTCGTCTCGCGACTCCTTGCAAGTTAGGCAAGTTAGGAGCCCATCGTGGGAACCGAGTGCGACGCGACTGGTTGGGGTGCCGATGAATGGGACTACACGCAGTCAGTCCTCGTTACAACCGTAGGGAGTGGTCTTCGTCAGTCCTTCGTCGTCCCTTTGGAATTGCAACCTTCCCGGACACGCCGTCGACTGTTGTTGAAAACAACAACTGGAATCCGACCGTAAAATCGATCGTTTGTGCCGTGTTGTGATTGTGCTGTTTCCCAAAACTAACATAACCAACGGCGTACGCTTCAACCTTCAGCTTCTGCCCATGTGAATGGGAGGGTGACCATGCGCTACGGATCTCCTGCGTCGAAACATGGTAAGTAACGTAGGTACTGAAATTATGCCCATTAACCTTAGTAAGTTTTACGGTACGTTTTACGGCCTGTTCATCTCAAAGTAGTTTCACCTTCCTTGAAATTGCCATCGCAAATCCAATGATGTATAACGAACGACGTAGGAAGGTCTGTTTATAGTAGATTCATCTACCGACAACACGTCACGCATCGCTTAGATATAGGCTGTATATATACATAAATATCGTTGGTATGCGTCTTCCCTCATGGTGTATTCAGCCAACTTACGCAATATTGGTATCTTGTTTGTATACATTCGTCAGTGGTGTTTTTTCTGTTGACATTATAAAAGTGTCATTTCAACCCTTTCTGTGGTGTATATTAGAGTTACACCCCCATCCCCACAACCACTGATTCATAAACAGATAAACTATCAACTAAGATAAACAGATAAACTATCCTCTGGATCCAGGATTGATATGGAAAATAAATCATCGTTCCTTTCAATCCACCTGTGCACTTTTACAAGGATACCTTATTGTTATAAGAAAGTACAATAATACTACCTACATATTGTTATAAAAATAGAATACCTATAAGATCGATCTACTATTTTACGTATTTTGTGGAGATGGTGTCACATACCATGTACTCCAATCGTAAATAACCTAACTGAATTCTTGGGTTCGCTGACCCAGGGCCATAATAACGCTATAA
Source organism: Adelphocoris suturalis (assembly GCA_030762985.1). Lineage (NCBI taxonomy): Eukaryota > Metazoa > Arthropoda > Insecta > Hemiptera > Miridae > Adelphocoris > Adelphocoris suturalis. The sequence continues at coordinate 12,466,758 of CM061045.1, read as the reverse complement.
CGCTGCCCCGCTTACTTGCAGAACACTTGGCGTTTTCATTCGTTGGCACAAACCACACAAACAAAACACTGAAAACGAATTCCTGGACATCATTCGAATTACATATCGAAGCTTGTTTAGTCAACTATGGAGGGAAAGGAAGATGTTTTTCTGAGTCTGGAATGTGGTAGGTAGGTACAAGTTGCAGGCCTGACACTACCCAATGAGGTTTGTGTATGTTATACCTTGCTAGGTATATTGATTTTTCATAACCATGAGCATGTAAGCATAAGCATATAACCAAGTATAGCTTATTTATAAGCATAAGCATATTTTCATTTTTCATAAGCATATATATGCGTTACTTGGAAGGTTGAGCGAATCCTGCGATTTCCAGCTTGAAGTAGACCACGAGTCACATTCCAGTCGATTTTTGGCGTTGAATTTTCTAGTTGGTTCCAATATTTCAGTTTAGCTTCCCTCAATTATGTTATTATAAAGTTAAGGTAACTATTTGCCTTGAGACCTGATGGTAAATATTATATCTTACCAAGTATTTCGTAGGATTTGCTGTACCTATCAAGTTTCAGATAGTCTTGACTATGAAGTATTGGGTATTGGGTTCGCTGACCCAGGGCCATAATAACGCTATAACGTTTTCATTCGTTGGCAATTCCACGCAAACAAAACACTGAAAGCGAATTCCTGGACAGCATTCGAATTAACTAGCGAAGCTTGTCAATAGTCAACTATGGAGAGAAAGGAAGATGTTTTTCTGAGCCTGGAATGTGGTAGGAAGGTAGGTAGGCACATGGTCACAGGCCTAACTCTACCCAATGAGGTTTGTGTTAGGGATGGTAAAAAATAATCGATTCTTTAAAGAATCGGTTACGTAAAGAATTGGTTACTTTTGGATTATTTTTATTTTTTTTCAAGAATCGGAGAATCGATTCAAAATTTCGAGAATCGGAGGCCGATTCTTTCCAACAGCTGGATGAACAGACGATATTTTTGAAATATAGTTAGGCACTATTGTTCATAAGCTTTGATTCTTGACATACATATCGTTACATTTTCCCATCTATGAACAAATGATATTGCTGGATGAAGTCAGTAAAAAAGAGCTCAATGTGATAGAAAGTTCATGAAATATTGCATATTTACTAGCAGGTAATGTACCTTCTACGTTATTGAACTTTAAGTACCTAATATGAATACGTACTACCCCTGTCTCATGAACAACATAGTTAGGCACCTACCTATTTCAATTTCGAAAGATTTATCATTGAAGATGGTGAAAAATTTGTGTCAATTTTTCCATAGAAATTAAGTTGGTTAAAAGTTTAAATAATTTTAGTTCTAAATCCACTTAAAAGTATCGATTCTTCATAAAATCGATTTCTAAAAGAATTGATACAATTCTTTTCGATTAATTTCAAAACAATTGATACAATTCTTTTCGATTAATTTCAAAAGAATCGATAAGATTTAAATCGATTCATTTTGAAGAATCTGACATCCCTAGTTTGTGTATGTCATATGTCATACCTTGGTAGGTATATTTGATTTTTCATAACGAGCACATATGCGTTACTTGGAAGGTGGAACGAATCCTGCGATTTCCAACTTGAAGTAGGCCACGAGTCGCATTCCAGCAGTTTTTTGGCGTGATATTTTCTAGTTGGTTCCAATGTTCCAAGTTTAGGGTGGTCGAGCCGGTGTTGGACATCCTACGATACATTTTGACATAACAAGCCATTAAGTTATGTTTTTTCGTTTGTTCAAACTTGAATCTTACATCTATTGCTGGATCAGGATGTCCTCAAACTGCTCGGTATTGTAAAAATCACTAATTCAAGCCGCAAAACATAAATTCGTTTTATCGAAATAAATTTTTTGACCCAGTATTTGACACCACATTTTTTGTTGTACCTGCGATTGACACCCTATGATTGACGCAGCAGTTCTTCTGCACTAGATAATTCCTTGTATGAACAAAACATTTTATTTAAAATTTCACAAATAAATTGAGCATTTGAACTTAGTTTTACTAATCTAAATATAAAATCAATATGAGTATTCGTAAAGACTAAGTTGAAAATATCACCGGATGTTTCATCAAAAAATAGGTACAATGTTTTCTTGATACCATAGGCACAGTACGATTCTAGTGGTAAACTAGCAACTCATGTATTTATATAAATATAAAAAATAATGAACGAATGACCAGAACGAGTAGAGATCCATATTGACACATTTGCATTTTCACATTTTATCTTTGATTATTTCCAAAAAATGATGGCATAAATACACAAAAAAATGATTGTGAAAAATCATGGAAACAATCGAATTTGAAAATGTGGAGGGCATGGTGAAGCAGAATAAAACGCTTACCTTTTTAGCAAAATCACAAGAAATAGCACCAAAGAAGTTACAACACGAGGTTCTGTTGAGTAACCTTCTCCAGACTTCACAAAAACCCGCCTGAAACCTTTTCCCGTCTTTATACTTTAAATGTCTTATTAATAAAACTTCTTGGTGAGATGTTAATCACCCCAAATGCTGTTAAGCATAGTTTCGCATTCCACTGCCCCATTTCCCCGGAGTCTCGATGAAATTTGCTTTATGGAGTTCGGTCCTGAATACCTTTGAGCTCTTTTCATATTTATGACTGTCTAGCGCTCTATGAATAATGTGCATAATACATTTTGGACTGTGTGTTGACGGCGTGAATCTCGGTCTTGGTGCAATTCCACATTCCCTGCGACTACATGTCTCGTGTTATATGTTTGATTACGCTTTGAATATATAATTTTTGGATTCTTAAGGAATTGCAAAAGTAAATTTTTAAAACATAACTTGCCTTATGGTGAATAGCTTTGCAATATCAAATACAATTACCTAGAGAGGGCGTCCTTGGTGGTAATGACAGCATTATTTTCTTAATGATTTTCTGGCGTACGGGTATACATGATGTTAGATTAGGGTCCTGCAAATTGAGTAGGTACCACATCACTACCACACTACCGTCTACCACATACCATATCTTACCATGTGGTGTACATATGTACCTTAAACATTCCAGCTTCATAGTTGAACACTTTTCCCATCGTCATAGGTGATTAAAATTGAACAGCCCTTTTGATTTTTCATATATGTTGTTGTTGATATAACTTTTCTAGATTAAATTCACCGTTTTCCAAATTGAATCCAACATTTTCCAAATAGAATTCAACATTAAATGCAATTTCAAAAACTCGAAAACAGAACCTCATAATGAATTTTTTCGATAAATTATCCTGTTTTGGGACATTATTGATCATTTACTACCATTTTCGATTTTTCAGATCGTTCCTAAGATCAGATAACGTCTGAAAAATGTCGATTTTCCAAACAAAATTCAACGTTTTCCTAATTGAATCCAACATTTACCAAACGAATTCAACATTTTCCAAACTTTATTCATCGATTTTCAAATGGAATTTAACCATTTTTTAGAGAGATTTTCAAATCGGTTTTTCAACATTACGTTTTTTCCAAAACAATACCATCCATGAATAGATTGAGATGGCACGAAGGGGCTCATCCCAATCTTAATTTGGCGGGAAAGATCGGTCGTCTTTCTCTCACAGAAGGGACTGTGTCTCGAAATGAAGTTCACTCACTCAGGACTAGTTACCCCAATAGGAAATTGAGGAAGTAGGTTACATTCATCCCTCTGGTTCGTAATCCAGATACATTCCAATACCCAGGGACCATTTTCCTCACGTGATCGATCGAGTTTGGATGAAATCTGATTTGGACTACGAACTAAATCACTCACGACGAAGTTGTGGAAACCCATTTCAAAACGGAAGTTAGTGAAAAATGTTGTCTATTTCCACGCAAAATAAAGAGTTACAATTTCAAATCGATTTCGACGGTTAGATCATCATCAGTAACAAACAATAACTGAAGACACATTAGAAAGGACACAGCTTATATAGTCACAGGTGAAGAGAGATTGAATCCCATTGGTCGAGAGAAAGGAAGAGGGCAGGAGGTACAACCAATTAAGTGCATACAAAATGATGTGGGATTATAGCTAATCATATGAAGTGAAAGGGGGAAATAACTAAATATGGTTTCAACAGTGTGAAGGGATAATTCCAAGCTTTATAGAAATGGACCTATCAGTGGTGAAATATATTGTGGCATATCCTCATTTAAACATTTACCAGATCTGTCACTTTTGATCATTTCGAATTTTTCAAGTACATTCAACGTACCTCCCTTTGGGCAAAAATGAAGAAATTCTACAAACTTTCTATCCGTCAAATCAAAATTGTAACTATGATTGGATTCCTTAAGATGTTTCGCAAATGTAGACTTACCCTTATTTTCCCTGAAATCCTCATGATGCTCGTCTATTCTTTCCCTAAATTTCCTACCAGTCTGACCGCAATACTCGTAGCCACAAGAACTTAAATCCTGAACATTGATTTTGTCCTTAACGGATCCTAATAATGCTTCAAGACTATTTTTAGTTTTAAAACCTACTTTGTAACCTCTCGATGATAGAATTTTGCCGATTTTATCAGAAATTTTCCCATAATAAGGTAAACTTCTCCATTGGTTTTCTTCTAAAGTTACATCTTCCCTAGCCAGATAGGAAACATTTTCCTTACTCTTTTTCCTAATCTTATGTGTCTTCGGTTATTGTTTGTTACTGATGATGGCATAACTGTCGAAATCGATTTAACTTTGTAACTCTTTATTTTTCGTGGAAATAGGCAACGTTTTTCACTAACTTCCGTTTTCAGCAGCAACTGTTATGCAACCTCTACAGTGAAAATTAAAATGATTCCTCACTTTGTTTTTTGTATGACTCAATTTTCATTTAGTGTTTTGATGGTGTTCAAATTCTTTTTAAGAAGAATAAACTGTTGCAAGGTACGTGCTTCCGAAAAATTAATAAATATTTTCAAAATGTATTAATACAATTTGAAATAAAACTACCATATGCAGCAATTCTAATAGATTCAACCTCCCCTTTTGGTCAGTATGATTCTGTGATGAAGAAAATGAACGATCTTACGAATCACTAGTTCATAATAATAATTACTCTGAACGATTCAGTCACGTGAAACAAGGTGGAACTGTTGTATGACCTTGAAACGCATTTTTGTTTTTTCGCAATGGCGTCCTCAATTTCTTCAATATTGAACTTTTTCCTTGTTGTCAGATGTCACATAATCCCAACCAATAGTTTCAGAAGAAAAGATTCGGCCTTTTCCACGTTTTTTGGGGTGTGACCAGCAAAATTCGAAGGGAGGTTTTTGATTGAAGGTTCAACAGTACTTTTGTACCTTGAAGCTGTATGAATATTGTCGAAAAATAAACAGAAAGTGACATGTTTGTAAACTTGGAATATTTGAATGAATGTACTTTGAATTAAAAATCGTCATTCCGAATATTGTTACATATTGTTTGGTTTATAAAACTTACAGTGATCGTGACCAGAACGGTGATCAGAATCAAACTAAGGCAATCAGAAATTTAATCAATATTATTCATGTGAAATGGGAAGTCAAAGGACGTTTTGCCCTGCCCCTCACTCTATACTGGAGCTGGCAGAAGGGCGAACGTTTTCAATTGCCTTTGGCTGCGCTGCGATCGCTCCCAAAATGGCAGTAACAAGCGGGATAGATTTGAAGTGAACCATTTGTGGGCCTTTGAAGGGAAAACTGATCATTCATCACATCGATTTACATTATTAATCCAAAGTAAAGTCTTTTGTGTCTGTTTCGCCTGTGTTCAAGACAGAAAAATACAAAACCAAGAGGAAGAAGGTTGTTGATAACAGAAGAGTGTTGATTTCTTGCTTCTCCAGTAAATTGTTTAGTAGAGTAGTGTTCGGTCCTCACCGAAACATCTGATAGAACAGAGCAACTCAATAGGTTTGTTCGAGCTGTCCACTGAACTTGCTTAGAGCTCCCCGCAAGCGCATTGAGCAAGTTGGCCGTTCGAGCTGGCCAAGTGGCTGCTCCGTGGCAGCTCTGCCATCGTTCGAGCTGGGCCGCTGAGCTTGCTCAGAACTTGCGCAGCCTGTTCCGGCCGATGAGGAAAGCCGGTTTCACATGGAGAGCATTAAGCCGATTTCACATGGAGCGGTATGTCCGGAGACAGAAAGACGGAACGCAATGTGATTGGCTGTTGGGACAACAGTTGAGGATGGTGGCAGCCTTGTTGCCGTCGGCGCTCGGCGGTAGAAATTTGTATACCGTTGCCGCTTGCCAGGAATGTTGATAACCTCAAGTAGAGGTTTCAGATCAGGTAGGATGGTTATGATTCCGTTCACCAAGGTGCAGTTTTCATGTGAATAACGTGACGCATTCCGCCGCCCCCTCCACTGGATTTTTCGGCCTTCCGTCTTTCCGGTTGTACGCTCATACCGCTCCATGTGATACCGGCTTTAGCGTAACAACCGGAAAGACGGAAGGCCGGAAAACCCAGTGGAGGGGGCGGCGGAATGCGGCAGGGTGTTCACATGAAGCGGCACCTCGCTAAACGGAATCATATCCTTCCTACTGAAACCATCTCTGATCTGAAACCTCTACTTGCGGTTATCAACATTCCTGTCCAATGAGCTTGCGCAACGCTCGACGGAACGCGACAACGGTATACAAATTTCTACCGCCGACCGACTACCGCCCATTCCGGCAACATGGCAGCCACCATCCTCAACTGTTGTCCCAACAGCCAATCATTACGTTCCGTCTTTCCGTCTCGGACATACCGTTCCATGTGAAATCGGCTGAAGAGCAACGTGCTCCGCGCATGCGATCTAATTGGCGTAGGATAACCTGGTTTATCCTTCCTCAAACCTCCACAACCTGATCAAGTCAAGGTTCGTCAAGAAAGGTCTGTTTGAAATCTGCGGTTTTTTCCCCGTTTTGTATCAGAATTTAACTTTATTGTTGTACATATTTGATATTGATTGATGATGGACGGGTATGTAGGGGGAATGGCGATCTCATTCTTTTTATCTTTCATCGTTGCATTACAAACCTATTTCATCCCGCATTTTTCGTATCTATCCTGACAATTCACAGACATGCAATTTCCCGAATTGCTCCTAACACGAATTCACGACGAGGACATCCTGAATCAGCTGTAGGATAAGTTTGGTGACGATCCGACAAATTTATAGCTTTCGCCACACAGAATCGGCTGAAACCACTATAAAAGCTTTGAAAGTTGTCCATGACTACAATTTACGACGTCGTCACTGATGTCAGTCATTGTCAAATCACCAAAATTCGTGTTTGGTAACGTTTTCAATAGTTTCCGTCACATAGAATCGTGAATAAGAAACGAAGTCGAGTAAATTATACCATACAACCAGTTTTTCAAACTTCGGGAGGAAACTGGTCAGTGGACCATCTGATTTTTTATGAAATCCGTGGGTTTTCCCCGTTTCGTGTCCGAGATTAACTACATATTTGGGATTGATGATGAACCAGGAAATACGTAAAATGGACCAGGTAGGTCCGTCAGTTTGCCGTTACCGCTTACGAAACTCGGAAGCTGAAATGCAAGAATCACGCTAAATACCATGGATACTCTCCATATCCATGCTGGACTGCTCATTGCAGCGCTCTCCCTGCAAATCAGCTGACTGCCCAGCTTGCACGGAGCAGCTCTGGAAATGGACAGCTCGAACAAACCTAATGCGTCTACATTTTCAACCCCATAGCTGAACTGTCTCCAAACATATGGACCTCTTCATCTGTTTCATTGTTTTCTCTACCGACTACTCAAGTTCCAAAAGCTTTTTGATATAATAATTTTTTGACTTACGCGTTCGATTGTAGATCAGCTCACTAAAATATTAGAATTCTTAGTTCAAATCGTTCGTTTCTTTTTGTAAAGTTTCAAAATAGAAATAGGAAGTTAAGTTTTAACGGGTAGGTACCGTCTATCTATGTGCCAACTTCTTGTTTTTGTTAATTTCTGTACAATGTTGAAATTAGTTTTGATTTTAAATACATAAGCTTGTAGGCACTACAAAATCCAAATATCCGTGAAAGTTAAGAAGTACCTAGTGAAGTAGGAAATGTGTGTTCGAAGGTGAGGTCCGTGAGCAGTTTTTTATTATTGAGATGTAGCGATGTGATTATCCTGACAAATGATTTACACACTCAAAGGGGACGAATTCACGTTTAGAAATCAGTCAACAACAGATCGGGAACGAGTTTCAATAGGTTAATATCTGTTCAATAAACGAAAACATCTAGGAGGAAAGATTAACTTACAGTAGGGACCAATAGCTACCTAGAGTTCGGTCCACTCTTGTATGTTCGAGATTCCAACTAATGGAAATTAGCTAGTTGGAATTTCAAAAATCGGCCGTGTAGTGCTTATCACTCGGTATCACAGAGGGAAGTAGGTAATACCTACCATCCTATTGTCAGGCTGGTCATAGAATACTTATACTAACGAAGCTGTCTGTAGCTAAACACGTAAACACAGCGTGCTTAGTTTTATTTCAATAACGGCTCCCTTTGGGTCTTCATGGTCGCTATATATTAACAATGATCGCTTGATTCAGTAGCATTGTTCGTTGTCATAATAATCGCCTTTCAGTAACATTGTCAAGTTTAGTTTAGTGAACAAGCGAGCATGGTAAAATTTGGACCGTACGAGCCTGAAGATAGGTACAAGAGGAAGGGTTGTAAACAACTACGACTAAGCAGATGATTTATTACTAATGACACTTACTTTTATTATGATTTTATACTTTCTTTCCCCATTTTCAACGCCCTTTCCCAGGCAAATCGCTGGTCTAATTGTTCTTTCAAACCAAACTGATTAGTTATTCAAACATTTCGTTTTCCTCTTTTGGGGAGATTAGTGAAGCGAAATAAAACATTTTAACAACTAGATATGCATCCGAGTACGCTGCATTACGATTTATTTGACTTTTTAGTAGTGACCAAAGGAAACTTTACAAACAAACGCAGGTATAACACAGGAAGGGGCTGTCACACCTCTCCTCTGTTATTTATTGTGCAGATGTCCGCCCTGGACGCCCAGCACAGTTATACAACTCGTCAAGTTGCTATTCCGGGTGATCCCGCTTACGAGGGTTCATTTTTCTGCCGCTAGATTCCGCCCTCTGGAGGACTTTCCGCTCTTCTTCCTGGTGTAAGAAACCTCAAACTCCGTCGGTGACAAATTTTTTTGTGATGCTGACAACTTGTTTCCAAAGGAATTTATTTAGAACCTCTGCTTCATTTGAGAGGTTAAATCTGCCGAAGGCGATCTCTTAATCATCTTCTCAAGCGATGGTGAGAAATATTCCCCGTCGGTTTCTTCTTCAGCATTGTAGCAGAAGATCATCGGCAGCAACATTGTTGAAAAATCTATAAGAGTTCCAGTGTGACTCCTGAATAGAAATATTGATCACTCTTGATGGAAAATTAGGTGTTTCATGGTACAAGAGGTCCTATTTTAATGAGTTGGTTGTAACATGGTACTGGACCCTTTCTGTTTCATGGTACAAGACGGCCTGCCATTAGGAAAAATGTCGAGCACCTTCTTTTCGTTATTTTTAATGCAGACACTGATGAAAGTACACTGACGAAGCATCCTTAAAATGGCTTACCCAAAGTGCAAACACAAACGGTAGAGTGCAGCACTGAACAGAGCGATTGCGAATGTTTCGAGGCACACTATGATCAAGGTATAACACAGTCTCCTACAACAGATTAGTTGGACACAGCCAACTGGCCGGGCGGGACGATAACCTTAGTTGGGCAGGCCTTCCAAAGATTGCTGACCCATAACGGACTAGATCCCAACTCACTAACTCCTCAAAGTCAGGATCAGCCCTCTCTTACCAACTGGTACTCGCTATGACATGAGGCTAACGATCCAGTGATTAGTCCCAATAAATAGCTGTGGAGATGATCTGCCCATCCGCCACTTTCTAGAGGACTGACCAGCCCTTGTGGACCTCCGGTCCCCTTAGTGGGTTGTCGTTCTATCTGGGTAAGACAAGGTCCCTGTTGTACCTGAGAGCTCCTGGGCTTTGCTACGAACTGTAATATCTTATCTCTGATAATATTAGGTGTGTTCCAACCACAGCGAGTTCATGAACTTTTCGGAACTGGTTCGGCGCCGAACCGTACGCGCACTTGAATCGTGTTCCAACCGTTTTCAGTTCAGGAACTCAACACTCGCTACGGTGTTCCCACCGCATCGGGTTCATGAACTGAGTTCAGTGAGTTCATGAACTTTTCAGACCTGCTCGGGGATAGGGTTGAGAACTCGAACTGAAGAAAACCTTTCGTAACCTTCCAAAAATCTCATTTCACTGCGAACCTTCACGCTAAATGCCTTGTCATTAGCCTGCTTGATGCTTGTTGTATTATCCGTTTTCACATCTCTTTTTCAATTTGCTCCATCGAATAATAAATTATTACCACCGTCAGTTTTCTTTTATCAGCTCTCTACACATAGATAGAAAACATTTGTTTAAGGGTACCTAGTTGGTAATTGGCAGGCAAAGTCAAACTACTCAATGTTTTTCTTGGCGCACTTGGCTCAACCTACCTTACTTGAAAAAACGTCGTGTTTAGCACTTTTTTTTTGTTGCCTTTTCTCAATAATGGCTCGAGGGATTTTGATGAAAATCTCAACAGTTACTCTTCTTCTGGATAGGAATGATATCCCATACCCTTCATACCTAGGAAAATAGTCTGAGGGGGCAATTAGCAAATAAACTTCAAAAAAGTTGAAAATACCGTTTGTTTTTTTTTTCACCTTTTTGGCCTTTTCTTCATAATGCTCAAAGGATTTCGATGACGAGGTGTTCACGTTACTAAAGACGACGCTAGCGCTAGTTAGTGCATTGACTGTCATGTGAACTAAAGTGTTCCCACCGACGGGTTCTTGAACCTAAAAGTTTCATGAACTCATGGAACCCGTCTGAGTTCATGAACTCACGAGTTCATGAACTCAGAGGGGTGGTTGGAACACACCTATTATTATGTACATCTAGCCATAGTTTTATCTCGCTTTCCTGATTGGATAAAGTAATATATATTTAGTTACAAGTCTATAATTCATATAGTAATGTATATTTAGTTATGGGCTAACTCAAAGAAATAAAATTTATAATTCATTTATTCATGTATCTAGTTATAAGTCTATGCATTATAGTAATATATATATATGTATTTAATTATGAGTCTATGTATCATATCTAGTCCTAGTTGTAGTTTTTAGTGAATTTCCGTAGAAAATGAAGCTATTGCAATGGCTCGGAAAATTTTAAAATAAAAATTTTTGAAAAAATTAATCATTTAAATCTATTCTGAAACTATTCCTCAAGTTTGCGCTTGTTTGCGCGCCTGTGTCTGTGTGTGTGTCATTCTAGACGATAACTCTCCTTATATTAGGATTGAGATAAAAATCCCGTTCTTGCGCCAAAAAATCAAGCTTTCTAAATGAAAGGACGAGTTCGTTGGCAAGCACTTTTTCAGCGCATTAAATTTCAAAAAAAGTGCTAAACAAATCACTAAAAATAGTTGAAAACGGCCAAAAATAGTTGAACTTATCATTTTTAGCAGAATTTTAGTCAAATCAAATTGATCAAAAAGTAACTAGGACATAAAAAAATGTTTGCTCAAAATTATGCTGAAAAACATTTTTGCGGAAAAATCTGTGAAAACTGCAAAAAAATCTAAAAATCTTTTTTGAATCGCCTAATTTTATTTACGAGTAATATGATTTTTTTGCCATAAAATCGGGTTTTTACAATTTATTTGTACTCAAATTGGTCAAGTTTCAATACAATTTTAACTTATTATAATTCGATTGGTAATTTTAGAAAATTTGCTCATATGATCATTCTGCGTTACTGGAACTTTTTTTCCCCCTTCCGACATGCCTGTGCAGTCCATTATGTCAATCCGTTTGGTGGCGGAGGGTCACATGGCTCCTCTTTGAATCGTGCCTGAAGGGGCCCGTACGGCCATGGAGGATCACGAACTAATCCAGAGTTGATCCAGATATATCACTGCCATTTTCGAGGCATAACTCCCGACTCTAGATTAACCTCCTATGGTGGAACACGCCCTTACAGTGTCACTTTTGACGCCTTGTTCGAGCCGCTAATGACCCTTCTGGTTGAGGTCCTAAATCAGTAAATACAAAAAATGAAACGAATTGACTACCGTTCAGGGCAGAGTGTTTCTGGGAAATACGTTGCTTTCTCTCGTGGGGTGGACCCACACCCAGGTACCCAATACTGCAGGTTCCTAATGGAAAAAACGGTACTTCGCTCACTAATGGCCACAAGTTGGGAAACCACTCTCGGGATTAGGACATCACAAAGAAAATGTGCTGAGGTTTAGAAGCCACTTCGTCTTCGCTAACATAAGAAAATGACATTTATTCAATGTCTGACATACACGGTCTACCGTTAGGGGTATAGTATCCTTTAGTAGCTCTAAAGCGTTGGAAATATTAAAACTTGGGGGAAACCGATGCTACCTTTTACGAGGGTTGTGTATCAATATAATGATCCGGAGATTATAACGGAATTCGGCATTTGTGTATAGGTTGTCCATTTAACCTCCTAACCTTGTGGTCTGCTAACGAAAGACCGAAACACTCTTCGCTAGTGTATTGGCAATCATGAATTCTGCAATAAAGGAAAATGAGGAATTTTCGTTGTTACCTATTTTTTTCTTAGCCCAATAGAAAGATCTAATATGATGGGTACCTGACCAGTTCCCAAAGATTTGAAACATGATTCTGGAGCCAATTTTCAACTTATAGCAATGGGGTATGAATCAAAATGTTCTTTAGGTTATCCTCTGTAAAACCAACTATCAAACATGACGTTTTGCTAACATTTAATAGGTTTGTCAATATCAACAGTTAAAAAAAAAGTCCAAATAGTTATGTCCCAGTGGTACTTACGATAGTTACTAAGGTTTGTAACTTTTGTCTAGAAAATGTTTTTTTAGATCTGAAAAGTAATTTCTATCAGGCATTAATCATAGATAATGACTTAGCAAGGTTTTTAGAATTCTTAAGAGTAGAGGGCAGCTAGAAGAAAAAGCACCTTGTCCCAGGACTTTGGTCACAATAGTTGTGTCCCAATAGTCACGCGATGGGTGGCGGCTGGAGAGTATTTGGAGGGGAAGTGGAGGGTCTAGCAACTGCGTGTGACGTTCCCCTAACGCCCTTAGTTGAGTGTCACGTGCTCTGCAGCATCTTTGGTGTCCAAGGATTTTTCACCTTCATCACAATGGTAAGTGGTTTAATTCAAGGTCCCCATAGTTACTATGAATTCTCTAGGGAAACGTTAGTTTGTAAACATCATTTATTGATTAATTTATACGCCTAAATAATCTATATTTTTGCACATGTTAACCAATCGTTTTTTTATGATATTGGAGGAGTGTAGCCTTGTTCGAAGTCGAAATGTCCAGATAGTTACGATAACTATGGTGACCGACTAATTTTTTTCTGTTTTGCAGGGTGTGATACCAGGCAGTTCAGGCACAGTTCGAGTAACTGAGTGCTGTGCCAATGTTGCACTGTACTCATCCGGAGAAAACGCCAGTACTTTCTGGCTCCATGGCGTCCTCCACAGATCGGGCAAGGATGCTGTAGGATTTATCCTCAGAATACTTTCAGAAGATCAGTCACTGTTGTCACCTGATTCAATGTTACGATGGACGAACATTTTGACAGTTCTCGGACGGTTTGGTGGTGAGGGTGTAGAAGTGGATTGTAAATTGTCCAGTGAGGCTTTTCTTGGTTTTGTGTTTGGCACATCGTACGTTTGATGAACATGTGAATGGGCTTGAACCTGATATTAGAGTACTCGGTCCACCCATGCTCTCAGTGACTTGGAAATTCAGCAGAAATTCACAGCTGTGACTTGGATGACATTCCTGATTACATCCCTCCTATGGAATTAGTGGATGCCTCAGCAATTAAATGTGGAACCTTCGTGTTGGTGAAGCTACAAGGTGGGGAGCTACAACTATAATAGTCCAACTTTGGGACATTGGTTAGGTTTTTAAGACTTCATGAAACAATTAAAATAAGTTGCTAAGTAATTGAATTGTTAATTGAGACAGTGTTATTAAAGAACTTTATTGTAATTAGCCCTGAATAACATTTTATCCAGTTTAATTGCCTGGCTTGAGTGTTTCGAACATGTTCTACCTATTTCCCTCACTAAGTGTCCCACGCAGCTGTAGTGTTCAATAACACTTTTTTCGCCTGAATTTAATTTTTTCTAAACATATGTGCTATCGACGTTTGGAGTTTTAGACATATTGAAGGAAATTCCAGAACCAGATTGCTTGAAGAAACAGTTCAACATGAAAAAATAAATAAATAACCATTACCAACGTAACTCTTGTGACAAAAACCACAAAAATAAAATTTCCATGACAATCTATGCCAACAATTTCAACAAATTTGTATATAATTATTATCTCTGAGAAGTGTACTCATTCAGAAAAATGAGTCTGCCTCCCGTAATCCATCTTTTAAAAAAAATTGCACCGTAACTACAGTGACCAAAAAATTGTGATTTTTTTTTTCAAATTGAAAAAAAGATATTTAGAAGTGAAAAAACTCGTGACTTTTACATAGAACCTTATTTTAGACATCTTCAAGTATATCTGGAGCAACTCGGTGGCTAAAAAGATCAAGATTTAATTTTGACTGCTACACCACCTCAGAAATGAGAAAACGGACATTTTTTTTGAAAAACGGCTCTTGAAATTCATTTGCACGACGACGTCATGGCCCCTCCCGCCTGAGGGCCCTCAGTTCTCTTGCGCCATTACGTCATGAGTAATCTTTCTACCCGTTTATTGGCCAAGCTAAACGGTGAACTGAAAATAGGGTCTGGGGGGTTTTGAAGTGTGCTGAATCCGAATCTGAAGTCAAAAGTGTGAAATTTCAACACACGAAAGTTCTCCTTGGAAGAGGACAATCATTCTATGATTAGTCAGGGAAAAGGAAATTTATTGTAGAACTATCCTAGTTTTCTCGCTCTCTTCACTCGCTCGGTATGACTGTATAGATCCGATGGTCTTTACTGTTAAGTGAGAGACATGTAGAATGATTGGAAACGGTGGATCACGAAGGGCGATTTGAAATGTGTAGGGAATGTTGCTCGCTTCGCCCGCTCTCTGTGGGATGTATAGATGCCATGGCTTCTATATGTGTGGGGAAAATGTGGGTCGGGTAATTAGTTGATCAGTTTTGGTAATCAGATCGTCAAGTTGGTGAAAGAAAAATCGCTCTAACGTCTGATTAAGCTCAAACATAATGCCGCGTTATCGGTAATTCTTGATTAACTCAAATGGTGAAACTGGCCCTATATTCGGTTTTGAACCGTGAGGCCCTGCACCTCCAAGCAATGTTTCCGCCTTGCAGGCTACCGTTGTCAGGTACTCCGCACATTGTTGTCCTCCCAGACTCTCAAATGGCTGTCTTGCTTACCTGCAGCACCTCCCACTTCCAGGATCAGGCATTCAGATGTATTGATCGTTTGACTCATTAAACATGTGTTTTGACCCCTCGTCATATAGCTCCCTGATGCGGATTATTGACTGCAAGCAGTGTTTGGCATAATCTTATCGTCGAATACGAATACGATTGTAATCGCGATAATTATTCGTTGATTCTGAGTCAACTGCGATTATCTTCGTATTCGTGTAATCGTATTCGTCTGTCGGCGATCACACGAATACAGCCCATAAAAATACGTCACTATCATCAATTTTAGTAGGGCGTCCCCCCTATAATATGCGAAGCCTTGCAAATATTACCTAGCTTCTGAGGGACGTCCTTAAAGCGAATCTAACGATTGGAGCCCAGCCTATTTGTCTCAAATCTATTTCAATAGGACGTCCCTCTGAAGCTAGGTAATATTAGCAAGGCTTCGCATATTATAGGAGGGACGCCCTATTGAAATTGATGACCGTGACGCATTTTTATGAGTTGTATTCGTGTAATCGCCGACAGTTGACTCAGAATCAACGAATAATTATCGCGATTACAATCGTATTCGTATATGATACAATACATTTCATTTGTAAATTAATTATTTTAATTAGGTGCCTAGGTACTATATTCCTACATGATTAGTTATTACATGATTTTATTTTATATTTTTCATATAGGCTGCCAAAAGCTTATTCAACTGGTCACCCTAATTCAAAGTATGTTGAGTTACGTTGTGAAGTTCACTTAATAATATGCTCCAGGGAGAGGTCTTCGCAGTTCTCGGATTGTGTCACACCACGTTCCTCTGTCACTATTATATTGCATCCGGGTTTCTGTTAGATCTCTGATGTTCCGCTGATATTCCTTCGACGTTACAATATGCATCGCCTCCTCCATTACTATTGCTGTCGAGAGAGGATTGTAGTGTCCCTTATTCATTACTCTGGGTCCTGTCTGGAATTAAACATTCCATTACCTTTGACATTACTAGGGTATCTTGCATTACTGTAGGTGTTGCAGGGTTCCCATCATGCATTAACCCTTCCATTACTTTCGATGTTACTATAGCATATTGGTGCTACTCCCCTTGATGTTATATAGGTTTCTACCTAGCGTTACTTCTGACATTAATAGAGAGGTTTTCATTGTCTTACCACTTTGCAGGGTTTTGGTCTTGCTTTACCCCTCTAATTATCTTTGATGATACTAAGGGTGCATAACAGATCTTTACCCTCGATTTGACAAGTTTTTTCTCTTTGGTTACCTATCCATCATCCACCGTTTGGATTACAAAACTTCTGACTGGTAAATCGTGGATTTGAACTCTCCACACTGGTCGGACCGTTTATATGTGAGTATAAGGATAGGACATACGTTTCGTATCTTTTCATCAAAAACTCTAGTTTTGAAAGGGCATCCTTAAGGATGCAGTAAGATTAATAATTTGTTATGATTTAAAAGTAACGATGTCTTGTTGGGTAGCATAGGCATAGGTTCCCTTTTTGCTTTACTTTTGTACAAGAAGTTGAAGATTCTCCACTCTACTCAGCACTAGATTAATTTTCTACCAGACGTTTTTGAATAGGTAACACATCAGCGTCTGTTCCAAATATTGTCATCACTGTGTGGTTAGCTACTTTATTACGATATATAGTATGCTTATAGTGCGGTGTAATAAATCAAAGATCATTGAATGCCTAAGTCGAAGAGATCGTATCTTGCTGATGATTAAAGTTTGAAAATATTACTTCATTGCTGTCCTTGATGTCTTCGCTATTATTCACGGAGTTGTGATGGGTCGTTGGAATGTTTGGGATCGATAAGACCCGATGCCCCCGTGGTCCGGGCCACTCATCAATTTCAAGGTACCTTGCAAAGCGATCTTGATTCGAACGTGAATTTTCAAAATCGTTTTTTAAGGAATCAATCATACCTGGGTTGATAGCAGTAATTGCATTGCTGTTTCTAGAGTTTGTTTACAGCTTGTTATAATTATAACAAGAGAGTTCAACTCATTTGTGAGATGATCTGTCTCCGCTTTGCAACTTTGTTTCAAACCCATGATCTTGATGAATCGAATCCTCTTTCTTACTTTCCCGGCACCTTAAGGATTACAGGAAAATGGTATATTCGCCTGAACTCGCCTTGTCTCGTACTAAATGGGTCTGCACCCAAAGTATCCAACTGGGGTTTTTTCGCGCTTTGTCTCAGCATTTGTAGAAAATGTTCTTCAGAATTGCTTAGTAATTCTATTAACATTTCTTCAAACGGCGTGTTTAATTCCGGGAAAATATCCAAACCTTGGTTTTTCAAAGTTGACCCTGGTTCCGCGTAGGTATTAGAGATGTTCTTAGAAAAGGTTTCAGGCTTAGGAAATGTTACTTTTTGCCTTTGAGTGTTGAGAATATAAACATTTGTTGCCTTCCCAGATTGTCCTTCTGATGAAGAGAACTGATTTGAAGACGTTTATCAAGTTATATTCATGAGGAGGAGAGTTTAGTCCACAATGTCCCCAAAACATCATCTCTGGCCCAGATACGACAAATTCCGATTGGTTTATAGTTCAAGGTGAACTAATCCAAATATATCAATGATCAGATCTCAGTCTCGCCTCATGTTTGGGAGCGTGATGCCCAAAATGACCACTTGCCTTTCCCCCTAGACTCCACTCCTACCTCATATTTGAAATTCCAACTAGCCTTAAGTTAGACTAATCTAAATATATTCCACCAGTCGCATCAAATGCATGAGCAGAGATCGTGAGAAGCGGTGAAAAATATGGACGGTTATAGGGGAAAAATAAGTAAATAAAACAAAATAAATAAATAACAAAAACCGCTGCAAATTTTTACTAAGATTCTTATTATTTCGCCGTTGGGTTGCACATGAATAGCTTGCGGGTTTATGCATCAAATTGAGATAATGCCATTGAACATCATGGTTCTCTTTTAGCTAGTGTAGTCTTGGGCACCAGCACTGACCAGCTTGGTCACAAACCAGCTGAAATTCAGCATACCTCAGCGTCTGAAAGCCGCGTCGCGATTCACAGTCGTGTTGACGATCTGATATTCTTTCTACACTTCATTAGTCGTTGTCTGATGGTTTCATTTAAATCATTAAAGTGAAATCTGTCAAAAATCTCTTCTCTAATTTTTCGCCATCTTTACCATTCACTGCGTGTGTAGCCGTTATTTTCGATTTTATTCACATTTCTGTCATTTATCTACATTGTCATCTATTTATATATTCACAACTTCTGTCCATTTAAAACTCTCCGCATCCGTCAATAAAAGCATTTTTCTATATCTCGCAACAAGTGTACATCTCTCGTGTGTGTGTGTGTGTGTGTTTGTGTGTGTGTGTGTGTGTATCCCGCCCCCGTATTCTCAAACAGCAGGCATGGGCTCATTAGGAATGAATCAGTCTGCTATGCGTTTTGCAAGAGAAATCACGGCCAATTTGAAATCCGTGTGCATCATAAATGGCCCATCCTTATAAGGTTGATATTTTTCCTCTTTAAATGCACAATTGACGAATTCCTGGTCGGAAAATGTGACAATGGTTGGCAATGTCAGTGCTTAAGACAGGATGCAGCCCATGACCGTCGTTTGGCCACGAATGGCAATAGAGAAGATTTCTTTCTCTAAGAATGCGATCGATTTCTTCGGGGTGAGTGATCCTTCTACTTGTATCAATAGGCTGTAGCAAACAGAGCAGAAGGAATTGGCCACACATTGTTTATTATTGCTCCAGCCAGGAAACTCGAGAAGACTAGCTTGTGAAAAGTTGCCAGAAACCAAACACCTTATAATAGTTCGTTGCCATATCTATGGAAAGTAATCCACTCACTAGATACTTTTGCCTTTAGAAAATTAAAGATTGCCTTGAAGAAAAAAAAAAGGTAGAAATTTAGTGATTAGAATCGAGGAAGTTATTTTGTATACCTTCTCTTGTAAGAATTATTGTATACTTAATAAACCGCACAGCGAGAATGATGATGAGGATCAAAAAGGTTGCCCTCTAACATATTGGTCCTCAAATATCATATCTACTTCCCGCGCGGCGATGGTGTGAACTGTGTTCCGCGCTCATCTTCAACGTTCCTGTTTATCATGCAATAACAAAAACAGCGCCTTATCTTTAGAATGTCATGTATCCAACACTGTGCAGAGGTGGGTGTCCACAGTAAGTAGATATTTTTCCAGACAGCCTGGGCAAATGCGTCGCTTTTTAGTTTAAAAAGTGAGTAAATTTGTATTAGTTGTATCAGGTAGTTGACTTACTGAAAGACGGGTGAAGATGTCTTGAAATGATAAACGAAACGGTTCACACCTTCACACATTCTTGAAGATGAGCGCGGAACACAGTTCACACCAGCACAGCCCGGGAAGTGGATATGATATGATGAATGAAGAATGTTTTACAGGTCACGTAGACTCTGCCCGAGCGTCGTTGGCTATTATTTTCTACATAGGTGAAGAAATGTACACTTATTTTAACTCTGGATCATCCCTATTATCCGACCGCCAGCACCTCCCGCGCGGCCTCCAGATAGTATACGAATAGGGTCCGAAAACGAGTGTAAAGTATGAATGTATCCTGCACCGTACATTGGAACATTAGAACCAAACCCAAAACGAGGAACAATAGCCAACATTAAAACTAGTTACCTACATACCATTGAATCACTATAATAAAATATCAAAAATGAACAAAAACTCGCCGGGTGGCCAAAACACAACTACGTCCTGCATAATTCTGTCGCATGGATCCCGTTGCTGGGTCCTTGTGTTCTGCCTCCACATAAACTCTCTCAACTACCAAGTAGATCTCGATTCGTCCCCCACTGGGCCTGGTTTTTCATTTTGGCTTTGCTCCTCATACAAAACGTAATGCCCTACGTACATAATGTTTTCCAGTTTCATTGGTTATAGTTCAAACAACAAATAGGTAACAGAGATAACGATGCTTTAGATTACGTTGGCGGTCGTATAATACTATCTGGAGGCCGCGCTGGAAGTGCTGGCGGTCGGATAACAGGACAGGAAAGGTCCTTAACTTTTTTTTTTGTCAAAAAATTATTCATTTCATTTCAAACATCATTTTTTTCTACTTCATCGCGTAGAATGAAACGAAAGATTTATGATACTGATCAGTGTTCAGACTGGCGTATTATTGCTCGTTTATAATATGTAAAATACGTTGTAGTAGTTAGGTATAATTTTGCGTGTGTGGTTGGTGGGAGAGAATTGGCGGTCTGAAAAATCGGAGAGGCGACCAAAACAGGTAAAGGAGAGCACATTCCTTGAATCGAGGACGGGAATTTTACTCTCACCGCACTCAGATTCCTTGGGGACAAGAAAGTAAAAGTAGTTCTGACCTTTGAAGAGAGGGAGATAGAGGAAGTGGCGGTGGGGGATCTGTCGAACTCCCGACTCCCTAGGCCAACCGAGAACCGATGCGGTCGCCTGCCACGTGTTGGTGAGAGACTGGCGCGGCGATGATGGAAATGCCATTCAGGCCCGTGGAATTGTATAAATACATAATGTGGAGGACGATTGCTCTTATTTCAACGCTTTTTCCCTATCACGTGCCACTAGAGTCCACGAGTATGTAAAACGTCTCCCAAGTTGGTTGGGTTGTGTAGCTGCCTCACATTAGGGGCTCCGAACATGAGAAGCTCGACATAGAGCGCAGCGCGTAAACAATGTCCTTACCGATTTGCAATTCTTTTGTTGCCGACACGAGTTTTGTTGTTTTGTCGGTTTTTTGTTTGTTTATGTGTTTCTTTAAGTTAGTAATTTTTTTAAATTAATAATTACTCACTAGTTTTTAGTTCATTTGTTATGCTCATGTTTATGTGTTTTTAAAGATAAAACTAGTTAGTGGAAGTGTAAAACTCGGTTATAACGGAGTTGGGAAGATTTGCGAGTGTTACCATTCGATTCATCTTGAAAAAATACGTAGAAACCGTCCCCAAACTCGTATTTTTTTATTGGGTCATTTTTTACGAAAACCTCGATTTCATAGAAAAAACCATGTTATTCAACCATACTTTTCTCAGCCAATTAGCAAAGTAAAAGTAAAATTGAGGTGACCGTTCGAAAGCTGACAGTTCCAGAAAGTTTTTCCAGTAACGTGCGCGAGAATTCCCTGGGATTATCCATGCTGTCTAGCGCGTTAAAAAGTACGTAGTTTTTAATTTTTGACAATTTTTTTTTCACTTTGGGTTAGATTTCTGACTATGTTACCCACATAATCCAATCCGTTAGGTGGCCTATCCGAAAGGAAATTTAACGCTGTTTCCAACGTTATCCACAATTATTTGTTCAGTTCAAAAATTTAGGTAGTTATGACCATTTTAGTGACTCAAGGTCGAAAAAACGGAAAAATCTTAAAAATTGAATAATTCGAAAACAAAGCGTTTAAATAAAAATCTCTTAGAGGCACTTTTGATCAGATATTAGTTTAGATAATAGTAGAATAGACCCCTAGGTGGTTCTGGGCCAAAAGTGTAAACACCCTGTATATAATCAGCAAAGTGAAATAAAACTATGACATGAATATTAGGGGATCCGAACTAAAAACCAAAACGAACAAAACAAAAACTAAAATACGATCTATGTAAATCACTCCCGACGATATTGTGGAAACCCATTTCAATGATGAAAACGGTAGTGAAGAACGTTGTCTATTTCCATGAAGAAATAGAGAGTTACAGGGTGATTCTCAGAGAAAATATCAGTTTCGAGTTTGTCTTCGTGTTCGAATTTAACTTCGTTTCGTGTTCAAATCGAACTGGGAAAAAAAAAAAAAAAAAAAAAAAAAAAAAAATCACAGATGCTCTCTATATCGTATATATCGAGATTCGATGGAAATCCAAACAGTACTTAGCGCTTTTATTAATTAAGAAAATAAATACTAAAAAACTTTAGTGGACAGGCCGATGATGCAACCCGTAGATTTTCACCATTTTCATCATCACCCTGTCCTGGATTTCATTCCATTATTTAGTGGCGCAATGCGAGAATACTAGAATACTTGAAAAAACGATCAAAGTTCCAGTCACGCAGCATGACCATATGAGGGAATTTTCTTACCTCATCTATCGTATTATAATATGTTACATTGTATTGAAATTTGAGCAATTTCAGTATAAAGAATGCGTTAAACACCAATTTTATAGCAAAAAACTACTATTACATAAAATTTGGTAATTCAAAAAACATTTTGGATTTTTAGTTTTTTTTCCGGGTTTTATAGATTTTTCAGCAAAAATTGATAAAATTGAAGTAGGTACATTTTTCAGCATAATTTTATGCAACTTTTTTTTAAACGTCCTAGTTAATCGTTGATAATTTCGTTTTGGCTGAAACCCTTCTAAACAATATAAATTTAACGTTTTTTGGCCGTTTTTAGCCATTTATAGTGATTTTTTTGTACATTTTTTAAATTTTGACCAATTAAATGTGCTCAAAAATTATTGGCCAACAAACTCATCCTTTCGTTTGTAAAGCTTGACGGAATTTTTATCTCAATCCTAAGGAGAGTTATCGTCTGGAATGGCACACACATACACACACACATTTCTCAAAAAATTTTATTTTAAAATTTTCCGGGTCATTGCTATAGCTTCATTTTCTACGAAAATTCGCTAATAAAATAAAATCCAAAAAAACATATTAGATTCGCCTTCTTCCTCATCGTCCTGTCTTCGAATTTTAAGTAGAGGTCAGGTCGATGATGATTCGTCAGTTTGTCATAAAGTGTTTCACCTTGTGGTAAGCTCTTTTCCGAATTCGGCATATAAAATGAAACTAGACCGTTCGGTGCACAACAAAAATGGCATAAGGAAAATTTGAGTTCAAGTACTCACTTAGAAAAAGTGGACAGGTCCTTGACGATTGTGTTTGACCATTCCACGATACAGCACTCGTCTGCTCCCGCTGCAGTGTTGACTAAATGAAGACGAAATGCGGATTTTCTAGTAACTAACAAGTGCTCGAATATTATGGGGGCAAAAAACCCCGCTGAAATACACCTGTGACCGTGAAAAGTCGAAAAACGATATTGGACAGGTCGATGACGGCGATGCCCTTTACATACATATTTCCGTCCAGTTATAATTTTCTAGCGGTTCTGAATTTATTTTAACGATCACAACCTCATCTCAGAAATCGTGCTAATGTAGAAAAATTGGCATCAAATCCAAATTCAAAAATAGGAATACCTTAACTAAAGCTTGAAGTTGGGTTTGTCGCTTCGTTATAGGACAGGTCGATGACGATTTGACTATATTTTGTTGATTTTATAAAGAAATAACAATGTATATATAATATAAAGAAATAAAGATATAATAAAGAAATAAAAATAACTTAAAACGGATAAAAGGTTCTAGATAAAAACTTATTCTTCAATTTAAGACCTTCCCCAGCTCTCAAAGCTTTATTGGGCCGCCACAAGTGGTCTGTACATCACTTCTGCCCCTTTCTGTGAGAATCACCCTACAATGTCAAATCGATTTAGACGGTTAAGTCATCATCAGTAACAAACAATAACTGACGTTTCTTATTGGTTGTTACTGATGACGAACTTACCGTTGAAATCGATTTAGCATTGTAGCTGTTTATTTTTTCGTGGTAATAGACAACGCTATTCATTAACTTTTTCAGCGGATCGTTGTATGGCCGTTCCTTTGAAGGTAGCGAAATTTTACAAGCCAAAATGCGGCAGAACTTTAAATGATACGGTATTTAAATTATATATAGTGTTACTCCATTGAAGTATTATTATTGTATTATATTCCTTATAATTAAAAATGCTTTTCAGAATAATATACTCTATCTTTCTTTTTCTTTTTGTATACATATTAGGTATATGGTGTTCATCAAAGGGTACAAAAAAACGTCGAGAAGGCGATGGTGTTTCTGATCTTCGAATAATGCTTTGTGTGTCAAATTAACAGGCCCTGATACCAATTATATCGGTATAATATATATTGGAAAGGACTGACCTGATTGCCGAGCTCGGAATATTGAAATGGGCAGATGCCGGCACATATGATGATCCGATGAGACGGCATGTTGTCATTCGAAGGTCCGATAGATCCGACGGTCCGCAGTGGCCCGCCTCTTATCGCTACTTGAACTAAGATCAGGAGTAACAAATTGCCCAAACATATGGCTTAAAACTTATGACCAATTTTATGTCGCTCAAAGTTAATCCCTTTGCAACTAATACATACCCACCTAAAGGAATAGGTAGGTACATAAAATATAAGAGGCAAACAACTCCATACCTGTCTATAATTTTCGACATCAATGAAACGAGCCCTTGTGAACTCCTATATAAATGGAAAGACGCAATGGACACCGATGTAAATTTGTACTTGAAATTGGAAATAAATTATTAATCAATCATATCTTTTTCCCTATTCCAATCCGAGATCAGAAGTGGGATTGGGAATCTATCTCATCTTAAATTCGCGAGTGTACATGTTACTGGCGAGCAGGCAATGAGTTCTCCGATCGCACAAGCTCAGGCGAGGAAGCGAATTCACCGCCTGCTTCCGAAGAAAGTCACAAAGCGAAAATGGAAGCCACCCCATCAGATCCCGTGATGCTATTAAGAGATGTGGTAGAAGGGACATTGCATCAACTAGCTCCAACTTCACCACCCCAAAAAAACATTTAAATTACCAGAGTTCGATCCAGCCGGTATGATGACAGCTTAGGCGTGGCTTAAGGCTGTGATTTAAGTGTAAGATCTGACCAGTGGGAGCAGCTGAGTTAGCCGCAGCCCTTGTAGAATCTCTTAAAGGATACGCCGGAGAGTGGTTTGTCGATTCGGCAGATGATTCACTAACCTGGGAATCATTCAGTTTGCGATTTTCAGCGCGATTTTGTAAAATGGAAACTCCAATCACGGCGACTCGCCAAGCCATAACTACGTGGGCCAAGGATGGGGATGCAGCAACGTATGGGGCTGATCAGCTTTTGAAATTCAGAAGTATATTCCACAGAAAAACTGGAGAAGAATGTGCAATCATAATGACGGCGGCCTGCTGGAAACTCTCCTTCGCGCATGTTCACGAAGCTTCTATTGATAGGAGGCGATGGAACATAGGAATTAATAGGGTAACAGGGACTAGTAGGGATAATAGGACTAATAAATGGGTGCCTGTAGGGACTAATCCACACTAAACCTGAAATTTTATGAAGTCCCGACTTCAGTTTTGTATAGCTCGGGACAAGGATGGGCCGCAAACAACAGGGAACAAAAACTGTGCAATAAAGCTGTGAAGTACAAATGGCAAGTGGAAATGCAGATTGGATATGTAGATGTGTATGCATTCATTTTTTTAAATAGAAAATAAATGTTAGGTAGGCAGGTAAAAATAATTTTGAGTGGGCAGTATAGCTTCCTCACATAGATATTGTAACATGGACATATTTAGAATTATCAGTTGAAGAACAAAGTACGAGTCGAACTAATTGAATGTGAATTAGAACAGTAAAATATATGTGTAGACATACTGATAATAGGGCTATATTTCATGTTTGCGCATCGCATACCTTACTATCATTCCCACTGCTTTCTCCATCTATTCGTGGGATATTGTCTAGAGGTTAACCCGCACACTCTTTGAAAACTTCGTCAACATCGGTCCATTATTTTTGGAGTGTCAACCAATATTTGTTTTTTGCAAGAGCAGTAGTTATTACTCAACCAATCGCAATATAATACATAAGAAAATTTTTCCTGGAATATACTATATATCATACTTATACGCTTAGGATGGTGAGAGGTGAGGACAACATGAAGTAAGTAAAGATGGACCCCAGGCTACATAACTCAGAAACATAAGAATCAAAATACAAAATTTTGAGATTTTTTTTTCCTCGAAAATTTCCATTACTTCATTTTTGGCACCATCTCGATGGTTTAATTTTCCATACATCATTGAAATGTTTCAATTAATTTTTAAACATTCCATGGTGGATTCTTCTGGAGTTTGAGCAAATCGTTCAATCCAGCAATAAGAAAATGATGCTTGATAAATAATATGTTACGTTTGTATATAAATGCATGCGGGTAAACTACCAGTGATTCGGATGGGATGGAGTTCTTTAGGGGTCATCCACTGTATAAACCGTTCGCTGAAAATGTCATCGAAATCTGATGTAAACTGTAGACTTCATGCTTGTTACGAGCACATGTGCTGCAGCTACTAATGGTACGATCGTCATGAAACTCATGTCAGGTACCTACCAAATCAATTCGTCATTTCTCTTACCTTCAGAATTTCAGTGAGATTGGACGAATAGGCGATAGGAAAATAACGCTGTATGGATTTTATGTTTGCGCATGCGCTGTGAGAACTAATGATTTCTGAGCGATGAAATCTATAAGGGACCATCCACAGCCTAACCTGCTTATCCCCCGATTATGTCATGAAATCGAAATAAAACTATAAAAGTTGCGCGTGTTGCAAGTATTTTATATTCGCGCATGCGCAGCAGCTTCTGATTATACGATTGTGGTGAAATTGGGATGGGATGATTAAATCGTCTTTAACTAAAATACCCTCTAAACTGAGCGAAATCGGACGACTTGAATGTGAGATAATATAATTTCCCTTCTTCTAAATACCGTTTTCGCACCCATGGGTAACGCTCATTAAAGGCTACGTAGCATTTATTACCTGCCGAGACTTCATAAAGGTGTATATTTGGATTACTATCTCACTGTTGAGTTTGAGTTTGGTAGGTTAGGTGCATTGCGCAGTGGTTGGGGCGTACTGGAGCAGAACCTGTAGGTACCATAACCAATAATGGCCGACCTAGCAAGACCAGCGAAGCGGATTATATGGGGAGATTTTACTCCCGGGATCGGTCATTACCCGTTTTCTCGTTAGCGGCTGAAACGATCAGTCGAATGCGCTTGCAGATGTGAAAATATGAATAACAATTGTTGCTCATTCAAATGTCCAACTTCCTTAGAAAAAGAAAAAAGAAATGAATAATTATTTAGGAATATAGACGCATAATGGGTCATTATTAATTTATTTTCCAACGAATGTTGTGTCTTAATTTTGTCACCGTTTCGTATCATCATATAAATTGGCTAGGTTGTAGGATTATATTGTTATGGCCTTCAGAAAACTCTATAAGTTGGTACTTAACTTCGCATTCTTCACGAACGCGCTCTGTAGTGCTGCATGATTTTATGGCTGATTTTTGTGTGCAATACCTACTAATGTTATGTAAATGTTATGCGTAAAATATAATTAAAAGTTACTGTAACTGTTAATAAGACTTGAATCAGATCTGCATTTGCATTATATCTATGAATTTTTCACTTTTCAAAATATAGCAATCCTGTTTTTCAATTTTTCCAGAATTTCTTTAGGGGTTTGTAATCTTTTCATGGCATAGAGTTGTCATTATAATGTGTAGCTATTGATTTGAATATTTTCATAGGGTATAATTTGTTCCAATCATCGTTGTCAATATTCATGGTTTGCTGTACTTTGAATTCCTCCTTTGTCATAGAGTTATTCGTTCATGGTAAAACTCATAATTTTCTTTAAACTCGTTTAAAATTAATAAATGAAATCAAACCAATATAGTTTGATGTCTTACGAAATAGGTATGAAAGGATCTATAGCATTTCCAATAATAAGCCTATGTGATCGTATAGCAAACAAATTTTATAAACCCCCCCCCCCCCCCTCAAACTTTGTCACTTTACGTTTCAAGGTGCGTAGAATCCAAATTTGAAATGTCCGCCGTCCGCCGTCCGAGCCATAAAATGCCCATGAATTGACTTAAAACCCGTTCTTTCTCACATAGACTCCATTTGTGGTCTAGGTGGTCCTAACGTTCAACCATCCCGATCGCTTTACACGCATAGATACTATGGGCCAAAAACGGGCGAAAAAGTGTCTTTTTGGAGGCTTTGAGTGTTAGACTGTCGTGTTAAAACTCCAACCTGCTCAACCACAACTGCGCAAGCTAATATTCTACGGTTAGGATAACAATGGGCAGTAGGACTTCGCAACAGAACACTTTACGACCAGATCATGCACGACCACAACTGCACGACCTAATAATTATTATTCTCATGTTAGGACAAAATTCACTCATCTCAAAATGCACAACTTTCAAATGAATGTTGATGGAAAAATATGAGTGATATGATAGTGTAAGCGTAATAGGGCGGGGCGTAACGAGACCAAGGGAGTACCTCCAGGGTGGCGTGGAAAAATTCCTACACTTGTGGTGGCACCTTGTGGTGTCTGGGGTGACCAGGGGCGTAGCAGAGCGGTGTAGGAGAATGGATATTTATTACTTTTACGTGTTATACCCATATAATACACCGCGGCACCATGAGGTGGGTACGGCGTTCCTTCGAGGCATGAATACTTGTTTTTTTCTAGGTTATATTTGTGTGTTAATACCAATGATTCTCCTACGCATATTTAATAACATATCCTCTCGACTTTTCGTACGTACTTAGATAATGATATTATTAAGGCAATGATTATTTGCATAGATAGGAGCTCAAATCGAGAAATATAAACATGCGTACATATAATAATAGAAGTATAGGTTGTGGCAACTCGAAATAAGACACGCCGAGGAGTCTGGACGGGCCTTATGACGTACGCAAGCCAACTAAAACTACGATCATACTCAATTGAAAAAATAATAAACCTTTGTGAAATAATTTGCAGCGTTTTTTAATGGTTCTTATTTGAGCGGTGTAGTAGTAAGTAGTTATAGTGGGAAGAGCAAGCGGATGTCTCAAACGTTTCCTTCACCTTCCAGTGTCAACACCGGGGCATTAGGTACCTGAGATTGGTAACGGGCTGCCTAGCACTCGAAGTACTCATATTTCGGAGAATGGTTAAGTATTGGTTGAGAATCAGAAGAATGGGGGAGAGCAGGCTCTGCCTGGACCGGTTGATAACGCTAGACACCCTCGAGTTTAACTTGTCGGATCTAAATTGGATTTCACAGCTGCGTACACTGCTGACAGTGATTGGTAGCAGTGATGTATTGTCTGTAATGGATGTTGAGACGATCAGATCTAGGTGCTCAGACGTATATGAGCAGTGGGAGAATCATTGGTTTTGCATTGATGTTGAGAGTTGCCTGATCTCGCGTTAAAACTCGTATTTCCCGAAAATATGCAAGTATGGCTCGATTACTGCCCCCTATATTGGTTTGCCAGGTTATATACTTGGAAAAAGTCATAGCACAATTACGATATGCATACAAGGGAAAACTGAAAATATATCATAAAAGATGCTTGTATGCATTGGCTTACAAGGGAAAACTTGAAATATCTCATAAAAGATGCTTAAGTATGAGTTGGATTGTTCAGCCCTGTGTATGATTTGTAATAGAGTAATGTCCGAAAAATCACAATCCGAAAAAGTTTGTAGACATTTTTGGCTATTTTATACAAGCTCTAAAATTGAGAGCTTTTTCTCTGAATGAGTAGAATCATATTTCTCCTCCCAGATGTCTAATTTCCTGGTAACGTAGATTTAAGTCTTCTTTATCTTTAACACCTGCATTGTATTTTCAGACAAAGAGATTTTTAAACTGAACGATGATTGGTAATTGATTTCAATTTGTATTACTGTTATCAAATGCGACATTGATGAAAATGCATAAATTCATTATTGTAATAAAGGTTTACAGAAATGAACGATTTGAATTGAATTGATATAGTGGGGAGAGCTGACAGCTGTTTCTGCTTGTAAATTTAATCTAAATTCCTCTTACTGTTTTGAATAAATTGAAAAAAAAAAAAAACGATGTTTTTACATGTTTTCTAAGTTTTAATTTTTCCATGTTGAACCGAAAGGACGGAATCACGAGTAAATCCATTCATACATACATACAGCTATCCCGCCACACATACCGACATTTTCATGGACTAAATTGAATTAAAATGAATTAAATCTATTTTTACGAAACATCTATATTAGGAATAGGTGTGAGGTAAAATGGTGAATCTCCTTGCTGAGCTGCACAATTTTGTCGGCTGATTGCAATACTTGACCCTTAAGGTCAAGCGGGCAAATTCTAAGTGGAATATCTTAAAATTTAAATAAGATATACCAGAATTATGCTATGCAATCCTTGAAATGCTCGTCCACCTATAATTGTAGTCATTTACTGTATAATTATCAAGCAATCAACCCGCAAAATTTTCCATTTCATTTTGTTTCAGCCAAGTTGTCACTGAAGAACCAGCTCAGAAAAATGTGATAATGTAATAAAACCTCCCAGATGGTTTAATGAGGGAGTTGGAATCCAATCGGTCGTATAAATCACTCTATTGAGCAACGAAAATTATAAAAATTATTTGATATTAAATTAGTCCACACTTTGGACTATTAGTAATCAACGATTGTTTTGAAATGACTGGATTACGTCCTGTTTTTTAAAGGATTCCTCTGTTTGTTTGAATAATTAATTTTTTCGCTCTTCCACCTACACTATTGTTCTATTGTGTTGCATTATGAAGGCTTTAAACAGTGTTGATAATCTCGGTAACTTCCGTTGATATTTCTCTCTGGAATTTCTCGGATTAAAGGCCCATAGGCGGAGACAAGTGCGGAATAACTTGTTTAAATTCTTCACAATGGCTCACTTCCTCGGACAAACTCAGTGAATCAGCGACAGCCTTATTCGTGTACGTGACCCCGTGATACGCATATTTGCCATTCAGAAAGCGGCCCACCGCCAGCAGACAAGTAGGTGTTCGTATGCAAATCCAAGTCGGAGACGGTGTATGTACGAGCAGATCACCCCCAGTAGATTATACCAGGAGCGTGCTAGAGTCTGCGCATGATGCGGCCTTTCGCCCATAAAGAGCGGAAGGTGGCCGGTCATTTCTATTTTAATTCTACACATGTTTGGTTCGTCAAACAAATGATGTCTACTCTTCGAGGACCGTCTCGTCGCTTCAATACATATAAATAGCGTCGTCGACAGCTCGTTCCTTCGGAAGAACACCGTACAAGACGTTTCCACTTCAACGCATGACTGATTGTCACTTTACTCAACGCTGTGCGCTATTTTATATCAATCAACCTGTACTTTTTATTTGCTATTCTCAATAATGATCTTTTGTAATCGACCAAAACCGAAAAAAAAAGTTGGTAGTGTAGTCTCCTCAATTATAGTAACATACACGTACCTACGGAGGTGAGGAACAAATAATGAGTCAAAATTATTAAATGCGAAATAGAACAGTATTATATGTATATACATACCTGTGAATGTGCAAAATAGGCCATGTTTACGAATGTACAGACCCTACAATCAATCCATGGCAGCATTCATCATCTAATCTAAAGGGCATAGGTATAGCATTTCAGAATTGATTTCCTTTTACTCTCAGTTCTCGTCTTTACCCACTTGGATTTTGGCTAAGGGAATCATTATACCACTACTTGAAAAATAATGTTTCTTGAAAAGTGATTGGTAGGAAAAACGATGAATTGTTGTAAGTTATATTTAATTGTTTCCTAAATTGTCCGTCCATCTGTAACACCTCAAAATAATATTACACGCGAGTGTTGTCATCCTTCACCAAAATTATTTATTCATACGTCCTCCCGGACGATAACTCTCCTTAGGATTGAGATATTCTGTTCCCCCGTCGAAAAATCAAGCTTTCCAAACGAAAGGATGAGTTTGTTGGCCAGCATTTGTGAGCACATTAAATTGGTATCAGTAAAAATCGGCAAAAACTACTTAATGTCATTTAATTTCTATTTCTTAGCTTTATTTCAGTCAAAAGAAGTTTATCAACAATGAACTAGAACATTAACAAATTTAAGCACAAATTTATGCTGAAAAATGTTCTTAAATTTCATTTATGAGATGCGATCATCCAGACCACCAAATTATACACTTCATTCCAAAAGGTGCGATTAACCGTGCATGATTAATTGACCGTATGGTCTACTTGCGCAGCTCGACCTTAGCCCCGGGGGCCAAGAAATAATCCGTTTACTAATGTCTTGACCACTTGCACAGTTTGTCCCTGTTCATCCACCATCTCTAGACATCCCTAATCATCTTTTCTCAATGGCTAAACAAATCCAAAAAGACTTGACTAAACTACTCATTACGAAAAAGTGATTTATTTATTTATTTATTTATTTATTTCAATAATACGGGCAAGCCCAATACATGAGGAAAAAAAAAATATAACAAATGTATAAATTCAAAATACATAGCGTAAATTACCGCGGCGAACAAAACAAAAAATTGAGTATACTACCTATAAAATAGAATTGAAAATAGATGGAAAAAAAGAAAGTTTATTGTCCACAGTTAAGGGTGGATCCACATAAGTTTTTCACTGTCGAGCGAAGCGAGGCTAATGAGGTGTTGAAAAAGTCGACGTCTGGATATTCGTTTAGAAGGTTGTTGGCTGTTCGTGGGAGTCTGGATAGGGGGCGGTGGTACATATAGTTTGTTGGCGAGAAAGGTGTCCAAAATAAGCTGTTGGATCGTGAGGCGGAACGGGGCACCAACAAATTCACCATTTCCAGAAGGTGGGGAGAATCGACGCGACCATTGAGGATATTGTATAAAAATGAAATGTCGGCTAGCTGTCTTCTAACTCGAGGGGGTAAAGTGCCGCAGTGCTCATTAATAGCCTCATAGTTTAAAGAGTCAAATGGTATATGAAGCTTAAATGCCACGTAACGGAGGAAGCGGCGATGAACCCTCTCTAGCTGTTCAATATGGCAATTATAGAATGGGCTCCAGATCACAGAAGAGTACTCCATTAGAGGGACAACCAGAGAATTGTAAAGAGCGGTTATAGCAGAGACGTGGGTGAACTCCCTCGTATTCCTTTTCAAGAAACCCAAAGCGCGCATTGCTCGGGAAGAAGTCGATGTGATGTGTTCAGTGAAAGTCAGCTGGGTGTCTAAAAGTACCCCGAGATCACGGGTGGACGTGACTCTTCTCAATAACAAGCCGCCGATTGAATAGTCACAGACCAGTGGAATCACAGAGCGGTGGAAGGAGATGATGGCACATTTCGAAGGGTTAGGAGATAAACTATTAGTTGAGCACCAGACTGATAGTGAATCCAATGCACCCTGGAGAACCCGACAGTCCCCGTCCGACTCCACAACCCGATAAATTTTTAAGTCATCAACGAATAAAGGTATTTGACATCACTTAAGACCGTGCACACACTGTTGATTACCAATAGAAATAGCAGAGGTCCAACATGTGATCCTTGAGGAACACCAGATGTGGCAAGGAATGGCCTAGACAACATGTCCCTACACCTAGCTATCATTGATCTACCATCCAAGTAGCTCTCCAACCAACACAGAAGACTGCCAAAGATCCCCAGTGAGCTAAGCACAGATAGTATTACCTGATGGGACAGCTTGTCGAAGGCCTTGGAGAAGTCAGTCGTAATCAAATCGACCTGGTGTCCCCGCTGAAACGCCTGCAGTGTATATTCCTGAAACACGGCCAAGTTGGAAGTAGTCGACCTCCCCTTGACGAAACCGTGCTGTTCAGGAATGATATATGATGAAAAGAGAGGTGTCATCTGTAGTGTAACAAGCTTTTCGAATAATTTTGGTATCGTAGAGATGGTACATATTGGTCTGTAATTTCTTATGTCGGCCTTATCCCCCCCTTTATGTATTGGTGTAACGTAAGACGACTTCCAGCGAGTAGGGAACACTCCTACAGACAGTGATTTGTAGTGATGAGAATATGCTAGTGATAAGAGATAAGGGTGACCAGCGCTCCCCGCGGAGATTGACAGTTACGTCCGTTGTAGCCATAAGCTATATTATCTGCACATTGCAACGTATGAGACTAATGAACACAGTAATGATTGACTGATGTATGATTCCTTCGTACAAAGCTTTCGAATAAAATTTACTTTCTACTCGATTTTTGTAGATTTATACCTTTTTGAGTCAGTCCTATGGCAGCATTGTCTGTTCCATGGATGTATCAAAATCAAATTTCGCAATTTAGGCTTGAAAATGAGTAGGTATTGACCTCTAAAAACTATTCATCACAAATTGTTTTCATCTGAAGAACGAATATATGCTTGAAAAAATAAGTTTTGAGCCCTCGCATTTTTCTGAAAACAGGTACCTAGCTGAAAATTGCCCTTCTACTGTGAACTACGCAATTGGATGGCACGGGGGTTGAAAAGTGGGAGAAGAGCATTGTTTTACTACTACTACTGTTTCCTCCGTTATTAAGTACCTATTCGAAAAACATGTTCCATGTTTCCTTGCTTTGATCCTTGATCAAAACTGTAATAATGTGTCGGCAACACGGGCTTTCAGCCTAATGCCGAACAATATTATTCGTCAATTATTATTTCATTTTGTACTATTGTTGTATATTTTTCGTGAATGAAGTCTCTCTCTGTAATAGACAAAATCACCTCTTTTTTCCACATATTCGACGTTTTCTCAAAAACGGATATTTTTAATTTTTTTAAACTCAGTATACTACTTCTCTATAAAGTCTCTAATAATACCAGTGGTAGACGCGCAGTGAACCGTCCTGTCCTGAGATATAAGAGAGTTTTTGGCGACTTCAACTCAACGTCACCCGTTACCGTAGTCTTGAGGGAGCAAACGAAGATGCTAACCCAAAAGGAGCCAGGAGAACGGTTGCCTTAATTTTGATGTCAAATTAACGGTGGTAGGGTAACGCGATATTTTTCCCCAGGTATCTTGTTGTCTACTGGTTGTCTAATCGACTTCTTTATTTCGATGTGAAATGCCGATTTTCAATCCTAAATTCGAATTTCATGTTAGTCTCAGTACAAATACGGGATAGTTACTCATTTCTAGTTTTCAATTCGTAAACAAGGCATGGATTTAACGCAAAGATAGTAAGCCTCAAGTGGGAAACACCGCGATTTAGTTGCACTTTTAGGTCTTTAGTCGTTACAAACTTCATGTTTTTGGGTTTTCGGTTGGGTAATATATCAAGAAGTATGAAAAAGTATACATCTCTATGACAATGAACCAGGATTTTACCTGATAATCATCAGTGGAGGCAGCACTTCACGCAATGTTCACGAGAAAACAGCTGAGATCAGGCTAACTAAGAACAATACTGCGAAGAAGTAGTGTCTTAAAACTCAGGTTCCTCTTTTAAAATATGTGAAATTATAATAAAAACAAAGCTCTAATCGACCAAATAGAGCCTGTGCGCAAAAGAACGGATTTTTTCCGATCGAATTGAAGGCTAGTAAAGCGCGACGGCGGAGGCGGACTTCGGATGGCACATTCGGTTTCTATCTACGCGACTTGAAACGAAAAATAACCAAGTTTGAGGGGTGTTCAAAAACCTACCCGCTATCAACAAAATTAGTTGGTAATGAGGCATTTGAAAAGAAAAACTACTATTATTTATTTCACCAGTATTCGAGTAATTTTGAGGTGCCCAGTAGTGTTACATTTACAGGAAGGTTAGGCTGGTGACGTGTGCCTTTAGGTCCCCAAACGGGTGACGTTAAATGAGCCATTCTAACGTACAACGTTGCTAACGTCCCCTCAAGGTCACGTACTCTTGGGTACGGTAGGGTGACGTTAAGGGTACGTTAGTGGTCACCAAAAACTCTCTATAGATGAGTCGGAGTGCGACGGGCTGCGAAGGCATTCGGGACCCCAGTTGGGTAGGTGGTCGGCCTTTAGCGCGCTCGGATCTACCGCTGGAAATCTACCGCCAAGTTCACACAAGTAATAATCTGGGGTTCTGGGGGTGTCTCCAGATTTCATTCAACCATAAATGTACCATCATGAGCACAAATCACTGGCGGCTAAACACCGTCAAAGGCAACTTTTTTTCTTTAAATTTCTTGCCTGATGGAAGTTTAGTACCTCCTTACTACTATGACGCTAACTACTAAAAATAAACTTGAGTATAAATCTAAATGGAAAACATCTGGTGCGAGGATTTACACTACTTTCCTTACTTGTATTCATTTTACACGGGTGCTATCATGATGGATCACATCTTAGAAGGCTGAGGTTGTTATTCGATTGTTTGTTTTTCAAGTATAGGACTCCATTAGTCTTGAGAGCTTCTTAAGGTGGCTTTCAGTAAGAGACCGATGAACACTGATTGTATGACTTCCTGTATTTACTTTCCGTGCGAGTAGGAAAGTGATAACTGTCTTCTAACCATCCCTAAAAATTGCAACAAACGGTTTTGGTAGAATATTAAACATGAATAGAGTAAATTCAACATTGAAAACTTTTGCTCGCCTGATGTGTTGAAGTTCGAATCAATTTGAAAAGCCAGCTCAATTACTGGGTTGTCGTGCAAAAACTCGTTAAGTTATGCTTCATTTTAAATGTTTGCTGCGGTAAGTTGTTACTACTTTCCGATCCGCCCAAAGGGTAATATAAGAAAGTCGTGCGATCTTCTTAAAAAAAAATATCTGCTAGACCTTATCTGAACACACATCTATACGGACCGAAGAGATATATTAATGTATAACTAGAAACGTTAACGAAAACCTCATTAAATGCTGCTGGTGGCCATGCCCACTTCTCCACGAAACATTAACTTTGTTATCTACACAACTTGTACTGTCTTGATTTCATTCATCATACTTGAAAGCTTTTTTAAAAGTCAGTAAAAGCGAGATAGTTAACACAGGTGAGTACCTAATTATATAAGAAATCGTTTTTGAACCTGCCCTAAAGGTAATTTTTTGTATTTCATGGCTTATTACCGCCTATACAGTATTTTACTGCACATATATGTGAAATGGGTATAATTTTCATCAGCCGAATAATCTCTTGATCCATTTCGACGGAAACGACGTTTTTCACCATTTTTGGGAAGTTTTTTGCTAAACACCTACTGCTTTTTTTATTCTAAGGAAGTGCTAAAAATTATGATTTTACATTTATTATTTAGCTTATTACTGTCCTTAGGGCATCTTCCTGGCCATGACGGGTATCGAATATCATTTTTATCGATAAGAAAAGTAACTTCTGTGAATTTCATCAATATCCTTCGAGCCATATTGAAGGAATGACCAAAAAGGGGATAAAAAAAACTACGTTTTCTAACCTATTTTTGGAAGTATTTTGCTAATCACCTCCCTTAGAGTATTTTCCCAAGCATGAGGGGTATCTAATATCATTTGTACCCAGAAGAGAAATTATGAGAAGAAATTATGCTGAAAAAACGTACTTGAATTTCCTTAATATTCGCTGACAAATCTATAAAAACTGCAAAAAAAAAAAAAAAAAAAAAAAAATCCAAAATCTGTATTGAATCACCAAATTTTATTCAGTACGAGGTTTTTTGTCATTAGATTAGTTTATAACAGTTTCTTTTCGCTGAAATTGCTCAAATTTCAATACAATTTAACATAATTTAGTTCGATTGATAATTTAAGAAAATTCGCTCATTCGATCATACTGCATGACTGGAACTTTTTTTTCTTCATTTTATTTTATTTTTTTAAAGAAAACTCAAAGGTGGAGGGGGCGCACTATTAACACAAAAAATAATAAATAAATAAATCAAAGAAGTTTTTCTTGGCCGATGACAAAGGTTCGTTCAAGTAAACTTTTTCCATTGTTTACTTTACTTTTTCTAGAGCGATGTTACTAAAGAGTGCAATAATATGTAGTTTCGTGGTGATTTTAGATAAAAGAAAAACAAAACGATTGCGTTGGTCAAGGGAAGATCTCACCAATTATATTAGTTTCAACAAAAGTAACATTGGTTTGTCGTGATCGTGAGTGTATCTTAGTAACATCCGCACAAAATTTGTATAATACATGCGTATTAGACGAATGGAATCCAATAAATTTCCATTGCCACGTTCGTGTTGAAGCAAATATGTAATGCGCTCTGATATATCTGGACCAGGCGAGTAGTCAATATTTACAAACCTTCACCTCGCATCACCCGAGGAACCTGATCATATATTCCACGGCTAGGGTCATGCATGAATGGGAAGTTCAAATCCATCACTCGAAAAATAAACATGAGAGACCAGGAGCAGGAATTTGAATAGTGAATCAACTATGATCAACACTTCCGCGCGTCTACTATATTCATAAATGCCTTTGATCTCTATTTGCCTAAAGAAAATACGCGGTAGGACAGATTTATTGATTCGTTCCACTTATTTCTTATTCCAAGAATACGTTTATCAGTTGGTATATAGTTATTCCTATCTTCCTCCGCTAGGCGTTTTCCGATTTATCGACCAGATTTATCAATCCAAATAAACTTCCTGAGTCAATGGCTGCATCACCGTTGTAGATTTTAACGCTAAATTTAGGCCATATACCGGGTGTTTCAGATGTTTTGGTCCACCCTCCCGCATTTCCTTATTTTATTGCGTACAAAATAGGCCCAACGCCATTCTTTATATTTTTTGTGTGAGGAATTCAGGAAAAATACTTTAGCGCCGACCACTTGCGCGCAATTGACACTAACTTCATTTTTTCAAATGGGAACTTCCATTTTGTATTGTGGATTCGGGTTTCACGTAAAATTTCACGAAGAAATGACCTAGCCCTCGATTTATTAAGTGCGCGCAAACGGGCGCAATTCCGCTCTAAATGTGCAAAAATTGTGAAATACTGAGTTTTGAAGATATTCATTTGCCACATGTAATACATGACTTTGAGCTGCATTTGAGCATCTGCTAATGATGTTCATTTATTGACATTAGCAACACCAACTTGGGAAAACACCGAAAAAACTGCATTTTATCAGGCTTTGTGCTGTTTGGAAATAAGTACAATTCTGGTAGATTTTTCGGTGTTTTCCCAAGTTGGTATTGCAAATATCAATAAATGAACATCATTACGAGGTTCAGCAAGAGAAAATACCCCAAAGACAGGAATTGCGCACTTTTGGAGCGGAATGTACCCGTTTACGCGCACTTGAACAATCGAGTGATGGGTCATTTCTTCATGAAATTTCACGCAGAATTCGAATCTGCAATAAAATAGGAGGGTTCCCATTTGAAAAAATGAAGTTAGCATGTGGTCATGGCGAAAGTAGTAGTGGTCCTATTCTTTACGCAATTAAATAAGGAAATGCGGGAGGGTGGACCATAACTTCTGAAACACCCAGTATATATATATATATATGTATATATATATATATATATATATATATATATATATATATATATATATATATATATGAGTTTTGAGGTAGTGATCAAGCTAATCTTGAGTTAAATGTAGAATGTCGTTTTTTATTGTATGTTTACGATGCTTCTGCTCTGGATTTGAGCCCTATTAATGTAGATATATCTGTATATTATATATACATATAGATATACGTATAGATATATATTAATGTTGATATATATATATATATATAATGTATGTAGGTTACAACTGACTGAGCATTCGCGAAAAAACCGAAGTCGACGGAACGACCCTGCGCACGAACGGAACGCTGTTCACAAACATTCCCCTGCGCGGGTGAGCGTTTACCCAGGACGCGCACCATGTTCGTGACCGTTCACAAACCCTGTTTGCGAACGATGCGCGCTCAGTGTAAATGGGCCTTAGTTACATAAACTGTGTAAGAATGTAATTTTTGTACAAGTAATTTTTGTACAACAGTGTAATTTTTGTACTAGTAATTTTTGTACAAGAATGTAATTTTGTACAAGAATGTAATTTTTGTACAAGAATTTAATTTTTGTACAAGTACGAAACTACCAGTTTGTTATATTTTATTCGAGGATGGTATATGTGGCATCATTCTACTTCTGTTTCAATTCCCAAGTGCTTGGTTTAAGAGCAAATCTGTAGGTATACCATTTTTGGAATCATTGCAATTGCTATATTGTCCACGAAAACTCGCTTAAAATCGGTAAAGACTGAAGAAAAGTATTTAAAATTCCAATCGCGGTACGTTCAGGCGAAGAATATTTAGAAACAGTTTTTGTTCGCCATTATTTAATGATATACGATTCCAGGGAAGTCGTTGACACCAAGTGCTCAAATTTCAAAACCATTTTACAATTAGGTGTCAGGAGAAAAAAAAAACTACGAAAATTTGCTCATATAGTCATGCTGCATGACTCGAACGGTTTGACCTTTTATGTACTTTTTAATTCTTGCCGCAATGTTTTTTCAATTCATGTGCTGCCCACCGTTTTCAAAACGAGATTTCTCCACTTCAAACCATCGTTTTCTAATTTTAATAATACTATTTAGAATCATTAGACTCCTCTCTTCTTCATCGTTGACGTTTGAAACCGAAGTGTTTGTCTATTCAAAAACTTTAGTCCTGCCTTCCACTATCTAATCGGCAGTAACAACCAGAAGCTGTAACAAAAAATGTACATATGACTGATGACAGAGATACTTCGATCGAACGTTGAGGAGTTCAGAGGCAATAAATAATATTGTAATAAGCAATCACTAGGTATGTGAGTTATGGACTCGTCCTCCCTGGAGAGGGTTTGGGGGATTTTCTACGTCCTACCCCTCGATTCCAACCACAGATTTTGATCTATTTATCAACAAAATATTTATCTACCTAGATGTAGCGGAAGCATTGTTTTAACTTTCGGGAGAAAAAAAAATGTTTGGTCTCCAAAATCAAAATTTCCACTCGTATTTTACGTTTTAGACCATTCTGAACAACTTTGGTTCCGTGTCTGTCTGTGTGTGTGTGTGTCTGTCG
Source organism: Adelphocoris suturalis (assembly GCA_030762985.1). Classification (NCBI taxonomy): domain Eukaryota; kingdom Metazoa; phylum Arthropoda; class Insecta; order Hemiptera; family Miridae; genus Adelphocoris; species Adelphocoris suturalis. Next base: position 12,425,512 of record CM061045.1, on the reverse strand, counting down.
TGTGTCCGCAAATCCTTGTAACAAGCTTATTTTTCACAGTTTTCATCCGATCTGTATGAAATTTTCAGGGCATATGCGGGCTAGGGGGTAGACGCCCCCTGTCAGTTTCATTGTTGCCAAATCAATACTTCACTCTGCGCATGCGCAAACGTAAATTCCATTATGCTCCAATTTTTCACGCCCTAGTCGTCCGATCTCGCTCAAATTTGGATGATAGTTGGGGGATGACGATTTTATCATCCTATATCAATTTCAAGATGATTGTATCAATAATAGCTACTGCGCATGCGTCTATGTGAAATCCTTGTAACGAACTTAATTTCCACTGTTTTTATCTGATTTCGATGAAATTGTCAGAGAATGCGCGAGTTGGATTGTAAATGGTCCCCTATCAGTTTCATTTTTGCCAAATTCTGCGCATGCGCTAACTTAAATTCCATTATCTCCATTTTTTCACACTCTAGTCAGTCGTTCGATTTCGCTAAAATGTGGATGATAGTTGGAATTGATTACCTCATATCAATTTCAACACGATTTGATTATTAATAGCTACTGCGCATGCGCCAATGTGAAATACTTGTAATGAAAGTTCTACAGTTTTCATCCAATTCTGATGAAATTGTCTACGAATGCGCGGTTTATGTTGTAGACGGTCCCGTACCTATTTCATTGTTTTTAACTCACCTGTTCAATCTACGCATGCACAAACGTAAATTACATTGAGTGTCATTTTTTCGTTTCTTAATTGACCAATTATGACATTTCACGCTACTTCTTGATTTACTCTTTTCCGCTATCGCAGTTTTCAAGATAATTTAAAACTTTTCAATGATCCAGACATTCATGATAGGTGAACGAGGAAGCTATGTGCCACACCCAACTTGGCAGACTTTTTTTTATTGAAAGGATTGATTTAGGTTATTTTGCTTCCGACACTGCAAGGCAGCGGAAGCTTTGTTTACACTTTTGACATGAAAATTATTCTTTTGCTCAAAAATCAAAATTTCCACTCGCATTTTGCCTTTCATGGCCTCCTGAACAAATTTGGTTTTGTGTCTGTCTGTCCGTCCGTTCGTCTGTCTGCCCACATTTCCTTGCAACAGCCGTAACTTCCACAATTTCGATTGGATTTTAATGACAATTTTCAGGAATAGTGTGGGCTTAGCCCTAGATGGTCCCCTATTAGTCTCATGATTGAATCAGCGGTACTTTCTGGACATGCGTGAACGTGATTTTCTTGTTACACTCTTAAGTCGATCAATGTTGAAGAGATCTTGGATTTTTAGGGATGATGCGGGGAAGGTCCCTTAAGGCCCCATACGACATTTATCGTGATTGAATCAGCGGAACGCTGAGCGCATGCGCGAGCGTTTCTCTTTCTATATTTTCTTTGCAACAGCCTTAACTTCCACAATTTTGATCGGATTTCAATGAAATTTTCACGAATAGTGTGGATTTAGCCTTAGATGGTCCCCTCTCAGTGTCATCATGATTGAATCAGCGATACGCTCAGCGCATTCGTGAACGTATTTTTCTTGTTACAGTCATAAGTCCGTCATTGTTGAACAGATTTTAGTCAGGTTTTCTGGTTTTTCGTTGCCCAGCACTCTAACGTCATGATCATGGTGAACCGGTCATTTCTGAAAATTCAATGGTGACATACTGTGAAGGCCCGAGGAAACTTCTGTGCCATGTCCTTGGAAGTGTATTTTTGTTATTGATGCAGACCACCGAATTATACACATCTCTCATATTACTTGCACTCAATTGAATATTCTGAACCAATTCTTCTAGTGAAATGTACTTAGTTTTTAATAGATCTGAATGATGTTTATATAGTTCGGTGGTCTGGATTCTCGCAATCTCGCATTCAAAAATAAAAAATATCCTAAATCAATCCTTTTGGTGAAATATAAGTTAGTTGTACAAATAGATGAAAATCTGTGGTTGGGGGGGGGGGGGGGGGGGTCTCCCAGACTTTCCTGAGACCGAACGGGACCTGTCCACCTGCCATTAACCGACTAACTTTTTGGTGGGGACAAGTCCAATAACTCCCATAGTGAAGTAATTATGTACCTGCATACTTATTATTGTAATGCAATATTGCTATGCATTGCAATATTATTGTAACTAAACCCCTCTACATTCGGTCAAAGTGTGTATCTGTGTCATCAGTGATATGATCTGTTATAGTTTATGGTTGTTACTCCAATTAGATAATGGGGGCACGACTAAAGTTTTTGACTATGCAAAACTTTAGTCCTGTCCCCCCAACATTTTTAAACCACAATTAATTAATGTAAACAGTTTTTAGGAAGTTTCAAATGTCAACGCCAAAAAAGATGGGAGTCAAGCGTTTCCAAATCGCATTTTTAAAATTTGAAAACGATGGTTTGAAGTGGAAGAATCTTGTTTTGAAAATGGCGGGCTGGGCTAAAGAACACCCATGCTTTAATATTCTCCCATGCATATTAACGTTTTGGGTGTCCTCCGGAACTGGGTGCATATCTTCTGGGCGACTTCTTCAATCTGAGAGGGAAAAGGGCCTGTTTCAGAGGTCTGGGACCGCGTGACTCACCCACAAAAAATACTCGGGAGTCGACCTTCCGGGAAAGGCGAGACCTTCCGCTCCGATTCTAGTGTGAGTGTGTGTGTGTGTGTGTAAAGCCTCAATGAAACGGAGCGAGTTCACTAGCAACTAGCCAACGAGTTCACTAGCGGCTAGTAAACTCGCCCCGTGTCATCGGTTCTCTAGCGAACTAGTGAACTAGCGGACATGCAGCGGGAACAGTTGAGCTGCTCGCTGGGTACTGAGCTTGCTGGCTAGTAACTAGCTGTGTGTCAAGGCCTAACTAGCGGCGAGAGGGTGTAAAAGTGGCCAGTATTGCATGCAAATCGAGTTTTGTGGGGCAAGTAGCGAGTTGGCGAGTGGAAAGTTTTGTGTGTCATTGACACTATCCAACAATCTAACTCGCCCCCCACCCGATTCGCCCGCTACCTTCGAGTAAACTCGCCCTGTGTAATCGCCGCTTTACCGTGGAACCCGAAATTCGTCAAAACTAGTGTAAGTTCGTCGATAACCACTCTTAACCCTTTGCTGCCCGACAGCGTGATATATCGGGCGACTGTACTTTCTGTAGAGCTACTCTTCAACGTTAAATATCGGGCTACTTGACCTTTCCGTTGCTGCCTGTCGCTGGTAATAGCTGTTCTGAGACTCGCGCTCATTCACTGTCTAAGCCCGTTCAGTGTGTGATTTCTATTAGGATTCTCATAATATCAGTTGCTGAGAGGGTCGGTATCCTTAAAAAAAAAATACGGGCGCGAAAGGGTTAAGGCCTCCATAGACGGTCAATCATTTTGATCAAAACCTTTAGTCAATTGATTGAATCATTGATCGTCTGGGAACCCGCTTGATGCTTGAGCCAAGTATTGACGGTTATTAATGAACAGTTTGAATGACTAAAGCGGTTGAACAAGCTTATAGACCGTCTAGCGTCTTTTTGACCAAACATTGCGTCAGTCGTGCTCTGTCAGCCATGGAGTTCGCATCGTTGGGTTCTCAATCTCAAAGGGGAGACGGTAAACGCGAATTTATCAGCCTGCTGATCGACCTGTATCGCGATTGTCCTGAACTAAGGAAAGTTTTTTTAAATTTTTTATTGCACCAAGTAATTACTTGTTAACAATATTATTTTTATAATACAGATATAAATATTCAAAACTAAGATAGATCACTGAGTTTTGCTTATTATGACAAATGCTACCCTACACTGCTTCACAAGTAGGCAAGATCAAGTAGTTTGGTACGCTCAAGTCTTCTTGTGACATCACTTGCGTCAAGGAGACGGACAGCTTCCTCGTTGACATGCTATCTTAGCCGATGGAGGTGAAGTGAATCACACACTCACAGCTTGTCACTTTATAGCCTCTCATACTGTCCCGACCTGATAGCCCAGTCAAATTAGAGAAAACAGGAGAAATTTCTTCACCAAGCTCTTCCTTCACACGTCGTAAATCATATCTCAAAAGTCCCCTAGTATGGGGGGTGAGCTCGACGAGGGGGGGGGGGGGTGTTTTTCTCCTTTTTTTTTCTTTTTTTCGGTTTTTTGCCTATAACTCGAAAAGTAAGCGTTCTAGCGACTTGTTTACTATTACCAGAATTAAAGTGCATAAAATTTCCTACAATTTGCACTCCTGACTTCATTCTCTACGATTAGGCGTTCCGCCGCTAGAGCGCGTTGAAAAGTAGGTATCATTTCAAAAAATCAGCAAAAAGGCCTTTATGATCTTTTTACGCAGAAATCATTCGTATGAAGCTTCTGGGTGACTTAGAATACATCATGACTTGTATTCCGAACGTCAGTGATGCTCGGACAGTGGCTTGAGCAGGTTTCATGTATGTATTTTTTTTTTGTTCTTCGCTTACATCCTGGAAACTCTGATAACTATAACATATTTTCAGCACCCTTACCAACTCACTGTGAATTATCAGTGAATATATATATATATATTTATATAAAACACAGTGGCTCTAAAAAAGAAAAGAAAGAAAAGGAACTAAAGAAAATGAGCTGTGTTTCACCAAAAAATGTTTAATGTGCAGGTACTGTATAACCCATGTTAAAGTAATATTCACAAAAGGAGTGGGAGGGGGAAGGGGTCATCAATCTTCACAGGTGTCTGCTCTTCATCCATTGAGAATCACCATCCACAGTCAAACTGAAAATTCAAAATCGGATTACAGTGAGGTGCATATAATCTTATATTGATAGATAGATGAAGTTCATGCAGATGATTAGCAGCGTATTGAGAATTGGGGCTGAAGTAGGGGAGACGATGGCTTCCTCAAACCAATCCCAACTTTGGATCCACCAGCAACACCTGAAATTCTGCAGAATATATTTTGCAGCTGCACCAAAAGCTGCGGTAGTGGTGCGATGTGGTATTCAGGTTCCTGCACAAACAACCGACCACTTGCTGACGACAGTTCATCTACAGAAGATGATGAAACAGACATGGAACCATAAGACTACCCATTCAACACATATGCCATCGCTATGTAAGCTTCATCCTAATCATCTGCATGAACTTCATATATCTATCATTATAAGATTATATGCTCACTGTAATCCGATTTTGAATTTTCAGTTTGACTGTGGATGTTGATTCTCAATGGATGATGAGCAGACACCTGTGAAGATTGATGACCCCTTCCCTCTCCCACTCCTTTTGTGAATATTACTTTAACATGGGTTATACTGTACCTGCACATTAAACATTTTTTGGTGAAACACAGCTCATTTTCTTTAGTTCCTTTTTTTTTCTTTTCTTTTTTAGAGCCACTGTGTTTTATATATATATATATATATATATATATATATATATTCACTGATAATTCACAGTGAGTTGGTAAGGGTGCTGAAAGTATGTTATGATTATCACAGTTTCCAGGATGTAAGCGAAGATCAGAAAAAAAAGACATACATGAAACCTGCTCAAGCCACTGTCGAGCTCACCCCCCATACTAGGGGACTTTTGAGATATGATTTACTACGTGTGAAGGAAGAGCTTGGTGAAGAAATGTCTCTACTATGAATTATTTCCCCTATTTGCCTCTTTTTGGTCTAATTTGACTGGGCTATGAAGTTCGTGATGGAGACGTTAATCTCGAAAGTACCATGGTGCATTGACAATATTTCGTAATTCATTATTTTGGAATCGTTGGATAATATCTTGGTTTGATTGAGCCGTACAACTCTGCTGGGCTGCATAGGTCCAGACAGGTTCAAGGACCTGGTTATACAGTGTAAGCTTGTTCTGGATCAATCCATTAACCAATAAAATCTTCTGATTTTGAGTAGGAGTTCTTCCTTCTTTTTCTTAACATGGGCTCTCCACCTGAGCCTGGCATCGAGCGTCATACTGTGGTATTTAGCTTCGTTAGCATAAGGATTGATTTTGCCCTTGAGATAAATTGGTACACAGTCAATTCTATTGATAGTGAAGTCGACGTGTACGTACTTAGTTTCGTTTATTCTTATTCTCCATTTCACTGTCCATTGTTATATGCAGGATAGGGACCGGTTTAAATTGGCGATGGACTTAATGTTATTATCTCCGACTGCCAGGACCGCAGTGTTTGAGAAGGCATCTTCTTAATTTATTCTGAAAAACGAATGTCGAGGTATGATTGAATCAGCTCAGCATACTTCTTTGGCAGAGTTTTGCGTAGCTTGTAATTGAGTCCCTCATGGCAAATTTTGACAAATGCTTGAGCGATATCGAGGATGATGGCAGAGAAGATTTTCTGTTTCTCAAGTGCTTGTTTGATTATATGCGCTATTCGATGGACTTGATCAATCGTTGAGTATTTCCATTGAAAGCCAAACTGATGTCTTGGAAACAGCTTGCGTTCTTCAATTATGGGTACTAGTCGTTTGATTATTAGCTTTTCGGAGAATTTTGATATATCTGGTAGAAGTGAAATGGGTCTGTACGAACTTGGTTCCTCGAGGGGCTTGCCTGGTTTAGGAATCATGATGACCTCAGGAATCTTCCACAACTGAGGAACGTATCTAACCGCATTGATAATCATGGTTATTGTTGCAATGGGTTTACGTGGAAGATGGTTACTAAGGAAAGCGGAAAAGAAGGATTATTTCAATCGAAATAAAAAAAGTGGGGTAATAGAAATAATATTGGGGGTTTGGTGGCTGTAAACCCGGATTTCACAGTACAGGAATTAAAGAAGATAATTAATATATTACGAACGAATTTTAACTGCGGGTATACAAGGCGATCGAAAAGAAGAAAGTCTCTAGCGCGTCTACGGATGTAATTACCCTAACTAATTGGTCGGAGTGCGCTGGTGGTCAAGTCGACGGTGATGTCGAACTGCGCAGCCTACAAATCAGTCCTGTCCACCAAACTATACACATCAATCTAACGTATATGTCCAGCTAATATGAATTTTTACTGAGGGATTGACATTGATTGATACACATCATTCTAAAGGTGCAGATCAAAAACCTTCGACCTTCATTCACTTGAGGTCCGTCGAAAAGTTGTTGATGTTTCCTTCCTTTATAAGGCTCCTGAATGGTTACCTACACAGCCCATCGCTTCTCTCACAGTTCGAATAGTCGGTGCCTCAGTTCTTCACAGGATCCCCTATACTCTTTCACACACAGTTCTACCCAACCAACTACCTCTACCATAGAACCTTATCAAGAGTGCCTAAGTGCACTGCTCGATACTCATCCCGACTTGGTCCTATTCAAAGACCCTTTGCGCCGTATATCAGCTGCCGCCTTGTCTCTGTGAGGATTTATTTCACCTGCTCTTGTTGCTTCATGACCATTTTTATTTTATTTTGTATCATCCATTAACTGACCAATTAATTCATTTATCTACCTTAATTGTCTCTACATCTAATGTATATAACCTCCTGTACTTGATAATTAAAATTTATTCTGTCTCTTGTAATTGGGTTTAAGCCGTATTTAAAACAATAAAACAGAAACCTCAATGTGTCGGAAAGTCTCTTGGTTGCAGGAATTGCTTCACGCATGTTGGTATCGCAACCAATAGGAAATGGTGGCCGTACACCAACAAAAACTCGAAACTTTCTTCGTTCATTCCCTAAAACTTTTTATAGTCTGGGTTCAGAAACGCGCAGGAAGTTGAGTAAATTTTGATGAGTGAAGCGGTTTTTAAACTTGAACCACTACGTGTCCTTTTGACTTTTTCTTCCGCTGGAGAGCGACAAGCGTCTAGGCAAGAAGGACCAGATCCGTATTCGTAACCATTTTGCGGCGATAACGACTGCGACTGAATTTTGATGAGAAAATTGAAGGGTTGCTTGAAGGGTGGTTGATCTCGCGTCAATCAATTCTCAGAACACGTTGATCAAGTGGCTTGACCGTCTAGGGAAGCCTCAAGGGAGATTTTACACATCTCGGTTTTTTGCTTAGATCTGTGGTCTGGAACATATAAAAAAAGTTGGGTGCGGTCCATAGCTTCCTCAATCGTGGGAGCCAGCTCCAGTCGGAAGGACCAATGACTTATTCGTATCCGTAACATGAATTTATAGATCATTGAAATGTTTTAAATTATTAAGTAAATGTTTATAATTATTAGTAAAAATACAGATTAGCTGTACTTAAAGATTAGTATCCTGTTGTGACTAGTTGAAAATAGTCTTGACGAATTTGGGATTTCACTTTAGCATACGCACCCCGAGACAAAATGCGATCCGTCCAATGCATGCTGCCCGTACGATGCGGATAAGTTACCTTAGCTTGGACGTTTCGTAACTGTCAAGAAATATAACGGTTGCTCATGTGCAGTAACCATAGTATATTTAACTATAATTTACATTCTTGGGAAATCATCTTCAGTTCATTCCTAATCTAACTTAAATTTAGAGCGAATTCCGTTTATTTCATCGCGACAAGTTTATGTTTTTGGAGAATCACGTTTGCGTATGAGGACACGCTTCTATTGATCCGACGGCCATGAAACCTATTTAAAGCACCTCCCAAAACCAACTCTAACAATCCCAGAAAATTAATCATCAATAATCAGCCAAATATTTGGGTGCTTTGCCACTGACAATGAATCCAACGTTTGCGTATGAGCAGTAACCGTATTTGAACTCCATGATCTCTATGAAATGTGTTTGCTATCATTTCTGGACCATCCTCCAACTTAGGGAGAATTAAGATAAAGCCATCAGATTGGAAGTCCTGGTTTATGAGAGTATAATATAGTGAACGTAGAAGTAAGTACGTCTAGATCAGCTCACCACAGATCTGCACCATCCAATTTGAATTAACAATTAAATATTGACATTAGTAATAATTTATTTTTGTCCATCAGTAAAAATACGTCAGTTTGAGTCCAGATCTCTAGTTAAAGAGAAACCCAGGTAGAGCGCAGCACATAAACAAGGACCTTACTGTTTTCCTCCTCTTTTTTTGCCTATGTGGGCAGTGTGACGAACACAAGTTGTTTTCTTTTTTGCGATCCTTTTTTTTTTGTTTTTGCTTTTCATTATTGTAATAATTTATGTATTAATAAATCATTCTCAATTTTGACCAGTCTTGATGGGATTGATGGTGCGGGGAACGAATTGTAGAGCGACAAGGGGTGACGCAAGGTACCAACAACGGGAAAGTCATGTCAACGACCTTGTTCCTTAAGTCCTTCTCCCCCCAGCGCTCCAAGCGGTGGACCTAGTTAGTTCGGAGCCCCATTGGGATAGAAAACTTGTCGTCAAACATGATCTCATCAGCGCAGTTGTGTGTTTATATGATTATATTTATAATTTGTTATGAGTTTTATTAGATTCTTTTCCTGGAATTTCAGCACTTTTTGTTCACAAAAATTTATTACCTTTTATGAAAGCCAAACCTTTCCATAATGGAATCAAATTTTAGGATTTTAACTATTCTTAATCTATTAAGCGATTTTTTAGCTCGCTTATCTGCACTCCATAGTAATGATAATTTCTTTTGTGATGCTTAATATTTATTTATTTATTTATTTATTTTTTTTGAGAAAGTAGATACGGATTTTTAATCTAGAAGGTTAGATAATAATAATAATAATACAATAATTGTTGAAAATTTAATTTTCCTACGCTTTGGAAAGTTGGATAAAACTTCATTTTCTGTGAAACTAGTCGCGTGCAATCGCATGAAACCTTTGGGCGTACATCGTGCGTCATAAGAATTACCTGCGACGTGATGTGGGTATTCATATTCATAGCATCGTCCTAAAACGGGCGGTGAAAATAAGGTTCTACGTAAACAACCCTCGCTTGACGTTTGCGCAAATAAATGGTGTCGTCATCGGAACTCCTCTTATGTACGTCCAGTGTTTTTTTTCTTCTTATTATCTTTTTTAAAGCTTGGCAGTAAGTGAACCCTCTCACGTTCAATAAATTATCATAACAGTCAGCCGTTACGCTTTGGGCGTGAGGGATCGAGATAGATAGATAGGTGTCATCGGTTCGACACTGACACATTACACACAACACAACACACACACTTATACGTGAACATATTTGAGTGCTTATGCATATCTGCATCAGGGTTGTCACAATCTAGTATCCATACTTTAATTATTAAGGACTTGGGCTGATTTGAGTATCCAATATTGTGTGATTTGAAAAGTATAATGAACATTTCGTTGGTTGGTGGGCTCGTGATTGTTTGTTTGACAAACAAACTTGAGTCATGCCTGGAGTCATTTATACTGGCTGGATATATCTGAAAGGTGTGTTGCTTCGTTGAAACTAATTGATTCTCGTATGTAATGTTTATTACTCAAAAAGAAAGTTTCAATGCTCATTCATTCATCCTGAGAAAATTTCGTCCTGGGGAAAAAAAGCTGCTCTTTATGTTCGCTTTGTTGTTGGTAAACTGCATAGAAAAACTGGATCCACCTCTTCTTTTGTCATGTTGATTCGGTGAAGCTAGTGAATTGTATCATTTCCTTCTTTCTTCAATAGTCTGTATTATACTATCACGGCTACAACCTGTTATGTTCTACGTCTCAAAATAGTTTCCGAAAAATGAGAAATTCGATGTCGTTGTCGGGTAGAAAAACAGATACTCGACTGCTGGGTTGGTGTGAAGCGATCCTGATATGGAATGGATTGAAGAAATCACCAAACTTTTAACTTCGTGGCACTTCACCACACCAAACACCACGCCAGGATACGGTCAAGGCTGCAACCTGGATATTACCGGTCGCCATTCCTATCAGTTCAGATAACACCTACCATGGTAGTCTAGGAAAAGTAGTCCCAAAAACAGCTGATCAGTGGAACAAATTCATACTTTCCTGAAAATTGGCGAACATTTTCTTAAGACCTAAATAACATAGTAAAAGTCTGAAAGATTCTAAAGGGTGGGAGGGGGAATTCCGTTAAAAATGTTGACTTTTCCTTGTTTTAGCGAATTTTTGAAGAAAATTAAGCTATTGCTCTCGCCTCAAAATTTGTAGAATGTGAATTTTTGAAAAAATTTTATGCAGAAATCCGTTTCAGGCTATTCTGAATCATATTCTGAAGTTTAACGCATTTTTTTATGTATGTATATATGTATGTATGTATATATATGTATGTATGTATGTGTCATTCCAGACGATAACTGTCCGTAGAATTGTGCTAGAAACTTCAAACAAATTTTAAAATGTTAAGGACACAAAACGAAAGTTCAAGTTCGTTGGCCAGTATGATCGGATTACATCTTCGGGTTGAAATTTTCAAAAATGTAGTCAAAAATTTCAAAATAGCCTGTTTTTTGCGATTTGTTGTGCGAAAAAATTTTTTCAGCATACTAACATGTGGTATATTTGGAATCAGCGTAAAATTTCCTATAAGAATATGTATCAAGTTTTCAAAAATTTCAAAGTTGAAAAATCAGTCAAAAATCGAAATAATGCCGTTCGCTAGTTGTAAAAATCGGTAATATTTGCATGAAACATTGTCCAAATTCAGATTGAACTACTCTTATGGAAGTATCCCTGTATAACCAATCCTAGAACCATGCTGTTTAAAACGTAGGTAGTAGGTGCTTAAAAAAAAAAAAAAAAAAAAAAAAAAAAATAAAAATAAATGTAATCACAACTGATGAGTTTACTCTGTGCATGTGTTAATAATTTGATTCCATGTTTGTCTATCAAAATCATAAACTAAAATTTCTCAACACGATCAATAGCGACTGAAATATCGAAGATTTCTTCAAAAATTCGCTCATGGGGTTGACTGGACTTTTTGCGTTTATTTTGGAAACTCAACTTTTTCGAAAATATGAGTATACACTAACTTGAAGATTATTAAATTTCCTTTTTAAATGGTTCAGTCCTGTTGTTCCTATTAATAACGAATACAGAGTTGCCGTACGTCAAATGTTGATAACATTGGTCCCCTAGCGCGTCGCACCACGAGTTTCGTCCTAGAAAAATAAATTAACATTTTTCGTAAATAATGATGTGATCATTATGTGTAGGTATCCATTTTTATTTCGATTCTGGTATAGTTGATGTTAAGAAAGGATTGAGAGCGCGTTGGGAAAGAACATCTCATTCATAGAAGTAGGTGAATCCACGTATAGTGTTGAGGTCAAAGATCCCCATTCTATCCCTCAAAATGGTATTCCTCTGTCAAACGCCAAGAACATCTCTGCTACGTCACAGATAACTTTGCTTTACTGCACATTCCGTGAATGGATGCGGTTCAACTTCGTCTCCCTTCCGAGAGGGGAAATTAAAGTTCGTGAAGTTGCTACAAAACGAATTTGTGTTAAATAAAACTATTTCTTTTTTTAATGACCCGCAATCCACAATTTCAACATCGAAGGACGCAGGGGAAAAATTCTTATTGAAATTATACTCCGCGAAACGTTTTGGAAAGCCTTTAAATAGTTTTTGGTATCGGAACTTCATGGAAATCGTTATTATTTATGGAAGTGGGCAGTACATTTTCTGGGTGATTTGTCCTGATAACCTATGATTCTTTCCCGTTCACCCTAGGGAGTTTACATTTGATAAGGAGACTCTGTAGGACATTCAGATACGATTGAAATTATAGGCTCCTTCCAGATCAGTAAGCTACAATCTTTTGTTTATCCCCCCGGTTATCTCCGGGAAATCAAGAGACGATTGAAATTATGGGGTCGTTCCTGATCAGCTCAGTGAGGTAAAATTGTTATCTGTTCACCCTAGGTAGCTGAAATTTCTTAGAGTGACTCTCTGGGACATTAGAAAACGGTCGAAATTGTGGGCTTTTCCCTGATCAGCTGATTGAGCTAAATTCTCTCCTGTTCACCAGAGGAAGATGCAATTTGATAGGGGGACTTTCTGGAACATTGGAAGACGAATGATACGAAGAACTCAATCCTGATAAGCGAAGTGAGCTAAATTCTATCCTGTTCACTGTAAAAAGGTGAAATTTGAAAGGGTGACTCCCTGGGACTTTAGGAGACCAATGAAATAACGGGTTCCATTCTGATTAGCTGGGTTAGCACATTTACTCAATGTCCCATTCGTCTCTGAATCTGTTTTTCCATGAAATGGAGAAGCTGTATATTTTATAATATTATATAATTCTATATAATAAATATGCTATATTACATAATTATGATAATTTTCCAAATAAACAGTCTGATTTTTTAACTCCATTGAAAGGATGAAAAAATTGTACATTTATGGAAAAATTGTACTTTCATAGTTTTATTTTTTCACCTTTTTCTGTATAATAAAAGCGGTATCTATGCTAGGGTATCCAAACTTGATGGATAAAGTATAAAATATTGATATTGACGGAATATGAATGTAGAGTAATCCAATAGTTCACCGATGAAACAATTTTTCAAAGAATTATATGGGTAGGCTCTGTTATTGGGGTGTTGGGGTGGCTATTGCTGCACCGTAAAGGGAAAAAGGAGAGTTTATCCAGATTCGGATCGTCACAGCGTGCAAAAACGTCAGTCGTTGTTCTCTACGGTGCATCGGACCGTAATGGTCTTCCTATATTAAAACCACAATTCCATGGAATTCTTTGTTCAAACGAGAACACAAAGGTCTTAGGTCGATTACATATCCTATGTGCTTAACTTATATGGCTGCTATTGATGGGTGCTGTCTCGAATCATTAACATTGTTTGCAACACTGAGGATTCTTAAGCTTTTTCGAGTAGTTTTAGCTGTCAGGGAGGTATCTGTTCTCATGAAAAGTAACGTTGACCATATTTCAGTATAATTACTAAATTATTGAAATATTCGCGCTAACGACATTTTGGTGCTTCCAGAGCTGCTCACAGTATACTGAAGGGTATGAAAGAGTGCGGGTACCATTTTTACCTTCACATTGTGTGTGAGTTTATTTAAAACCGTTGAATTAGGCAAAGCTGTCTAAAAACGACTTTTCCTTTACTCCTCTGGTAGTTGAGAAAGTTATATATATATATATATATATATATATATATATATATATATATATATATATATATACATATCTAGGCTGTATTTCCGACATATCTGTGCCAGACACTCATGACGTCCCGGGCACCCACACTTGCGGGGCAGGGCTGGTGCCCATTTTAAAACAACTGTAGGCGGATGAGTGAGCTGATGGTTTGGAGTCGAGACTTCTTTTAATAGCCATTTGGTTGGATATTATATACGTTGTTGAAGACTGAAGAGTGGGTTATAAGTAGAAATGCGTTAGGGTAAAAGGTTTATAGTTGACCAAAAACACTTCATTTAGCGAATAATAAATGACTAAATTTAGTTATATAAAATGTTTGAACGTTTGCAGTTAGCTGATTCCGTTGATAGTTCCCTAAAACTATTGTTAAAGTGTGATGTGTTACGTCAGATTTATCGTACATCCAAAATCATTTCCCAGGACATTTGAATGTATTAAAAATAATAAGTTATGTGGAGTAAGAGATGATATTGTAGATTTTAGTCTTAGGCTTTATGGAACCACATATACATATCACATGTCAGTCCATTCGGATGGAATTGTATTCCACTCTCACGCTTAGGCAGTGCGCACTAATATTCCGAATGCAATGGAATCCACGATAGCCCATCCACGTATCTGTTTTCAATATCCTTCCGAATTTGACTTGCAAAAAAAGCAGACCACCTAGTTGACGTTTTCGGATTCTCAGAAGCTACCATTGTACTTTCTGTGGCGCAATTCATTGAGGATCGTTTGAAATACAAATTAGGAGTGTGCGTTTCTCTTTTACGCGTGAGAAAAATCTGCTACTACTTGCTGAGGTAACTCATGTTTGATCCTATTATTTGAACCAAATGCAATGCTAATAAGATGCACTTTAATAAAGAGCTAAACAAATTTACAGAGTGCTCAAACTACATTCTTCCTGTCAATTTTCTTACACTAGGATTGGGGGGGATATATATATAAATATATATATATATATATATATATATAGATATATATATATAGATATTTTCTTCCAGACGATAACCCCCCTTAGGATTGAAATAAAAATTCCGTTCTTGCGCCAAAAAATCAAGCTTTTCAAACGAAAGGACGAGTTCGTTGGCCAGCATTTTGCGAGCACATTCAATTGGTCAAATTCCAAAAAAGTGCCGAAAAAATCACTAAAAATATCAAAAAAGTTTAAAATCAAAAATCTGTCTTTGAATCGCAGCATATTATTTAGAACATAAAATTGGTAGTTGACAATTTCTTTTCCCTCAAAGTCCTTAATTTTCAAAACAAAGTAATATAATATAGTACGATAATTTACCAAATTCGTTCATACGATCATGCTGCAAGACTGGAACTTTTTGATCACATTTTCACTCACGAAAAATACAATAATATTGATTCCAAGTCAACTATGGTTACAGAAGATGTATTGACACTTCCGGAAGGAATAGGTAAACATTCATCAAAACCAAATATTTTTCATTTCTGAGCTGGCTGGGCGTTTGGAATATCTAGGGAACTAGGCACCGGTGGAATTTCCCAAGTTGTTCGGATATGTACATAGCTCTAGATTAGATAGATAGTTACTGTCTTTGTGAGGCCTTTCGCATTGAGAAGGAATAAAATCTGAGATATTATTTTCTACCCTCTTATATTTTCTTAGCATTATTATCACTCCCCTCTCCTTCAAACTTTGTTGTCCTAAACTAATATCTAATAGCTAAAAAACTAATCGTCCAAGGTTTACGAATTTTGACTCAAAATCACATATCGCCCGACGATGCCTGAAATCTAAGCATCACTTTCAATCAATGTCAAGCGCTAAATTAAAGGTTGGAAAATTTTAAAACTCAATATCTCAAGGCATTTTGTGAGGTGAAAATGTTCTTTTCTGTTCGATTTTGATAGAATCCTCATCAATGAATCGAATGATACCGCCCGGACCACGAAAGAACAATCGTTCGCCCTCAACGACGGCATCACGAATAGGAAAAAAATAAAAGTTCCTGTGATGCAGCATGATCGTGTGAGCGAATTTTTGTAAATTATCGTTTATATTTATGTTAATCGTTTTGAACATTTAGCATTTTGAGTGTGAAGAAATTGTTGACTACCTTCCGATTTTATAACAAAAAAATTAGTTGTGTATATAATATTCTGCGATTCCGAAAAGATTTTGTTACTGTTTTTTTCGATTTTTCAGGAAATGATAATGGAATTTAAGTACATTTTTTGGTATAATATTGTGCATAAAGTTCTCAATCTTCTATTTCGTGGTTGATAAACTGTTTTAAGTATCAATTGAACCATTTTTAGGCCTTTTTGCCATTTTTAGTGAATTTATAATGGAATTTTTAGTGAAATAATAATGGAATTGTACACTTTTTGGTATAATATTTTGCATAAATTCTCAATCTTCTTTATCGTGGTTGATAAACTGTTTTGAGTAATACTTTGCTAAAAAAATATCAATTGAACCATTTTTAGGCCTTTTTGCCATTTTTAGTGATATTGTGTAATCGAACAAGAAAATATTTTAACACCCCCCCCCCCCCCCCTCCAAATTTGTTGGTTCACGTTCCGAGGTATGTAGATTTCAAAATTTGAATTTAAAAAAAAAATTAATTAATGAAATGAAAAAAAATACAAAATAAATAAATAAATAAATAAATAAAATACTAGCCTTCCGCCCCAAAGGATCGAATTTTAGGGCTGAAATATTAAAAAATTAGTGATCTCGGAAATTTTCGAAATAAGAGTAATTTTTTGGCTGTAATTTTGAAATATTATCCCCAAGAATCGAATGTTACCACTCGGATTAATGTAAGTTCATCCGTTCGAACTCCCTAAGGGCTCGAACGTTGACAGGAAAAGTGAACATGAACATGGGAGCAAAACTGGTGGAATATAGCAAAAATCGCCTCGTAGCTACGGCGCTCGCATCTACTGATATAATTCAAATTGAATTTTCACTTCACGAAACCGGTCTATTATAACTTTTATCACCTTTTACGGATTTTTTGAAGCGTAGGTAGGTGATCATTTATATAAGTAATTTTCCGTTGGTGGGTCAGCTCGTGTTAAATACTAGGAAAGTGTAGGATTTTTTTGTAAATATAATTAATTTCTCTTCGGTAGGCATCTCCACCTGTTCAGATATACCTACTGGTATTTAGATAGGTACCTAATGTACAATAGACCGTTTATTAAGTTTGGCGAAACGCGTCATAACGGTAGCTCTCTACGCATCCAGACCTCCCTCCCCCCGGCCCAGTCTCCTGTGGTGTCTGTGGACCTCCTTCCTCCCTCCGTGCTCTATGGGAAGTTTTCTTTCGGTTTTCAGGCCCAAAGAATGCGGGAAAGAAGAATGCTAACAATACGGTTGCTCTAAGTTGTGATTAAACAGTGCTGTTGACTGTTACGATTCATTGACTATTGTTTGCGATGATGATGTCGTGATAATTAAAGACGCGTTTTTTTCCTATCGCATTGCCAGAATTTTGTTCCGAGAAAGAAAAGGTAAATGGAAATAAAAAAACATTTGTCACTAACTTATGGTTTCTTAGTTGAAATGGGTTTTCACAACTTCCACGGGAGTGATTTTGTTCGAGTAGGAATTGCCGTGAATACTTATATATACCGGTACCTAATTTAAGACTGAATACCTTTTATATACCGGATACCACTGTGATAAACTTTAGGCGGGAATTCTCTTCAAAAAGATAGATGGAACAAAACAAACTTTTGCTTGTTTTTGCCATCCTACGTAAAAAGTACCTACTTAGCCATCAATAATTTTAAGTAATTGCTCTTATTAGGTATCATTATTGTTAGGTAACATTTATGTACGAATTTTTTTAGACTAATGTTTTCCGAATAACTTGATAAATTTCATGGGACTTCATAGGGAAACTTAGTACCTACCTACGAACTTGTATTCGTTCGGTAATCGGATCGACCATTTTCAAACAACAACACTATAACCACACATTTTTAGTAGATTTTTCTCAAATAAAGATATTTATAATGATGAGTGACATACAATTACACTGAAAAAACTTTGTTGGTGCCGACCTAAACAAAAACCATTTGATAAGGCTGATACCTAAACCAGGTTCAAACGTCTTCCTACCCATGGCTTCTCGATGGACACAAATTTCCGTTGTAACGAATGGTATCTATGCTGTTTCGTGGAATGGTCGAATATTAATCCGTACGTAATTTCTTGACAGACGTTTAAAAAATGGTAGAAGTTCAGAAGGTACCGCCGCATGCCCCCAGGCGTCCTTGTACCCAGATACTTACTCCCGAAACTTACGCCATCCGCCGTCGCCAGCGCTAGAATCGATATGCACGAGGCCTATAGACAGGTGTTCTGTGTAGAAGGGCTAACCAATAATGGAATAATAAAACTTTCTGTAATAATTTGCAGGGTTTTTTTTGTTTATTTTTAATTTGACTTATTTTTATTTATTGTGTTAAAAAGTGTCGCCCAACGAACTCATTCTTTTTTTCGGACTGCTTGATTTTTTGGTTAAAGAAAGTATTTTTCATCTTAATGAGAGTTAACACACACACACTATATTATGTATATATATTATATATATATATTATATATAATTCTTTAAGGTCCAGGAAAAAGGCATCTCTCAGTTTCATCTCCTGGTGGTGTTTCAAGAAGAAATTATATAAAGTTCATAAGGTATTCTTTTAGATTAACACGTAGAGCACAAACTATTTATGACAACACGGGGGAATCAATAGCGCAAAACAACAGCTTTGAATTTATGAATAAGAATATGATCGACCTGAATCAATTGAAGCTCAGCCAACTCCTGCGGCCAAAAGTCGTTTAGCAATTCACGATCCTGTTGACAATTTTTAGCAAATTTTCGTCTAAAATGAAAGTATTGCAATGGTTCCAAAAATTTAAAAATACAAATTGTCCAAACATTTTTTCATCAAAATTTGTTTTGAGGCATTCTGAAACGATTCCTGGAGTTTGCGCTTTTCCACATATATATATATATATATATATATATATATATATATATATATATATATATATATATATATATATATATATGAAAAAACTCAAACTCCAGGGATCGTTTCAGAATGCCTCAAAACAAATTTTGACGAACAAATTTTTGGACAATTTGTATTTTTAAATTTTTGGAACCATTGCAATACTTTCATTTTAGACGAAAATTTGCTAAAAATTGTCAACAGGATCGTGAATTGCTAAACGACTTTTGGCCGCAGGAGTTGGCTGAGCTTCAATTGATTCAGGTCGATCATATTCTTATTCATAAATTCAAAGCTGTTGTTTTGCGCTATTGATTCCCCCGTGTTGTCATAAATAGTTTGTGCTCTACGTGTTAATCTAAAAGAATACCTTATCAACTTTATATAATTTCTTCTTGAAACACCACCAGGAGATGAAACTGAGAGATGCCTTTTTCCTGGACCTTAAAGAATTCAATTGGCTATGATAGTGTATTAACTCACGGATAGAGAGTGATGACTTACAGAAATCCCCTGTGCGTAGAATGCCATTTATCCTTTTTTAGCATGATTATTATTAGCGTTTTACAAACCTGATGCAAATCTGTGTCGCCTTCTATTAATAAACTCGGGCGATGTACCCCCCTCTTCCCTGACCAGACTTATTCAGTCCAGGTTAGACTGGTGTTTCATAACAGACGATCATAATGAGCGATACGGTACGATCATCTTCCCTATATTGACAGGCAATCGTCCAAGGAGAGTTCGGTGGCAATGATGTCTTCGGTACGATTATGCACTGTGGATCTCGAAATGAAATGAAATAATGAAATTATTCCGGCGTTACCTGTCCCCTCTAGTTTTTTTTTCTCACTACAGAAGGTAGGGAAGGTTAGTGTTCGTGAAAGAAGTCGAAAAAATGTGTGTCCTCCAAAATCAAAATTTTCACTTGCTTTTTGCGTTTTAGAGCTTGGTGATCAATTTTGATTCCGTGCCTGCTGTCTGTCTGTGGTGTAAATCTTTGTCACGTCCAGAACTATACAAAGTTTCTGTACGATTTGGATGGAATTTTCAGGGATTGTGCGGGTTAGCTCCTGAACGGATCAACAGTAGCCTGTCCGCACGCCCAAACGTGAATTTCTCATAACTCGTTATCTCATCATCTGTTGGTCCGATTCCGTTCAAATTCAGTAGGTAGTTGGGTATCTGTTCTAGAAAGATGCTCTATAAATTATATTGCAATCGAGTATAATTAAACGATTTTGATGTCATTTTAGACAGGAGTCGGGAGTGGATTTTTGTGGGGGCTGGGTTGTTTTTAGACATTCCCTATTACCTTCACTGCCAATGCATAAATAGTAGTCTGTGCGCATGCGCAAACGTCAATTTCCTGTAATGTCGATTTCATATCATCTATTGGTCCGATTTCGTTCAAAATTGGGGTACATGGGTACATGTTGCAGAAAAATTCGCCATGAATTATATAACGATTGGTGGAGTAATAATTATAGCGCATGCGCAAAACTTAAATTGATCAACACAGACATAAATCCGAGACTAATGAATCGATTTTTATGAAATTTTCAGGGATTGAGCGGTACAACTCCTAGACGGTTGCCTATAAATTTCATTGCTAATAGATAAATTGTAGTCTGTGCGCATGCGCAAACGTTGATTTCTTATCATCTGTTGGCTCGATTTCGTTCAAACTCAAGAGGTTGTTGTGTCCAAGATGATCTCCTTTGTATTTTATCGCATTTGCTTGAATAATAAGTAACCATTGCGCATACGCAAAATCATTATTGGATAACACACCGAGAATAATGAATCGATTTTGTTGACGTTTTCAATAATTATTGTATGGGTCATCCTATAGACGATTTCTGCTCATGCATACATAAATTGAATTATAGCTCTAATTTGCATTCTATCAGGTATACGCATGTATTAGATACTTTTATATTTTGCATTCAATCATTTCGACTCGTACTTTGTTTTTCAACTAATTCTGTTCGACCATGTTACAATATGTGAGGAAACTGCCCACCCAACTTGACAGACATTTTTCGTTAGAGTTCAGCCTTACGATAATTCTAGTTCATCATGCATATCAATGTTAAGAACACTGAATATTGTAATATGCAGGGAAACCCCCAAATGGAAAAGCCGGGGATAATACGGAAATGTCAGGGAAATGTGAGGGGATTCGGCTCAGATCACCAGAGGTCAGGGATTTTTTTTTTAAACGAAATTTTGTAGAAAATAAAGCTATTGCGTTGGGTGACCGCAACCAATTCTATTTATGCGTGCATTCAGGAAATCATATTGCCCAACCAACTTGGACTTTTCAAAATTCATTGTGGTTTTAGATTCTGCAGCTGATATATAAATTTGATTTGCTACACTTGGTTAATCAATTATCTACACTAACTGCAGGATTGCTATACCGAGTATAGCGCTATACTATTGAGATAAAGAATGTGAGTCGTTTATCGATGCCGAATTACCTAGTGGATAAAATTATCTCTCAGGTAAGTAATGTCTCTCAGATAGCACCATTAGCATCCTCGTTGATGTCCTTAGGCAACAAAATAAGGGCGATTTACCCAGAGCTACATTTCCTTCATAGATCTACTATTTTTAAAAACCGGGCCTGACGTATTTCAACAACAGTGTCCACCATATAATCAAGCTCGGCAAATGAGAAACCACCACCTTTTTGCCGTTTGCTTCATGCCTAGAAAGAGAATGAGAGAAATACATTTACGAATTGCGATATTCCAACGGTCCAACTTGAATTAATTATTATGAATGATGAATAGTTGTGAATGAATTATTGCGATCAGTAAGTTGTGGACTCAGTTTTATCTTCGATCTGCATTATAATGTAAAGAACGAAACCTCATAAAAATGCGCGCTGGTCCCATTTTAGTAGGTGACCTACTCGGGGTTTTACTGTATAGGTACGCTCCTTTCCCATTCAACGAACTCTGCTACGATAGAATCTTCGTCGTCTCCGCTATTTGAAGGCGAACCCCAAAATATATCCATTGGAAGGTACAAAATTATCTATCCTAAGTATTAGAATATGTAAAATTGTTTTGAAATTTTAGCGATTTCAGTAGAAAGAAATTGTTGAAACCCAATTTTATGGCAAAAATACTTTGTACTAAATAAAATTCCGCCATTCAAAAAAGATTTTGGATTTTTAGGGTTTTTTGTGCAGTTTTTATAGAGTTTTCAGCAAATAGTAATGAAATTTAAGTACGCATTTCAGCATAGTTTTGTGCAAACCTTTTTTAATGTCCTAGTTATTCGTTTATTTATTTATTTCTATTTTTTTTTTTTTTTTATACTGAAAATTATAAATTTAACGATTTTCTGCCGTTTTTAGCCATTTTTAGTGATTTTTTGTTTGTTATAAAATCATTATAAGAAGTTGATAAATTATCAAATTATAAAATCGCTGGTTCGCGACACCTAGTACTAGGTAAATAGTTGCATGGATGTCTGCGGAAAAAGTTCTGGAGACTGATTCGAATGAGCCCCATCATATAGAACGAATCCGGATCAACCTCAATCAAGGTGAATCTGAATCGGAATCTCAATGTGTTTACACCAGCCGAGTAAAATAAAAGTCAACCCCAATACCCAAAAAATTAACCCTTCACATTCTCCCATCAATTGCTTTTTAGAGCTGCCATAATGGAGGCAAGAGAAAGGAGTACAGAATTTGGCATTTTAAAAACCATAGGTATATAAGAAATGCAATTAATTTCGTCATTAATTTTTCTTCACATTGAAGCAAAGGTATTTCTATTTCTGTGATATTAATAACTTGCGTCGTAAATGGCACTGTGTTCATTTGATCAAGTAATTAAAAGTTTCCAGTCACGGTGTCCAATTGATTATTCATGACTGACTATACAGAAAGATTCTTCATGGCCAATCACTTGCTGCTTGAATCTGGTCGGATTGAACGGGGTTCAGTTGGTATGAACACGGGGTCTGTGGGCATTCGGAATCCCTAATTACGGCAAATGAGATTCGCCTTGAGTATTATTGATTGTGATTGATGACGATTCGTTTAATGTGATGGAACCCTAAAAATACGTTTTCACTTTGAGTCCAGATGCATTAAACGGTGAATTTCCCGAAAGAAGATATTCAGCCTCATTACACCTGTCGGGTGCAGGGAAAGTATCTTTTTGAATTGTGAGTGCTCATGAGTTTATAAGTCTAATAATCGTGTGATTCTACTGTATAATCCTTCTGATATAGGGATGTCTTGGAAATGAAATGTAGAGAGTATATACCTGAATATTCTTGTTGAAATTGACAGACTGCCAGAATAGCTTGTGGCTTAACCCACTGGTTTCATTTATGATTTGTTATGATTGGCTCGTTCATCCGACTGGAACGTTAGGTTCATAGATTGTTGGAATGTAACTCTAGAACGTAGTGGGGTTATGTAGCTTTCAGAATTCACGGCTTGATTCTAAATTTTTGTGAATAACTCTTGAACACTCGTGATTTGCACAACTGTGTGGATTGGACTACTGAATTTTTTCTCGAGTATATGAAATACTGTCACTGTAGAATAGCAAGGTATGTAAAAAAAAAAAAAAAAAAAAAAAAAAATGGTGGTATGAAAAAAATTGATAGGTGGCAAAGGTGTATGATTCTGTGTGTGGTTTTTTATTTAGC
This sequence comes from Adelphocoris suturalis, assembly GCA_030762985.1. NCBI lineage: Eukaryota > Metazoa > Arthropoda > Insecta > Hemiptera > Miridae > Adelphocoris > Adelphocoris suturalis. The sequence goes on along the minus strand of CM061045.1, from coordinate 12,401,814 downwards.
TATAGCTATCTGGTGTTCATGGTGACAATACATCTTTGAAGACCGATGCAATTTGATAGCCCTTCCGCTATCCCCCTCAAAATCTTCAATCTGTGGTAGACCCAGTAATTTTGAAACGTGTATGTTGCTTACCATGAAAATCTCCTGCTGGCATGCTCTACAGATGAGCGCAATGAAATCCGGATGCTAGGTCTTCGACATATCCTAAAATCAAGTCAAAAAATGTAAGGAAGGTCATAATTCCTCCGACACCGTTTAGAATGGAAGGTTACACCGAATTAATATAGTGGTCGAATTTTAATGTTGCTGAGTTTCCTTTGACAAAGGGCCTCACTGATTGTAAGAAAGTTCAAGCTCGTTACAGAAACATAGGGGGATGGATTAATAAAAAACGCAACTGAATCTCACCATGATACCATCCTCTAAGTGGAAGAAGAATTCAATTACATATTTACGTCGAGCGCTTATTTTCTCATGGATTTTTCTTGATACAAATGTTACAGAGCAATCAATTATGCTACACGGTGTAATTATAAATGGTATAAACCAAAGTCTTTATTCATTTTTCCGCAATAATACTGAATTGAAGATTATGTGACTTTTATTCATAAATTTAGTCTTAATGTTCATGGCGGCACTTGAAGAATCAATAATTATCGAATTTTTACGCATACATGAGTTATTTTGGGGAAAGTTTTGAGCACTACCCAAAGAGTTGAAATTTCCAATAACAAATTTTTCAAAAAAATCAAGAATGAATTTTGTTTAAATTTCCAGTGTTTGTTGGGCATTCCGGCACCTGAAGACATTCGTCAATCGTTTCCAAACTTTCAAACATTCGTAAGAAAACCATGTGGCACCTGTTGAGTACTAGCCGATTTTGAAATTCATTGACTGTTTTTTTATGTTACCTTTAATTGAATGTTATTATGTTATAATCCGAAAGGTAATTTGAAGAAATTGGTTTGTACGATCGTGAAGTATGACTGGAACTTTTTTTCTTATTAAAAAAGTTATTTCGTTATGAAATATTTGGAAAACTTGGTGGGAAACTCGTGACTGTTGGCAGGATTATTTGACTTAGTCCGATGCTATGTGTTAGCGTGACATCAAATCCAGAATGGTCGACATAGCATGTTCTGCCTATCGGATTCTTCACTTGCGTTCTGGTAAATTTATAGACCACACAACTCTATCGTGTATAAGATGTGTGTACGTTTCAGGACGCTGGCGCCAGTAGGTTGCTCACGTTTTTTTCCCCACTAAGGTTTTCACTTGAGCAACCGTCGATAACATATCTCCGCGTCGGGTAGTTGCTAGTTATCCAAGATAACGACTAGCGAAGCACCGCGGCCTTCCACCGCACCGATCTAAAACCCCGCCATCTTTTATAATCCGAGAAAACCCGCGATGAAAATTATGCTCGTGATTACTCAAACATTCAGAGAATTTGAACGCCGATATTTGACCCAAGCGAGAGTTGACAATTTTAGGTTGGAGTGCACAGTGGTTGGGGTTTTTTTGTGTGCCCCAATTCATGCCTGAAATTGCTTGGTATCTTCTGAATCCTGAATTGATAAAATCAATTGGTGTCTCATAGTTTGCAGTGCCCTATTATGATTTTTGGCTGGTTTTTCAAGTCATTATTTTAAAATACTCGTTAATATTATAATTTACAACAAAAATGGGCGAACATGGGTACCTACTCCTGCCTCAGCCTGATCATGGATTGGTTTATGTGAACACCATGTGACCTTTTCGCCATGATTGATGCCACAAATTTTATCGTAATTGAGAGAAAAAAATAAAAATAAATTAAATTAAATTTAAAAAAAAGTCTGTCCAGTTGGGTATGGCACAAAGCTTCCTCGTATCCGTAACATGAATGTATAGATCATTGAACTGTTTTAAATTGAAACTGTAAATAATTGAACTGTTCTCCATTCCATTGCTGTTTCCTATGGTTGAGAGAAATTGTAAAGTGGGAGTATGTTATCAGACGACAAGGGTGTGAAAAAATGATGATTGCTAGAATTTAAGTTTGCGCATGCGCAGAGTGAGATATTTATAATAAAACTGATAGGGAACATCTACTCTCTAATCCGCACATTCCCTGAGAATTTCATCAAAATCGAAGGAAAACTGTGGAAATGATGCTTGCTGATAAGGATGTTCAAATCTTCCTCTCACAACTATCGGATCCTAGGAGCGAGATAGGACGACCAGAGCGTGAGAAAATGATGCTTGATGGAGATTCCTTGTGCGCATGCTCAGAGTGATGTATTCATTTGGGATCACTTTAGTACTTACGGTGCTTATTGTTTGCTGCGTTCTGCGCGATGACTGACCAGGGCTGGGAACCGTAAGAGACGGTGTCTGCGTTCACAACGCGGGTGTCACAGTACGCCGTTCTTTCTTGGTTCCATACACCATGAATCTTGATGTCGGCGACCGATCTTGGGGTTCTGTCAACATTTTCCTTCACGACAGGCTCCAGATTTCAAGTATAAAGAAGAACAAAAAGAAAAGAAGTAGAAGAAGAAGAAATATATTTGTATAAAATTTGAAGAAGAAAAAAAAAACATTTTTATATTTTTCTCTGTAATTTATGATCAAAATTATAATAACAGATGTACTTAAATTTCATTATAATATGCTACAACACATAAGTTCATTATTGAAAATAAAACCAAAATCGATACAAACTATAAATAAATTCCATCCTGGGAGATTAATTGAATGGATATATCCATTTTGATCGCCTCAATCATTTTATCAGTTTTAAAATAAGTTGCCATTGGGATTCGAAAAATTTGATAAAAATAATTTAATTAAATAAAAGAACCCCCCCCTAGTTAACTCCGGGGGTGGAGGCTCAACACGTATGGTTCAATATGAGTCACAAAATAATAGTATTGTTCGTTATTAGAAAAGGGGTTTAGATATAATATAGAATATTGTGACCGTAATATACCAAATTAGGTGCTTTCGCTATTCATATTTTCATCCACATCCGCCTATTTGTTACCTATCTTTTTGCGCCTTTTTGGAAAGCTCGCCTCGCGATGTATATTTTATGGAATAAAAAAAAAAGTATGTCTTATCCACATTAGTTTGTTGTCGATGAAGCGCAATCTCCAGCTATCTCTACCTAACTCACTCTCTTGTTATTATCAATTTGTTTGTACGTTGTACTGAAGCGATTAAACGGATCTGAATGACGTTTCAGTTTCGAAGGGCGCCAGTTGACAGACGCAGTTCCCTTAGTCGTGCCCCTCAAGTTGGTCGCTCGCTTGGACATGATTTATTTATCATCTCGAAAGGTCTGGAGTATTATTTGAGTTGCAGTCTTCCACGATTTCGCAACGAAATCATAAATCCACCAGTAAGTTGCCTCAAATATTAGTTCACTTGATAAAATTTCATTTAATTTAAATTCTGATTGAAAGTTCCTTGGGATCTAGATAACAACACGTATGCTTGCTACTACTTGAAAGATCGTGCTCCTGGACTCATGTCAACACAAATCATAATGCTATATGCGCTGGGTTACGTTGTATCATCTCGCAGTAATGGTGGAAATACGCAGAGAAATAGGATTCTCCTCCCATCTGATCAAAATTACGGGGCTTTGATAGGTTAAATTGGTCCTTTCAGTTTGATAAAAAAAAGTCCATAGTTGAAATTTGGAGTCTGTCCGACCATTATAGATGCGTAATTGAGAGGGGGGTTGATTGATATCGCCAAGATACCCCATCCAACTTAAAGCTGTTGAACCAACCATTCTTTGTTTTATACAATTTTTTCGATTTACAGAAAAATGCTTGGTCGCTAAGGAATGATTTTTACAATTACAGATTCATGTGTTTCTTTGCTACGATTTCGTATACCAACTTTAATTGGAATAAGAGCATTTGAATATATGTAACATTTAAAGATGTTACTTTTAAGCTTCGAAATTTTCCCATTAATTGGATCATGGATATATCTATAATTAATATCTATTTTTTCCGATTACCGATGGGAGAAATTAGTAGGTACTTGCTCCATCTTGCCGTCGAATATGTACCTAGTAAAATAAATCAGAGTCCAAGGAAAGAGAAATTCGCCTCTCAATCCCATTGACGTCTTCGCATCATAATTTAAAACATATGATTATTTTTTACATGCCAAGTTTTATGGAATAGTGAGTAGGGGGAGAGGGTATTCGATAGCGTGACGTTTTTATATAAATTGAGAGCTTTCCAACGAGGTAAGATTTCCCTGGGATGAAAACTAACGGAATTACATTTCCCAAGCAACGGAGCGGTTATAAGTGAAGATCTGGGACAATTTTTGTTTGTTTGGTTGACCCCCCTCCCCCTCAGCATGTGCGGACATCGTCTAAAGGTTAACCCACACAATTATTGAAAATGTCATCAAAATAGATTCATTATTTTCGACGTGCCATCCAATATTGGTTTGGCGTACATGCAATAGTTACCCACCTATTATTCAAGGTATAACGAACGAAATCAAACCAATAGATAATAAGAAATGGACGTTGTAAGAAATTAACGTTTGCGCATGCGCGCAGACTACTATCATTCCAATGGCAATGAAATCTATAGGGACCGTCTAGCTAGGAGCTAAACCGCTCAATCCCTGGAAATTTCATAGAAATCGGTACATTAGTCTCGAGTTTTATCTGTGTCGATCGATTTTAGTTTTGCGCATGCGCTATATCGTTATTACTCTACCAATCGCGATATAATTCATAAGGAATTTTCCTGGATCATATACCCATCTACTCCCCGAGTTTGAACGAAGTCGGACCAATAGAAAATGAGTAATGAACGTTATATAAAAAATTAACGTTTGCGCATGCGTACAGTCTACTGTTGACGGAATAGAAAATTATAGCAGATGTGCTTTAGGAGCTAATCCGCACATCCCTGAAAATTTCATCAATATCTGACAGAAACTTGGTATAGTGTTGGGCGTGACAAGAACTTACCCCAGACAGACAGACACGGAACCAAAATTGATCAGCAAGCTCTAAAACGCAAAAAGCAAGTGGAAATTCTGATTTTGGACAACAAAAATTTTGTAGACTTCTACCACGAACCAAAGCTTCCCTACCTTCGGTAGCGAGGAAGCAAAAACTCATTTTACATCCAAAAATCTTGATTCGGACAAAAAAGTATCAAGTTAGACATTCTGCTCACAAGTAAATAGTTGGTTCATGGGTGTCATAACCACCACATAGCTGGTGACCATATTTATGATAGATAGAGCTTAAAACCTGCATAGTCCTCTTGGCAAATAAAGCAATTGTTGGACTCGTTCTTATGTTAATGATTTGACCTTGTGATCTGGGTTTTGTAACCAGCTGGTCCGGGAAGAGGCCCATTGGCCCGACTGGGTGTAGAGGTTTGAGTTTTCTCCTTTGTTGTTTAGTCTTTCTTTTTCTGTGTGCTGGTATTGAATCGGTTGATGGTTTCTTCCGTTAATTTCGCTTGTGGCCAATTTTAGACTTACCTGAAGATGACACCTCTGCTCCAGCTCGGCAAAACAATTCCGAAGTCACTGTAGAGCCCCTGTAATTTAGTGCCATCCTGCATGGGCCATATTATAGGACACCCCGCTGTTCATAAATATACACAAAACAATGTCATGGAACGAAGTTGGAATACAATCGATGGTTCAATCGAATCGAATGGTAACATTTGTAGTTACAGTGTAACAGATTTTTACACTTTAACTAACTAGTTTTACCCTTAAAAACACATAATTGAGCCTAAAAAAATGTACTAAAAATTCGTGAGCTAAAGTGTAAAACTCGGTTATAACGGAGTTCGGGAGATCTGCTACTGTTACCATTCGATTCAGCGTGAAATAATACGTAGAAACCAGCACCAAACTCGAATTTTCTTTGCGGGTCATTTCTCACAAAAACCCTCGATTTCATAGGAAAAACCATGTTTTTCAGTAAACAGATATATATCTCCCCCAATCAGCCAAGTAAAATGAATTTAATATAACGCTGGAAAACTGAGATTTTGGGCATGTTTTTCCTGCAACGCATACATAGGTTTTTTACCATTTGTTTCAATACTTAATGCACCTTAGAAAACAGTAATTTTTAAAAAGTGAGAAATTCTCGTGTTTAGTCCATTTTTTTGCCTACATGAACTACTGTAAAAAGAATCCAAATACCTTAGGGAGATGGGAACTTTAACGCTCTTTCTAACGATAGGTCTATTTTCAAGTTTACATTGTAAGTTATGGGAGATATGACCATATCAGTGATGTAAGGTCGATAACACGAAGCAAAGAAAGAAAAAACTCAAAAGTGAAATATTTCCAAATATCAAGAGCTTGAAAAATTGCAAGGAGGAACTTTTTGTTGGAAACTAGTTGTAATAGCGATCCCTAGGAGGTTAACAATCCTGTGCGTGAACACTCTACATATATTTATGAAAAAGCATTTAACTCTAGGATAGTTTCAGAATGCCTCAAATGGATTTCAATTAGACAATTTTCATTTTAAAGTTTTGTATCCATTGCAATAGCTTCATTTTCTACGAAAATTAGGCGAAAGCACCATACTAAATTTTATTATACTTATTTATATATTTTATATGGGTGGGGGGGGATACATTTTTCGTGTGAAAGAAGGAGGGGAGGAGGTTCTGGTCGCCCCTACACCTCCACAGAACTAGTAGCGACGCTTCTTCTGCCATCTACATAATCTACATAATAAAGAATCAGCGTAACTTTAAAACAAACAATTATTCAACAACGCACACTCAACATAAAATCTGGGCCAGCGTGAAGAAATTTATCCAGTATGGAAAGTAGGAATTAGGAATTCTAGGTTAGGTACCTCACATGGAAGTAGGCTGTTGAAGGGGAAGTGCCGCTCCGTTCTCAAGGTCTATCTCTCCTCACGTTCGATTTGTGTGTTATTCAATCTACCTAACGTCAATCGAAATGTTTGTTTGTAGTTGACTCCTTATTGTATCGTACCTATATAGTATGTTTGTTTTATTATTGACATTCTATTAGCATTTATTGTTAACAGTTGTACTTGTAGATTTGTAAGACCAGAACAGTGAACAAACATGCTGGCATTTAAAACGCTGATTGGAAAAAAATATCAGCAGAATGTTTTATCCGAATTTCATCAACTTGATCTAATTAGTTTAGGGGAAAAACTTTATAAAAAGGGTGCAGCGAAAGTCGGTTTCTTTTTAATTTGTACGTTTTTTTTTTTTTTTTTTTTTTTTTTTTTGAGGCCGGTCGGCGCCATTGTTATTATCAGTTTTCCATTAAAAATTATAAACTAGAACAGATCGTCTTTCGCAATGCAATTACAGCCTTAGGTGTAAATAAACTAAAAGGTAGTAGGTATCTAAGTAATGTAATTGCATGGCCGTAAAAATAAATAATGAATAGAAGAGTCCGAGCTTATCGACCAGTACTGCCTGCTTGTAGTTGCGAAGATGCTTCTTGTATCATTTAACGAATACCAAATTCTGCCCTTCTCGGTCTGGCCAGGATGACGTTTTTCCTTCAAAAGATCTACTGCGCACTAGGACATATTGAATAAATTAGTGTTACCCATCGGTGCGAAAAAGGTATTTTAACTATTTTTAATTGGAAGAAGATTCCATCCTAAGAAGTTTGGCATCAACCGCACTCTCCGATACGATGAGTATTTTCCTTTCTATGATTTTTCAGTTTCCCACACTGGTGACGTCAAAGCGCCCCTCCCGCCTGGGCGGGGCCCCCCTGCTTCGCAGAGTGACGTCACCATTTCAAACTCAAAAATCATAGAAAGAAAACTTCTCGATGCGGGTTCTTTAAGAGATATTTTAATTCAAAATTTAAACAAAAAATGCCGTGGAAACACACCTATTGACTGAAACTAAACATATTGGTAAGTAATGCATGCATTACAGGGAAGTCCCTACGAATGGATTTTATATAATTTTGGTGAGAGTTACTCTATGACTTACCAACCCCCCCCCCCCCCCCCCCCCCATTAACTTCCACCACCGACAGCGAATTCCTCTTCCATAATGAAATTTTAAACTCTTGATATACCTTCCAAAACGATCAATTCCCAGTTGAACAAGAAAAGAAACATGAAAATCTGACGATATTAGTTAAAACATCATGATTTATTACTATTATCCCCTCCATTCACCCCCTTTTTTAATTAAATGTGAAATTCCTGATATGCGATCCAAAACTAGACCGAATTGGATTGCAAGGTTGGAAAAAAAAAAAAAAAATCCCGAAAATATTACGGGAATTGTTAAAACACCACGATTTATCAGTTTCCCCCCCTCCCCTCCCATGATGAAATTTAAAACTCCTGACACATACTTTCCAAAACCACATCGAATCCTTAATGGAACAAAATAAGAATCACGAAAATCGGTCGAGATTTGTAGCTTAGGCAGCGCCTGAGAGAATCGGTAATTATCGCCTCCACCTCCCACACCGGACAGTAAGTCCGAAGTTCCCAAGGTTTGCTGCACAACTAGACTAAAATGGGAATTGAAACAAATAAGAATCATGAAAATCAGTTGAGAATTGTAACCTGGGTGGCGTCGACAAAATTCGTCGAAAAAAATCCGTTTTTCCGGCTTTACCCCCTCCATTGCCCCTCTTCCATCACGAAATTCAAAATTTCCCAAGTTTGTTGCACAACTAAACTAAAATTAGGATTGAACAAACAAAGAATCTCGAAAATCGGTAGAGAATTGTTGCGTCGACAAAATTTGTCACACACATACACATACATATAAATACACCTATGGTTTTTTTTCACGGATTCGGTCTCAGAATGGTCTGAAATGGATTTGAATGTGGTTATTTTTTATCTTCTTTTCATGCTTGGGTTGTCCCCTACCCCCCCTGGATCAATTCCAATAGGTCGTCCGTCTTAAACTCGTATGCCTTGCCTGTATGACCTAGCTTCTGAGGGACGTCCTAAAAAAATGTTCCCTATTATTGGCTCTACAAAGTGGTTTGACTACTTTCTGCATGTAAATTTGAACATAACTGAGTAATATGAGTGACAAATGAAAGGAAATAGATTTCATACCTGCCACTCTCACCTCCTCTTTTCAACTCTCAAATTTGGTCTAAATGATAGTTTCCTAATCCATGGGGATAATTTTTACAACGACAAGTTTGATGAGTTTTTTGTTGATCAGTTTCCGGTAACTCATTTTACCACTCTCCAAAGTGGTCGTTTGTTCGCTACACGAATGAGGGCTCAAATTTGATTAATGGGAAGTTCAAACAGATGGGTCCGTGTCAACACTCATGTTTCATAATCAATTTATTGCTGGAAATATTTAGCAACGCCCGACACTGAACTTGTTTGCCAGGTATTCCTTGGCTTTCAAGGTCATACATGATGAATGGACCAGCTGGAATTTAATGAAGAATTAAACAGAGTAGACCGCTTTTTTTCTTTACTTCAGAATACATTATATAAACATGATATTGCAGAATTCGAACGAGCAGGGTACAGTATTTTTCAGCTGTCCATTACTAGTCAATAAGCTGTTGAATGGCCTTTGTCGTTTTTCGATGTAAATCGTATGGTTTACATGCAAGCCACAGAAGTTCCCCGTGTAAACGGGCATCCACTGCGGACCTATTGTAATTGACCGATATTATGAACATTCGACAGCCTGTCTATTGCAAATACACGACCTGACCTATTAAGGACGTTTTTTAGTAGTCTATTGCAAATCACCAGAAGTGTCTGTTCCTCTCCATCCAAAGTATTGTTTTATTGAAGGCCAGCACCCTAAGCTTCAGCCTTTAGTGATTGATCAATCAGGTTGATCTTGGGGTAAGATACTCTTTCGTGCATTTTCTCAACGATTTCCTAAAATGCTCCGAGGTATTTACATAGGTAAGCACTTACCAAACTCTCAAGTCCCAGAAAAACGATCAGTGGCAATTTTCACTTTACCGGTTTGCAATGATTAAGTGAGAAGGCCTGTAGGTTATATAGATGGCTCAACCATTCTCTGCTGTTTTTTCACTTGCTTCGAATCGTATTTCTAGAAGTTATCAGATAGATCCGCCCATATCTTATCTCAAATGTTTGCAATATGAACTCATATTTCATGCTTACAAGATTGTTGTCTGCTTGCAATGTCGACCATGATGGCATGATTTCCTTCACAGCAACCTTTTTCAGACAACTGTTGATGGGCATCTCTTGCCACAATAGTTGCTGGCACTTTTTGTTGTCGGAGGCGGACTGGCGTTTTAGTGGGGTCGCGATCTGTTATCTCATAGTTTTCTATTATCTTGCCCACCTTCCAATTTTACCTCCTCCCCTCAACTTCAAAGCTCTCTCAATCCTCCTCTAATTGTCGGGTCGGCCCAATTTTTTTTTTTTTTTTTTTCTACAGAAATAACGAAGGGCATGCTCTATCTAACCTCCGAATTTCAGCCGTTTTGAAGGGCTCGAAGGACGAAAGTCGCAGAACCAACCCATTTCCTCTACTTTGAAAATAATGAGCCAAAACGCCGTTTAAAATAGTACCGTATCTACCTCATTCCTTCACTATTTATCAACGGGAAACACCGGATCCCATTGGTTAAGAATCTGGTCTACTAGTCGAGAGATCGCTAGTTTGATTCACCCGGAGGCAATAATATTTGTTAATTTCGCGAATATCTTGACCCACGAATTTCAGCCCTTTTGAAGGTTTTCTTCGTTTGAACATATTGATTACTTTATTGCCAGCATACAAAGCTACATTAGCAACGAACGAAACGTGATTCTGATTTTAGCAAAACGTTTTTTCTAACAAGAAAAACAGTGAACCTTAATGTAGTAATTTGCAGCTATTTTTGTGACTCAACAATAAATATTGTAATTGCCTTGCCTTTTATCTGAACTTGTCCTACCAAATCTGATGATATGCAGTTTGATCAATAGGTACCCCTAGGGTTTGATGATCGTCCGAACCAAAATTTTATGGGGAAAAGCTGCATGATTAGCAAATATTATTAATTGAATTTCGTATTGGGCTCGTTCTTCTACTTACAGATATGCCTCTGTCAACAAATGACAAGAATTTCCCTATTTTACCTACCAACAAGGCATTGTAATGACGTGTTAACCTGCACATTCAATGTAAATACAAATAGTAATATTCCCATTGTGAAATGATGGTGGGAACGGGCCCTGGTAGCCATTCTTTCCGTTCACTCATGGCCACGTGAAAGACGCAGTAGCCGCCTATTGAGGTCAGAGACGGGAATACGTGGGGAAAGAAGACACTGGATGCGGCACAACGTTTTAGAGCGGTGCCGCCATCGCCGTTAAACCGCATCGGCATTCGAACCTGGACGTTATTGAATACGGGAGGAAAATGTATCCCCACTAAAGTATCGTAAATGAAAAGGCCTTCATTGGTGAAGGGGTCGGAGAAAGGTAGTAAACATATTCGATGCCTTCATATCGAAATGCCATACTGTATGCGTGAGAAAATAGACGTATTTTTCCAAGTTCATTCGTTCTTAACCAAATATTTATATCTGTTATCTCACCCCGATAGCACTGGTCCCATGCTCCTTTATATACCTATTCTACAGCCTGATTTTGTTTTATTATTTTCTATGTTAAACCTTTGTAATAGACCTAGAAAAACATTTCAACGCCCCCTCAGAATTTTTTGGTTCACTACAAGATACTTTAATTCAAAATATCGAAAATAATAATAATAATAATAAAACAATAAAAATAATAATAGTAAAATTCGGCGAAATCTGCTAGTACTTCGCTATGCAGAGCGATTGCGCTATTTCCCAGGGTACCCCCTGCATGAAGTGGTCACCCTACCCTCCCTAGATGAGACATATTCCAGGCTCCAAACACGAACTCGCCCATAGGGTATTAGTGTTCAGGAGCTCACTAGGTGGGATAGCATAGAGAGATACCCTCTGGTTCCATATGGGGTGCGCCCTGCCCCTCCCTCGACCTTGTCTGGGATGCGTGTTGACCTTCGCATGAGAGTCGGGGACTCCCACACATCCTCAGATGTCGCTACACTGAGGCAATGCAGCGATATGCTGGACGCACTGTTCTATTCACTGATGGCTCAAAGACACCTGATGGTGTTGGCCTTGCTCTATGGAGCCCCAACTTCCAAGTCACTAGACGCCTACTACCAGTTGCGTCTTAGTTCACAGCAGAGCTGTGGACAGTGACACTGGCTGTTCGACTCTGCCAATTATTGGGAGTTGGGAATTATGTGATTTGTAGCGATTCACTAAGTACCACCGAGGCGATTAGGGACTCATATTCTGATTATCCCCCAATACAAAGCCTACGTGTATCGCTACACCAAGCCACGACATGGGCTCAACCATAACTTTTATGTGGGTATTCATGGCAATGAGTGTGCAGATGCCCTTGCAAGGAGCGTCATTAGCGACAACTCCATTGATATGTTGCCTATACGCATTGAGGATCAAATCCCCTACGTTCAACATAAAGCCAATTCCATCTGGCATGAGCAATGGCAGGGTGAGGTCACTGTTCTGCGTGGTGTCCTTCAGGACTTGAGCCCGGTTGATCCTTTCGTGATCCACCTTCCAAGGAGGGATCGAATAGTGGTCAACCGGGTTGCCACTGACCATACCCGTCTTACTCACATACATTTGCTTTGCGCAGAAGCTCGAGATGTTGTGTGTGTGGGACGTGTGGGGGTGATCTGTCCATCCGCCACTTTCTGGGTGACTGCCCAGCCCTTGTGGACCTCCGAGTCCAGCATCAGCCCGCTCAGTGGGTTGAAGTTTTGACAAGGTCCGATCCCTGTTGTTATACCTGAGAGCTGCTGAGTTATACTGCGAACTGTAATATATTTATATACATCTAATCGTAGTTTTATTTCACTTTGCTGACAATATATAATAGCATGTATATAGTTATTTCCCTATTTTACATCTAGTCTTAGTTTTTTTAAATCCACTTTGGGGGCTAAACAGTAGTCATCACTGTACCCATCATTTTTTCCCTCCTCCGAGTTTCCAGTGGAGTACATGATGGCGTACCTTTTTACTCAAGGATGGCAACATGACTCCCTTTAGAATCGATCCACTTCCAGTGTCCTTTTGGATACCTTGTTTAATGCCGCTAATGACCCTTCTGGTTGAGATGCGGCTTAAACCTTAATTTAAAAAAAAAAATAAAAAAATAAAAAAATATATAAAATAAAATAAATAAATAGAAAATAAATAAATAAAAATAAAATAAATAAATAACAAAAAATAGTAATATGTCGCTAATGAACCTTTTGGTTGAGGTGCGGCTTAAACCATTAAATAATAATAAACACGAAATAATATTAATAAATGCGTCCTTCCGGCGTACGCCGTTCGAAGCTTTTCTCCGAAAATATTGGACCAAAATTTATGAAATTCGGGTTGAAAATCATGCATCAGCCGGGGATGTGACTTTATTCTCGATATTATTTTTGACCAAACCTTAGGGCTGAAATATAAGCATTTAAAAGTTCAAAATTGGTATCACGAAAACTTCTGAAATAAAAGGGTATACACATTTTTTCGTTTTTGGTTTAGATATACGAGTAACTTAGTTCATTGAATCGAATGAGACCGCTCGGATCATTGTACGACTAACAGTTCGCGCTCGAGAAGCGTTTAAGTGAATACTGTTGTGAATCCCAATGTCCTTTGGCATGTAGGACTAGGCTGATGAATTTCTGCTAAAGCAGGATGAGGAAGGAAAGAGGGATGAAAGGGAGTGACCCTATAGAATGACCACCACCGCTGATGGCTAAAGGGTTGGGCTATCGCTCAAAATCAGTAGTGAGATAACTGGATTAACTCTGGATTTTCGCGATCGTCCTTGGTGCAACGGGCTATTGGAGTTTCATTGACTCCAGTTCAACAGAAGTCTCTTGCGCCTGCGGTCTCAGAAAGTCCCCGTAGCCCTCATAACTTCGGCGGTTTCCCTCCCATTTTGATGGCATTTTCTGGCATTGTAATAGGTAGGGGTTAGACAATCCCAAAGAGCCCGTTTCACCATGAAGCGCTACAGGGAAAATCGGGAGTTATCCCTCAAAAACAGCAGTGAGATAATTCGATTAAATTTGGATTAATGCGTGATCTCCCGTGATGGAACGGGCCCTGAAGACTTATTGAAGTCGGCTCATGAGTGGTATCTGCGCTTGTGCATACATAAAATCCTTGTAACATTAATAACTTTTCTGTATCCATCCCATTTCATTCAAATTTTCAGGGATGTGTGAGATGGTTTTATTGAAGCCATTTCAATAGTATAGTCTCTGGGCGTGCGCGTACGTAAAAATTTACACTAATAATTTCTACACTTTCTATCGGATTTTATGATGAAGGTTTTTTTCCATAGCTGCCCGTTGTGAGGCACTCTGAATACAACCTCCACGTACACTGGGTTATTCCTGGTAAGTCCTATAAAAAACATTGAGTGACACTTTATATATAAATTCGTATGGAATATGCCGAAATTTGGGGTTCCATGCTTGATGTTCTCGTTTATTTACTGTCGTTATCCTATTTATGGCCTTAACGAGGAAGCGAAGGTTTAACGGGATAAAAACAAGAAAGGTTGGCAGTCATTGCCATCAAGGCTTATTGAAGTTCCGTATTCCAATCAACTCTTCAAGTTTCCTAGTGAGTAACAAGCCGCAGTGCTCTACATTAATGTCCCTGCGCGACGGTAAGATGTTATGAGGATCCGTGACTTCCTGTGGGCGGCAGTGTGTGATAGAGGCCTTGCTGCATTGCATCACCCGCTAGCGGACCCACGATATCATTGATCTGAAGGGGAGGCAGTAGCCCATTGAAGAAACCCTTCCCACTCCTCCGTTCTGGTCTCCAGATGTGGACATTTTTTACATTACTGAGTCCTCTTTACTTTTCTGCTGTGATCGAATATATTGTCCAACATATCCATAATAAATGTTCCAAAAGCTCAATAGAACGTACTGACGAAGGTTCCGATTCTTTATTGATTGAATTTCAATATGAAAGGAGTGAATCTCTAGTTATACTACCCAATAACGAGTTATAGGTAGATATGGACGATATGTATTTGTATTCTAAATTCAAATACAATTCTATCAGATCGGTGTTACGGTGTCCGATCGTAAATGTTTGTTTTGATTTCACGTAAAGCATGTTTTCTTTATTATCTTGCACTTTTGCTGAATCACTCAAAGTGATGATTTGTGCTGCTCGTCACTCAATTTTGAAAATGTATCGGCTGGTAGGTACTTGTTTACTTCTTACATTCCCTAAATGGCAAGGTTCAAATAAAGGTTATCCAATTGCTCTACAAATTGTTTTCTGAAATTCTCAATACAACGGTCCTATTCCAAACTGAAAATTAATCTTTCTGTTTGTCTGTAACACTACCTATCTCTAGCTGTGAAGATGATTACGACGTATAGAAACTACATAAAAAAGACAAAAAATCCAGTTTCATAATTGGATGTTGCTACTCATAAACGGAGCACCTGGGAGGATAATAATCTCCGGTCTTCTTTATATTCCCTATACGTGTTTTTAAAGCCATTTTTCGTGATTTTTTCAGCACATTTTTAGGAATTTGACCATTTAACGTGCTGGAAAAGTGCTGGCCAACGAACTCATCCTTTCGTTTGGAAAGCTTGATTTTTTGGCGCAAGTTCGGAATTTTTATCTCGATCCTAAAGATCCTCGGTCCTATATATATATATATATATATATATATTACAAACAGACATACATACAACACACAAACACACATACATACATACATATGAAAAAGCGCAAACTCCAGGGATCGTTTCAGAATGCCTCAAAACGGATTTCAATTAAGGAATTTTTCAAAAATTTTTATTTTAAAAATTTCCGAGCCATCGCAATATTTTTGACATTTTCAACGAAAATTCGCTAAAAAGGTCAGGGTCTATCCGATAGGAAATTTAATGTTCTTTCCAACGGTATCCTCAAATTTGAATTTACACAGCACATTCAGGGAATTATGACCGATTTAGTGACGTGATGTCAAAATCACGCAAAATTTTAAAATTGAAAAAACTCGTTAGTTGTTGCAATTTAGTTGTAGAATCTACTCCTGCAGTTTGGTAGACCTGTTTTGTGTACACCCTTTATATCAACAATTTTTATCATTTGGGGTTAGCCATGTGTGTGGGATGAAATCTTTGTTCTTATATATATATAAGTACAGTGATTATCCCAGCATCCTGTGTTGAACTGGCATACTGTGTCCATATTTTTATCTATTTATTAGTATTATGGATTATCGTTATGTTTCGTTACAACTTGATGGACTTTTTGTGGTATGCCTAGCGGAGGAATGTCTCAGCCTCCCAGACGGCACATTTGAGACGCCAGGAATACCTTCCCAAGTTCTCATCTTGGAAGCGAAACATGTCAAGTGGAGTCAGGGTCGATCAAATTAAACGATTAGAAAGGGAATGGCAGGGCTTGTCGAGTTGCTACGCATAAGTAGTCAATCGAGGAGGGCATCTGGAAGCAACAACAATGAATAATGAATGCCGACTACAATAGCGCCGAGTGGACAGAAGGACGAGCCCTGCCCATATCAAGTGCGGACGGTAAATTTGTTTTTAATGAGATTTTCCGTTGCTACATTTCCCTCGCGACCTTGCCTTACTTTTTCCAACTCGTTTATTTGTTAGTTTTGAAAATGAAAATGAGTTTTGGTATTATGTTTACTACATATTGATATTATATTAATTGCTGTGAACCATACGACGAAAAGTTCCAATCCACAACCGTGTAATTATAGTAAACCTTCTGAAACAATCAAAATTTATGATTCTGAAAACTGTGTTCACAAGATCCTAAGATTTAAATTTCTGTGGATTACCTACAACAATGGCCGTTGAATCAATACCGTAAAAAGAAACTGAATTTAATTAAAAATATCAATATCCATTTTAGAAAAAAATAAATAAAAAAGTTCATGATCGGATGAGCGAATTTTCGTAAATTACCTATCGTCTTGCATAATGTTCAATTGTATGGAAATTTGAGCTTTTTTAGTGCTATTACTAGCACTATTACTATTAATTTTATGGCAAAAAACCTAATCAAATACTAATCTGCTATTAAAGAAGAGGTTTTGGAGTTTCAGATTTTTTGCAGTTTTTCTCAACTTTTTATTGCATTCATTAATGGAATTTAGGTACATTTTCCAGCATAATTTTGTACTTCAATTTTTGAATGTTAATAAACTTTATTTGAGCAATATTCAGCTAAAAACTATAACAACGATTTTTAGCCATTTTTAGTGATTTTTTTAAAGTACATTTTTGAAATTTTACCAATTTAATGTGCTTAAAAAGTGCTGGCCAACGAACTCATCCTTTCGTTTGGGAAGCTTGATTTTTTTTTTTTTTTTTTTTTTTTCGCAAGAACAGAATTTTTATCTCAATCCTAAGGAGGATGGATATAGGTATATATATATATATATATATATATATATATATATATATATATATATATATATATATAGCGTTAAACTCTAGGATTCGTTTCAGAATGCCTCAAAACGGATTTCAGTGAAGAAATCTTTCAAAACTTCTGGTTTAAAATTTTTCCGAGCCATTGCAATTGTTCATTTTCTACGAAAATTCGCTAAAATATAAGCAACATGAATAAGTAAATGAATAATCCAATAATCGAAAGAAAGTATGCATCTAAAGAGCTGATTTCCATAGCGTATCATATTCATGGGTTGAACCTCAACACCTAAATATCAAATTCTCATGTTGGATCAGAAGGTTGCAATTTTGTTAACGAATGACAGAACACCTTCATTCCTATACACAAACATACATTTCCATCTAACGTTCAGATGATCTATCACTCTTCCTCCCTCCACCCATAATATGCCTTTTGCGAAACTTCCTCCAGTGACCCTTCTACACAAGTAATCAAACTAAAAAGGTCGGTGTTCCATTCAGTGAGAAATTTGGATAAACTTTTGCACTGTAGTGAAATCGGTTAGTTCATAGAGAAGCCCATAATATGAACTTTCCGATTGTGTGACATCAGACAGTGGGCAATTTTAGCTTTTGGATTTTGTTCCATCAGGTGATAGGTCTCGAAGAGTGTTTTCCAAAAGGATGTAGTATGAATGGTATTGGATGATTGAAAGTGGAACAGCCATGGAGAAGCTGAATGACTTCATGAGGGAACGATCTCACCCTGCGACCACCTGGGGGAGAACCCAGCGCCACCCACCTGTGACGTCAATTAATTTTATTTCAGTCGGTTTTCTGCCAAAACCATTTCAGAAATGAAAATTTCCAATTTGATTCTTAGATTTAAAAAAGTTCCTGTCATGTAGCTTGATCGTATGAGTGAATTTCCGTAAATTATCGTTCTATATTATGTTACATTGTTTAAAATTAAGGTCTTTGAATGCAAAGAAATTTTCAACCACAAATTTTATGAAAAAAAACCGTTCTAAATATTATTCTGCGATTCACAAAACATTTTGGATTTATTAGCTTTTTACAGTTTTTATCTATTTTTTGGCAAATATTAATGAAATTTAAGTAAACTTTTCAGCATTATGTGCGTAATTTTTTTAATGTTGTAGTTTAACGTTGATAAACTTTGTTTTGACTAAAATTCTGCTTAAAAATATAAATTTAGCAGTTTTTAGCCATTTTTAGTGATTTTGTATTTAAAATTTTTTGGAGCCATTGCAATAGCTTCATTTTTCTACGAAAATTTGCTAAAAAGAGACATGTCAACACACGAAAGTTGCCCGTTCGTTTGTGAGATGACAGATTCTGCACACACCTACACAGCTAATCTAAAAATGTTTTCACCCAAAAAAAAAAAAAAAAAAAAAAAATTTTTTTAGCATGTAGAAACAATGTTTGCCAGAATTACATTCCTTTGTCCGTTTCGCTCTACGATCTGATACTAACATATAAAAAAATTATCCACCCAACATCATTACGTATTGGGTATAAAGAAGTAATTTATACGGTGTATTGGGTTATAGCACCTATGATGACCATACTGATAACGGATTATAGATTCGGAATGTGGCATGAAGTATCGTACCAGATGCTTCAATTGAAACTGAGATAACTAGAATCTAGAGAACTCTAGAGAACTAGAGTATCTAGAATAATGTACTTGACTTCGCTTCTTATTCATATTTATATATTAGAATCTTTGTTGATTTCAAAATCCTAAAGAGATTGCTTAGATGCAGTTTGAAAGCCTATAGACATGAAATATGTATCTATTTAGGTGACGCCGTGGTGTTACCAAAAACTATACAGCTAATTCTGGGTGTCTAAAGGAGTCCATCTACAAACTTTCAAGTCGAAAGCTTCAGAAATTTCTATTTTTTTTAAAATTGGTGGTGATGCCATGGCGTCACAATTAGACCCCGTGGTGCCATCAAAATTTTACAGTTAATTCCGGATGTTTGAAGAGTCTGCCTACCAAATTTCAAGTTAATAGTTCCAAAATTACGGCATGTAGCGCAGAACACGCACGCAGGCACCCACGGATGCTTACAAATGCCAGCGAAGTCAAAGTAACTTCGTTCATCAAACATGCTTGATTTTCCGTGCTAGTTTATGCAAGTAGCGTGGTAGGCGATTTCAGTAATTAGGGGAAATAAATTCTTAGTGCAGCAGAATGAAATATTTCAAATTAATACTCTTATTACTCAAATCAATGCCTTCCTATTGATGTGCTGGATAATCCGCCACAGTTGAATTCGAAATCGACCCCTTGTGGTGAACACAATAGCAGAATTCAAAGAAACTTCCCGTTGTGAGGCGAATTATTCATTAGCATCAAAAACCCTCATAATTACTGAAACATCATTAGGTCCCTGTTTACCTACCGATCCTGATCCTGTTACGGTTGGCGGGTTGGTAGATAATGGGAAAAAATCAACATGCACCAAAAAATCTTTCGGGATGTCTCAACAATAATGCTTCATAACTTTCCGGCAGATGGATAGGTTGACTGCAGTGATGAGATTTCAACTAGGTGCTTGTTCTCCTTCTTCTTCGGATGTTCCATTCTGGGTCATTGGTTACCGTACATGACAATAAATGTTGCTATGGGATGCGGGGAGGCATACTTTCTAGGGGGAAGCAATTGCTTCCCTATTTTTTCCAACATCAGGTGTCTCTATCTAAAAAATGGTTAGTCTTAGGATGGTCAAACCTCCCACTGATTGTGGAAGGAAGTAGTCCCAAGCTATCCTGTAGTCTAAAAAAAAGTATCAAAATGCATCTTGTGCTTCCTAATTGTCGATGGTAGGGAAGCTTTGTGTTTGAGAAAGAAGTCGAAACAACTTTTGTCCTCCAAAATCAAAATTTTCTTTTGATTTTTGCGTTTCTGAGCTTGCTGATCAATATTGGTTCCGTGTCTGTCTGTCAGTCTGTCTGATGCCTTGTCTGTGGTAAATCCTTGTCACTCCCAAAATTGTACCAACTTTATTCCGATTTCGATGAAATTTTCAGGGATTGTGCGGGTTGGCTCCCAGACAGTCCCCTAATTTTGAATCAGCAGTCGGAAAAACATTAGCTTGTACGCATGCGCAAACGTGAATTTTGTATAACTCGATTTCGCATCATCTGTTGGTCCGATTTCGTTCACATTCGGTAGGTAGTTGGGTATATATTCGAGAGAATGCCCAATAAATTATTTTGTGATGGGTGGAGCAATAACCATTGCGCATGCGCAAAGCTAATATCAATTGATACTGGCAAAACCCCGATTCTAATTGAACGATTTTGATGAAATTTTCATTGGTTGTGAGGATTAGCTTCTAAACGATCCCCTTATAACTTTCATTGCCGTCGCATAACTAGTAGTCTCTACGCATGCCCAAACGTTAATTTCTTTTACTGTCGATTTCTTATCATCTGTAGGTCTGATTTCGTTCAAACTTGAGGAGTAGATGGGTACATGTTCCAGGAAAATTCCCTATGAATTATATCGTGATTGGTGGAGTATTAACTATAGCGAATGCGCAAAATTAAAATTGATTGACACCGAGACTAATGGACCGATTTTTATGAAATTTTCAGTGATTGTGCGGTTTAGCTCCTGGACGGTCCTCTATGAATTTCATTGCCATTGGATTAGTACGAGTAGTAATCTATGTGCATGTGCAAACGTTAATTTCTTATAATGTCGCCTCCTCATCATCTATTGGTCCGATTTCATTCAAACCCGAGGGGTTGTTGGGTACAGGACGTAAATTTTAGCCCTTTGTATTTCATCGCATTTGCTTGAATAATAGGTGACTATTGCACATACACGAAACAACGACGCGCGGGTGACATTCCGAGAATAATGAATCTATTTTGATGACATTTTCAATTATTGTGTGGATTAGTTAACCCTTAGACAATTTCCACACATGCAAACATGAATTTTAGCCCTATTTTGCATTCCAGCATGTATACTCATGTATTAGATACAGTTATATTTCGCATTCAAACATTTCGTACTCTTACTTCTTCAACTAATTCTATTCGTCCATGTGGCAATATGTGAGGAAGGTATACGGCTCAGCCAACTTGGCAGACGTTTTATATTGTGTCAACCTCATGGATATGGAAGCCCTACGTCGAAATTTTAATGTGTTTTGTTGAATCTGAAGGCCCTAATCTTGTATACGAGTTACAAAAAGTTATGAAACGAATAAATACATGCATTCAGATTATGTCTATCCCACATTCTGGTAGAGTTCCAGAAATTCAATAATTTCTATTAATTTTTAAAATTGATTTAGTATCAATTAATTAGATTTTTTTAGGCCGATTACAATACTTTGTCTTGACCCTTTTGATCAAGTATGTAAAGTAACAATTTGAACAAGATTAACAATATTGACAGCTGGAAGATATGAAGCCCGGTTTTGCCGGCGGTAGCGTCAAACCGATGGGAACTTCGTGGTCATATCGTCAGAGTACTCGCGGTACCGATTGGGCGGCTATTTTATCACTCTTCCTCACCAGCACTCGCGATATTGATAAGCTTTTCAGTGAGTGAAAACTTGAACGCGACGTGACGCGTAGTTATCTCAGATGAATGAATTGAAGATTGTAATGAATGGCTGGCACTGATAAATGCGGAATTTCTATCGGTCTCTTGTCT
This sequence comes from Adelphocoris suturalis, assembly GCA_030762985.1. NCBI lineage: Eukaryota > Metazoa > Arthropoda > Insecta > Hemiptera > Miridae > Adelphocoris > Adelphocoris suturalis. Next base: position 12,379,590 of record CM061045.1, on the reverse strand, counting down.
AAAGGGATAGTGACGTCTTCACTTTACTCGTACAACTAGATTACTCCTATCACATTCTCACGCGCTCTCTCTCCTCACTCGTCTTCCTCTCTTTGCCTCATATTTCCTTCTTCTGTTTCTCTCAATGTCTGACACAACCTCTCAGGTGGAATCAAACATGAATTTTTCTACGAATAGGCCTCACATGGAAGGAGTAGTACACGTTAGGGGGAGAAATTATTGTGTTCAAGACTTGAAATTTAGTTATGCATTACCTATGTGGAGTCACACCACTACTCTTTTTTGTTTATTGTTTTCAAAGATGAACCTTTGGGAAAAAAAATTAGTTGGTTTACGTTTCAAGATACGTATACCTAATCCAAAAATCGAATCCATCTGCCGTACGCCTTCCAAAGCTTTTCTCCTAAACTACTGGACCGAACTTTTATGAAATTCGGCTCAAAAGTCGTACATCAGCCGGGGATGTGCCAGTAACATCGCCATCACTCTCGATCAACTCTCGGGTAGTAATTAGTGTTGAAATATTGAAAATTAGGTATCTCGAGGTTCAATAAATCGAATACCATCTTGGTTGCTTTACGTTCATCCGTTCGTTTACCATAATCAAGGGAATATTTCGAGTCTAGGCCTATGTATGTCAGATAATGCGGTGCGGATTCATCATCAAGGCTTCGTGGCTCAAAGGTATCGTGCTAGACTGTAGGGCGGGGCGTCTACCTTGCGTTCGTATCCTAGCGGTGGCATTATATTTTTTCATTCGTCCTTGTCACTTTCAAGGTTTTTTATTTTATTTGTTTTGTATATTATTTATTGTTTTCAGTTTATTATTTCATTTTCTTTAGGTGATATCTTCCAGTTATATTTCGATAATACACCAGAGACTCGGTTTGATAGGTAATTGTCTATAGACCAGTGATCTGCATAGAAGGGCTATCTGATACAGAATTAATAAACCTCTGTGTAATAACTGTTGCTCCTTTGCACATAATACCAATCCTAAAACTGGATTTTCCCCCCTACCGTATTTCTCGCTCCATGTCAAAGGGATTTGTATCGAAAACTTGGGATAGATTTAATTCTTCTTGCGGACTACAAAATTACGTTTACAAATTGTTACCTATGAATCTAAAAACGCACTTTTACTCTTACTAAATGAAAGGAAATTCTCTCGAATTTACACTCAGAATGGAGGCAAACAATATAACCTATAGCTCGTTGCTGGAAAATCGAACAAAAAAAGAAAAAAATTATTGAATGATCTCGCAAAAGAATGTGGTTGAGGTCAAAATTTGTAGGATGCTATGTACTGCTATTAAAATTTAATAAGTAGGTAAATGCAATAACAGTTTTTTGGTGACATTAAACGCAGTGTTTACAAGTGTACATTGTTGAAACACGTAAATTTACGAGTTGTAGGTACAGTTTACTATGATAACCGAATGGTTCGGTGGTTAACGTACAACCTGGATTCGTATGCCATAGTCCTAATGGACTATTTTTAATAATATAGCATATACATTTTTAAAGGTAATACGAGTAGGTATAATATTGGTGTTCATGATGCTCGATTTCTGTTTTAGCCCAAGATTTAGCCCGGTATTATTTGTTTACTACCTACAATGTTTTATTTTCTAACTCAATTTTTATATTTGTTCCAGGGTTGATTCTTCCTGGCACCTCACGCTTCAAACTAAGCCTTCATCCTTCCTAGTTCCTTGGGGTTGGGCGGGTGTTCACCCAGCTATGAACAGCTGCCCCCCTCCTCACATAGGTAAGAGTTATCGATCACGATAGTAACGGTGTAATTGCGTTAATAATGATAGTGTAAGTTCATTTATTATAAGATATTATAGAAGAAATATCAATATATTGGTATACCAATCGTCTTCTAGAACTCATGAAACAAAACAAATTTGTTCCCTCCACAACTTGCCGCCGCCATAATGACAATATTTCCCCCCTTTTCCTCGAAAAGTTGCTGAATACAATCAGAGAGCAAGATAGTTTGGAATCGGTCAAAAAATGTTTTTTGAAAAGGCAGAGGGACAGTAATATAACTTACATCTACACTAGCCTTCTTCAGGCGCCGCGTTTTATGCGCTTTTATTTTTTTGTTGATACACAAGATTGAAGGGTAGTACATCTCTATAGTTTATTATTTAATTAATGCTGAAATGCCATTACCTACTGGCGATTAATTTTTGTACCTCTGTTTTGGGGTTGGAATGACAGAAATTACAGCAAGATCTTGCCTGTATTCCTATAATGTATCTGTGTATATAGGGCATAGTTCCGTCTGATAGCTCTTCAGCATCATTACCAAAAATAAAGAAGGCGGCTCTCAAACCTGGTAACTTATATAGTATAGCATGATTGAGGATCTTGATGTCCCAAACAATAAGTTGGACGAAGTGCAGGTCAGCATATATGCCAAATCTCTCCAGACAAACCGTGTGATTCCTGGATTCAAGTTTAAACCTGAGCTCTGTGTATCTAGCTATTTGTGGAAGTATGGAAATTGATCAAGAACTGAGTGCTTCTGTGATTAATAAGGAAGTAATGACAAAACATAATGCTGGTATTACACTGAAAGTCACTTCTTTTCTGTTGAATGGGTTCACTACAAATGCTCGACTGTAATTTGCATTCTGTAGATTGTCAAGTAGTAACGCAGACTGTCGTGGTAACTATGGATATTACCTCCATGCGTAGGAGGTCCCTGTGATTGTCTTGATTGAGATCGGAAGAAACTTTTTCCATCGTTCCAATCACATACTAAATGATGCTTGTTGAAGGAGGTCGTCTTAGTTTAACCTTTTCGCCCTGTGGCGCGCACTCTCAAAGTGTACAACGTCAGTGTACCACGTGAAAGCCTACTCTTCGTTCATCTTCCGCTGCGTGTTCTACAGTGCGTTGTGAGTGGTTCCAATTTGGTTTGTCCCGTGTTACTTTTTCTACAATGTTTCTTTATTTCAAATCCAGCACTCCACCAGTCCATACCTACCCACCATGCAGCGTCTTCGCGGTTTTTATGAATGGTTGTTAGATTACTTCTCTCCTTTCCTAGGTACTCTAATATATTTATGATTTCTCTTCTCCCCAAATATCATTCAATTTACTTTTCACTTATCGAGGTAAGTACCAGAAAATGAGTGCTGCTTCCTATCGTTCCTAAATCCAAATGTTGCCGCGTTATTCTAACTATTTACCTAGGTACTGCAATTTTGACATACATAGTAGTTACAAACGATAGTTTGGCGTGTATTAATATTGTTATTATTTCACGACATGATAAAAAGGGCGTTAACCATCGTAGATATACTTTCCATGAAAACGACGCCAGGTCAGCTGGTTGTTGAACGCGGGAGGAAATGATAGATAAGAGCCCCGTTGTTTACATTCATCGTTAACTACATTCATTGTTCCGGTGATCTGGTTGGCTTATGATTTCAACAATGAATCATTAAAATCTTCTGTAGGAAAAAAGAGATTTTCAAGTTGGTACAATAATGTTTCGAAGTTGATTTTGTTGCTGAAATGATTCAATTTGGCTTGGGTTTCTCATCGATATTGTTACACGTACCATCATTACAGTTTGCTATACACAATGCTCACTACTCACTGTTAAACTGAACTTAGGGAAATCGGTACGTCTGCTAATTGAATGCGCGCTACTGTGCACTTGCAAGATACCCCTGCGTTGCACCCCTGGCTGGCTCCTGCATTGAATCAGTGCGTATAAAATATCATACGATACGGAATTGGTGAGGCTGGAGATGATCACTGATCACCATGGTACGAACAGCTGATCATAAAGATTACGAGGTTATAAGATTATCACGACAGGGCAGCTACCCAATGTAAATCGCACGCATGCCTCTCACTATATGGCACATCTTCACCAAGACAACTATCCAGAAAAATACCAGAGATTAATATCAACTTCACATCGTCAGGTACCTGTCTCGAAAAGTTAAAGTGCGGGAAAGTACCTAAATCCTGCATTCACCCTGTAACAGTTCATTAAAATGGGAGAGCTTATCATAAAATGGTATTTCCGAATTGAGTTAGGCTTTTTACCCTAAGGTTTAGTACTTTTCCACATAGGTACCTTTTCCTTTACGATCTAGTTTGTTTATTTAGTTTGTTTCCACTTAGATTAGATCAGAAAATGACAAGTCATTAGCCTTATTGTAATAAGTACTCAAGTCTCAAAAATAAAAACGGAAACAAAAAGAAAACGCTGCAATATATTTCGAAAGGTTTATTATTTCTGTACTAGATAGCCCTTCCACACAGAACACTGTTCCATAAAAAATTACCTATCAAGCTGAGTCTGTCGAAATATAACTGGACGATGTCACCTACCAAAAGAAAATGAATGAATTGACTAAAAAGAATGAATAAATAAAAAATAGAAAAAAACTTGAAAGTGACTAAGAAGGAAGAATTTTTAAAATGTTTTGTCTCCAGTGGGACACGAACCCCGCCCGGTTGATAGTACTTGCACTTCCAATCGGACGCAATATCCACTGAGCTAAGAACGCCTGAGTAATAAAATTGCATTATCCGACGTACATCTGGGCCCGTATATTCCCTTTATTGACCGAAATTACCCTTTGGGGTTGATCGACCGGGATGCCGACGTTACTGGCATTTCCTCATTTGATATGTTGGACTGAGTTTTATGTAAATCAAACAAAAAAGAACTACTCTTTTATTTCGAACGTTTTTGAGGTATCCAGTTTTAAATATTTTACCCCTTAGTGTTGATCGAACGTGAAGCTGAGAATACACATCCCCGGCTGATGTAAGCATTTCGAGCCGAATTTCACGAATTTTTATTCTTTCTTGATTTTTTGAATCTACGTATCTTGAAACGTTGACCAACAAATTGTGAGCGAGGAAAACATTTTTTTTTTCGTGGTCGAGTACATGTTTAATATTGAAAGCAATAAATTATAATTATGCTTTTTCGAAAGCCTGTTTTCGAAAGCCTTTTTCGAAAATCTGGAATGGATTGGAGCCATAAACATTATGTTCGGCTTCTGATGTGACAGGGGAACAAAATCTGAACGTGATTTCAAGTTTTGTCCTTATGAAATGCTTGTGTTTATAAAATAAACTTCTGTACATAAAAAACGTGCACAATTTAATCTTCTCAAACCTCAATAAATTTGGTTTCCCGAAAATTGAGCGATTGTTTTTTTCCCCTTGATAAATTATTATTTCTTTCCACCAATTTATTTCAATTATTTTTCAATTAACATTGTTTTTCAAGTTGTGATATTATAATTTATCAAGTGGAAAAAGTCTAAATCTAACTGAAAGAAGGCTATGTGGAAAATGTCTGCAGTACTATACTACTTCTAAACTTACATATATGTGTATGCAGAAGATGGTAATGAATCGGTTCAGTGTGCGGCCGGCTTTGCCGCTACTCTTGCCTCTTCCTTCTTTGCATCCCAATGCTATTTGTTTTACATTGATAGTCTTCGCGATAGTCGTGACCTGCAAGCGAGCCGCGACCTGCGCGTTCTGCATCTCTATCAAATTCTTTGCCATCTCGGGAAATGTATTCGAATCTTCATCTGGACGACTCGAACCAATTTGTACCAGACTTTGTTTTTGATATTTTATTCTTTCTTCTATAGATCAAAATTAATTCAAAATAGGGGTCGGCAACTCCAAGGTTCGTTTACCAATTCTTTTATCGAATTTTCAAGGAAAATGTATCTTAAGCTATTACAATAGCTGTAATATGGTTGAAACTTGAATGCTAAACAAATTATTCATGGAAATTTACTTTTTTCTTCTTTAATTTCTTTTAGGGTAGGTACTCAATAAACCTAGTTGAACAGTTTGAGGGGGGTTTTTTTTAACGACGATTTGGAAAACTTTTTTTAAATCGTAAGCGGTTCAAGTGTAATGTCATCCCCCTGATGGTGATTGTTGATTATGGACGCTGGGGTCTGATGATAGATAGTTTAAACTGTTCAATACTATTACTCATTTATTAGAAGAACGTATGAGACACCGTATTCTGGACTAATGGAAGGTTCTGTAAATAATAAATATCATAGTGTAGACTGAACAATAAGTATCAAGAAGCTGTTGTTTTCTACCCTTGAATACAGTTTGCACGAGAAGGAGCAGAGGCTACAGATGGAGCAGGTGGGATTTCCGATTTATCACAACACAACTGACTGGAAGTCTCCTTGTGGTACATTTTTTAAACTGTATTCTGAACAGTGATTTTGTGTGTACTGAACAGTTTGAGGTTTTTTTTTTTTTTTTTTTTTTTTTTTTTTTTTTTTTTTTTTTTTTAACGACGATTTGGAAATCTTTTTTTAAATCGTAAGCGGTTCAAGTGTAATGTCATCCCCCTGATGGTGATTGTTGATTATGGACGCTGGGGTCTGATGATAGATAGTTTAATGCTGATTTCAAAAGTGTGGTGAACATCTCAAAAATTGAAGATAAAACTAGTAAGAAAGTGTTGGTAATGTCTAAAAGGAATCGGCGATTTTCTGTATTTCGCAAAAAGTGGAATAACTCAGAAACGGAGCCCCAAAAAGAAAATTTCAAGGAGGCATTTTCTGTTCCAAATTCAACCTAGAATCGGAAAAAACAATAAAAAAGGGGGGTCAAGAGGAAACCGTAAGTTTCAATCAATGTTGAGACATGGAAAAATAAAAATCGGACTTCCGCAAAAAGTGGAATAACTCAGAAACAAAGCCCCGAAAAGAAAATTTCATAGAGGCATTTCCTGTTCCAAATTCAACCTAAAATCGAAAAAAGCAATAAAAAAGGGGGGTCAAGAGGAAACCGTAAGTTTCAATCAATGATTTGAGACCCTAAAACATGGAAAAATAAAAATCGGACTTCCGCATCGTGAAGCTGAGTTGAAATACTATAAAAAAGGTCCAGTTCAATTTTTCGATAGCTCGCACCGTAAGGCTGTAATTTCCCGATGGGCCCGTTTAGATGGGACACCCTGTATATTCTGGAGGTTGAATGACCAGTCTGGTCTTGAGTGTATAGTTTTTATTCACGACGTTTTTTACACAGGAGCTGGGCCGTGTTCATTTGAATTCTAGAAAGAAATTGACAAGGATGAAGTAAAAATACCTAGGTACTGATCCCTTGTCAATTTCTTTCTAGAAGTCACATGAATAGGACCCAGCTCCTGGGTAGAAACATAGTGAATAAAAACTGTACACTCAAGACAAGACTGGTCATTCAACCTCCAGAATATATATATATATCACTAGTCAACAAAATACCAAATTATATATATATATATATAAATATATATATATATATATATATATATATATATATATACATATATATATATATATATATACTTGATGAACTTGATTTGATATAAATTGCACAGAAAAAAGAATTATTTGATGTTTTGAATTAAATCTTTGTCACAAATAGAAGAATGATTGGTTTTTCTGAATAATAGGACGGGGAGTATCTTGTAAGTTGCTACCTTATATATTAGCTTCGTAACTTGTAATCCTGTCTGATTTAGATCGTTGAAGTTGAGGCCGGAAGGCCGCATCGATCCCAGTACTAAGCGGTCCGTTCAGAGTGCTATAACAATCCATCTTTGGTTGGTTGTGGCATATTCTTCAAAACCTTCACTCCGAAGCATTCATTAAATGCGACTGCTGGGTCGTGAGACCTCGCATGCTACTTCAATGTCAGCAGCCTATCCTGGTTTAAGGAACCTTCTTAGTTATTTGCTCTCAAATTCAGTCGGGTGGCTTTTCCAACGTAGAAGCTTCTGCTCTGATCTTCCGCACACTGTTTACAGGTCAGCTGATAAAAAAAACATCTGCGATTGACACTCTGCAGATCCTTGGCATTTGTAGGAATGAGAAGTATTCATGAGGTGAAGTGGGAGTCTTCTGACCTCTTAATAACTATGTCACACAGTTTGCACCTTGGGCTCCACATTGATGCAATCCAAGCTGCTGCATTTCCGGAGGCTGAACACGTGGATGTCTGTGTGGAAATATTCCTCCCAAGTTCCGTCCTTGTCGGTAAGACACTTGTGACATATCTTTAAACAAATCACGGGTCAGAGGACTGGAAGCCAGGATTCCATTCATATTCTGAATCCAGAACAAGAATGTAGTGACGAGAGGAACTCTATCAAACGACGGTCGTGTTCTTCGCCGGTAATTTACATGAACTGGGACCACTTTATCACGCACGATTCGTCTTGGGTATCCTCTCTCTATCAACTTGTTCCCAATCGCAGACAAATATTCCACCAGCGCTTCACGATTGCTGCATATTTCATGTCCCCTAATGGAAAAGGACCGAGAAATAGACCGCTTTGTTTGTGGAGGATGGCAACTGAGATAGAGTTGTTTATTCGTGGGCTTTACATGCACGCTAGTTGAGAGGTTTCCATTATGCAATGAAATGTCTACAACAAGGAATGTAGCCATTGATCTTGAATATGACCTAGTGAATGCGACTGAGAAGCGGGTATTTAGATCGAGAGAGAGAGGGAGGGAGGGAGGGAGGGAGGGAGAGCGAGAGAGAGTGGGGGGAGGGAGAGGGGGGGGGAGGGAGGGAGAGAGGGGGGAGGGAGGGAGAGAGAGAGGGAGGGGAGGGAGGGTGAGGGAGAGAGAGAGGAGAGGGAGAGGGAGAGAGAGGAGAGAGAGAGAGAGGGAGAGGGAGAGAGAGAGAGAGAGAGAGAGAGAGAGAGAGAGAGAGAGAGAGAGAGAGAGAGAGAGAGAGAGAGAGAGAGAGAGAGAATCTAATCCTTCAATGTGAGGGATTTCTGTATACGGGGAATTTACGTCTATGGTGGCAAGAACGACATCGTCTGATGATACCCTTGTGCTTTTAGCAAAGTCAGAAAATGCTGTGTGTTTTATGAAAGACTAGTGGCAGTGCACAATTGGGTTAATGCAGGGGTGCCCCCCCCCCCCCCCAAGCGCAACGACTCGAGCCCCCCCCCCCCCCCAACTCCCCGACACCCCCCCCCCCCCCAACTAAAATATTTATTAAATAGGTAACGTAAATGATACACTGATGTGATAAAGAATGTTGTATTTCTTGTTTTACAAATGTAAGTAATTAATTTTTAATTGACACCACTCTCACCACGCACACCCAGTGCGGCGAGGCAGTGTCAAAGACATTACCGCTGTCATTATGGCACTCACAACGCATGCGCACAATACCTGTTTCTACAACATATTATCCAATAAAGTAATTCGAATTGAAAACAGCTGACGCTAGCAAATTGTTAGTATAAATCTTATTACTTGTTCATAAAAAAATTTAAAAAAGTACTCATTCTTCTAACCCCCCCCCCCCCCCAAATTTTAACGACGCAGTTTGCGTCGTGACCCCCCCCCCGTGGACACCCCTGGTTAATGTGTATGCGGATATAGGTTCTGTGACGCAACCGAAACTTGCCACGATTGGTCGACCTGGAGGAAGTAGACCATTTGTGAATATAGGGAGGATACAAATCAGGACATTGTGGCTCATTCGGAACTAAAAGGTTCGGAGTGTTGAATAAACAATTGGGTGATATTAGACAGAAAATGGAGTAGAATGCTGCCAACCTCACCTTTCTATCTCAGTCTGTGTAGCCAAGATATGATTTTTTATTTTATTTATTTTTTTCCCCTCGAGAAAGCCAAGTTTTTTGACATAAAACCACCTTTCTCCTTTTTGTAACAACTTTTGACTACATTTTTGGAAACAGCGTTAAATTGTCTCTAAGAACAAACTTTAATTGTTTCAGAAGCTAGGAACTGAAAAAAAAAAAAAAAATGTTAAAATGCTGCCACTTTCTGAAAATTAATCTTAGAAGCCTTCAACTGTTACAAAAACTGCTTCTTTCAATACTCTTTGCAACGGTATAGTTTACTTTTGCTTTGCTAATTAGGGGAGAAAATCGTGTGTTAATGGTGAAAAACTTTGTTATCTTCCAGTGGAATCGAGGAATCTCTATAATCTCCCCAATTCCGTTATAACCGAGTTTTATACTAATTACAATAACTAGGTACCTATATATACAATAATATTAAAATTATGACCTACGTAAAAAAAACTATACAATGTTCTGTAGAATATCCCTACAATAGAATATATTGGTCTAATAGTATTTCTCTAACTAACTGATGATTTCAACCATTTTTTTCGTAGTTTTCCGACTATCGCTACTCGACCGTTTCTTCCCCAACCGTTTGTTCTCTGTTTTTTTTTTTTTTTTTTTTTTTTTTTTCAAGTTGAGACATTCGAGACACAGTGAAGTCATCAATATCTTGATGCTTTTCTTTTATGGTGTTAATCAATCTTGAGAAGACACCCAGACATCGATCTATGTAATCACCATGGAAGTTTTGGAATTCTGTTTCCAACTTTTTTGGAATTTTCCGATACCGCGAAGTTGAGAAAAAAAGCTTTCCAACACGTCTTGATTGCATCTAGAAGTCATGATGTATGTGTACCCCTCATGTTTCAATTGGTTGTACAAACCCCGGATGCTATTTATAGAAAGGAGGAACCCCTTTTGAAAAGGAAGTAATGTCGTTCGACTTTTCCCCATCGCTCTCATTGAAAATATTAATTTATGAAGTTTATCAAGGGCATTTTCCTGATCCTCCAACGAGTTACCATAAGCGCTTTTTAGTTTATTAGTCGAACAGATAGGTATCCGAGAATTTAGAACGTCAAATCCATCGTTTACAGTTATGACAAATTCTCCAACATGTTTAAACTCGGGAAATTTGTGACAAATAGCGCGTCCAGTAGTTTCCGAACATAACTGAGCTGCCTTTTTGACATTTTGCCTCTCTGTTCCGGTCACGAGAAGATGGTGCATAGAGAGCTTGTATGCATACTTTAAATCTCCTCCGTTTCTCTGGAGTTCTACCAATTTGATGAATACGTCACACATTGCCCACTCTCCAGCTGATATCCATCATCTAGCAAATGGTTTCGCAGTAGTTTTAAAGCGTGAGGAACGTCACAAAACACCCAAATGTTCCTTTCTTCACATAAAGGGTTTTTTATTGAGGGGTTCTCGAAAGTGATTTGAACACCCACAAACGGCACAACGAACCATCATGAAGGCTAACATTCAACAGCCGAGCTGAGTGAAACCAATGGCTGAAAACTAAATTCAAGCAGCCGAGCTGAGTGAAAGGTGCCAGTGACGTCAGAGGGCCTGGGTTTTCCCCGCGTCCAGCGGTCGTGACCCCTACCTTCTTAGTCTAGTATCCTTGGTTTTGTCTTTCAATCAGGAACAACATACAAGTGTTGGTTTGACCTTAAATTCATTATCTCTACCCTTCCCGCTCCGATTAATAATGACTGCCTATAGTTTTCCTAATATGGCAATATATCACATTTCTATTATGGCACTAGTGCCATATTAGGACAGCGTTTTGTCATTTTCTTCGTCACTGTTTTCTTATTTTCTCTTTGTTTCCTTCTGTATTTGATACAATGTATCGGCCTTATCTATGTTAATATTGATCGTTGTTCGTATGTATGTATGGATATGGTAAACACAACCATGCTCAAAAGGCTGGACCGATTTGAATGAGAATTTATGCCATATTAAAATCCTCTCAACCTCCAGTTAAATCCTGAGTTGGGGAAAGTCTAGCAATATCGTCCGAGTAAACAACACCCAAGCCCAGTTGTTGCAACCTAACACTGGGTAAAAAATTGCTCCAGCTTTGCGCGCCCCTACCGATCTGTATTTGAACTATTCCTCCCTTAATCTTTTGAATAAGTATTTTTCAAATAACTGTTAACAACATGAATAATTTATTAAGATTTACAGAATATAAAAAGTTTTGTAAAAACCCATATGTACAAAGCCTGAGTGTGTGGGCCAACGTTTTGTGTAAAGCAGAACGAAAGGCGTCAAACATAATAGGTACTTACTCACTTTTATCTAAGTCAAAAAGACAAGAATGACACTACTTTACAAAATTTAGGGGTTAGGGGGAAAATAACGCGTTACCTACCCAACCTCCGTTACCTTGACACTAAACTGTAAGGTATCCGGGTCTCGGTTCCATTAATTGGGGTTAGCATAGGGCTGCCATATCTTTTAGACGTAAGTAGGGACAGCGTAAGCTAAAAGTCGGGACATATCGGGACAGCCTAAAGTAGAAAATCGAGACCAAAATCGGGACAAGATATATTTCAAGTCACTGACAAAATACAACGACTAAGTTTTATTTTTAGAAAAAATACAATAGGTATCGAAAAGTTGGAGAAACATCATTATTGAAAAAAAGTGCTTAGATCATCTATTACATAGACCTATAAATTTCAAATAGTCAGAGTGTCCGGCTACCTACCTGCAATGAAGGACATCTGTACCACGCAGGGTTTATCCAGTTTTCATCCTGGGCTTACAAAATACTTCGGAGATTCAACTACTTTAAAAATCGGGACGAAGTCGGGACGGCAAAAAAAATAATCGGGACGCTTCAAAATCATGACGGGACGCCCGGGACGCCTCGGAAATCGGGACATGTCCCGATAAATCGGGACGGATGGCAGCCCTAGGTTAGCATCTTCATTTGCTCCCTCAAGACTATGGTGACGGTTTTGTTGAAGTCGGTAGTACACTGCGTTGATTAGTCCAATACCTGAGAGGACTTTTGAATGCAAAAATAGCGCACCGCTGTTTCTCTTCTGATTCATGTTTAGGAGGTCCTAGAAGGTAGGAAAGTGGATGATGCCGGCGCACACTGGGGCGATCCTACAGTAATGTTGGACATTGGGGGAAAAAATAAAACTTTTGATTTGGGATTTTGATTGTTTTGTTAGTACCAGATAAACGCTTTTCAATTGAGCAGATTGATTTTTAGCCATATTATTGCATTGGTTTTCACATAAAGCCTGGTTATATTTGCTATGTCTAAAAAAACCTTGGCTTATTAAATTGTTCGTGAACTCTCATTTCATTTTATAAATTATTTCTGGTACACAATAAGGGTATTATAATAAATCTAAAACTGGCACAAAAGGTTTTTAAAAATTCCCCTAACTTTTTTTTTTTTTGACATCGAACAGAAAATAATTCTATTTAATTAATTCGCAAATCGCCGGTATTTGCCGGAAAAAATACCATTTGGCACGTTTTTAGAAGTATATTGTCTTATTTACAACGTTGTCAGATCTTGCCTAAACTTGCCTATTCAATAGATATTTTGTTTTTAAAGTTAATACCTACGCGCCTTTGTTGACATTTTGTAATGAGATTAGTCGTTGCTTCTGTTTATTATTTGATTCTCCTCTTTAAAGGTAAACAAGGAATCAGTCTGATGTTGTCTCTAGCTTCGACACATTGGAAATTAAAACAAATGACGATCTATTTCAATTTTTTAGATCTAACAATATTAATTTAATGATTTTGACGTGGCTTTAGAAAAATGGACTGACTTTCTTTTTGCGGGAGAAATTGAGGAAATGATGCTACCATTTTCAACTTAAATGGAATGATGCAAATAGATCTTTGGAACCATTTTTGAGGAAAATGGTTGAAAATTTCATAAATAAATTAAATACATTAAACTTCTATCTTGTTTAAGTTAGTTGATTAAATATTATTTTTCCCAAAGTGTATTTTATTTATATACAAATAATTGTAGCAAATATTGTATAAATATGTATTATGTACAACAAATAAATGTGTTAAATAAATAAAATTAAAATAAAAAATACATCGATTTTTTTTTTTTTTTTTACTTTTAAATATATTTTTGTTTATAGTTTTAGTTTTGCGTTTGTGAACTTCAATTTATTTGAAAAATGTGGGTACACACACACACACACACACACACACACACACACACTCCAATTTGCAAAAATGGTTGCTTTCGACTCTGGAGACCTCAAAACGTTAAGATTTGATAAAAATTCGAATTTCGATTTTTTGGCAAATTACAATACTTCTGTTACCCTTAGGGGTAAGGAAAGTAAAAATAAAAATTTATAAAACGTGTGTTTTTTTTATGTGTTTAAAAATTGCAATTCTCTATTTAGCAAGTGATACATAATATGTATGTACACATTTAAACGTTGTTCTACACGTTATATCGCCACTGGCGAAATTGCTTAAGAAAATTCTGATCATGTAGTTCAATAGAGTATTTGAATTGCTTTCAAATGATACCTGAAGCAATATTCTAGGACAAGTAGAAACGGAGATATTATTGAATGTCCGGCCTACCCTATCACTCGCTCCGCCGTGCGGCGTCGCGGAGGGCAGATAAGGTGGGGAGAGGGTGGGGGCGCCAGTCGCCCTAGTGCGCCTAGTTTATCGGCTACTATTGGGTTTAGAGAAACGCGATTGGTCTCAAATTGTTCAGTTTTTTATTATGTACTATTCTTGTCGTATAAAATACCATTTTCAATTGAATATTTCTCACTGGATTCGCCTTCGAAGTTGAAAAATTTCTTCATTGTAATCCGTTTTAAGGCATTCTGGCTTCTTTTTAAGGCAATCAAGACAGTTTCGTTTTCTACGAAAATTCGTTGAATCCCCTAATTCTACATGTTCCTTTTGGAAACACTATGAATTGTTGTGGACTGTTAGTCAATATGCGTCGTTTTGTTTTTCAGGGGCGGCTTCGGATGGTGTGTTGGTCAAACCATCATCTAGTATACCATTCCGTATTTTCCTCACGAACTTCTAAAGAGATGGGAAGTGATACATGCCCTAACTACAACGTATCTTCAGGTAAATTTTAATTTCTTACGAAATAAATTAAAGCCATTATTGCTCTTTTCAACGAACTTCTTGATATTGAGAAAACATCATGCGTTGATATTCTGAATGAAGAACATGTTGGAAAACACAGCGGTTAATTCATGATTTTACATACCTCGATCTCTGTAATCCACAACAGTGCTGTTCAGTCGTGATCGCGTTCTATCCAGTACAATACTCGATGCTTACAGTAGGTATCCAATTAGTACAGTACAATGGGGAATTCCCATGGTTGTTTTTCATCTGATTAAGGCCAATCATCCCCGATTTTGATAAGAAATGTTTTCATCAGATGGCAGCACCATCGGGGCTAAAGCCGATTCCATTTTAATCCGCTGCATTTCAACCAATTTTGATGTGGTAAACGGGAATGGACTTAGTAATTTTATCTAAATGGCGCTACACTTACATTTTGAATATAAAATTCGAAAAAAAAAAAAAAAAAATTCAGAATCCTGATGTTTCAGAATTGTTTCTAAATTGTGAGATTATAGCGTAAATTATTGTTATTTACCGAGGAAAAAGCTTTTTTCAGAATTTTAATCGGATGGTTACAACGGGAGGAAAGCATCGGCCAAGCGTCAGCCAATGAAGTCAAAGAGATTCTGGGAAAGGGGGTGATGAGCACACCCCCCCCCCCCTCCCCATGCTGGTCTCTTGTGTCATTCACCTTCTCCTTCTCCCGATCTGTTTTTCTCTCTCTCTCTCTTCTCTACCTCTGAAACCAGCACTATTTATTTATTGGTACCAGCTCTATTCCTTCTGAGTAATGCATTTGGTTTTACTAGTTATAGCTGAAAAGTGTACCTAAAGCAATACAGTCATTTCGATTCTCTTCTTACTTAAATTTCATAATCAATCCCTTAGTAAGAAGACAAATTAGTTGGACGTACAGGTCAGAATGAATGAATAGTAGAGAATTAACGGAAATGTGCGGGGATATAACAAAAAAGGCCCTTGTTCCCTAAAATCCGCTGCAAATTATTACACAAAGGACAATTATATGACAATTTCCTAGATCAGAATCTACGTATCTTGACAGAGATGTAGGGTACCAACTGAAAATTAATGTTACAAAAATAAGACACATATCTACATTTGACTAGTCCATCTATCTATGGGTATAACAAAAGTTTGTCATGCGATTTGATGAAGTGAGAATTCCAAAAATATAATGCCTATACAATAATGTTCTTCTCTTCTAATGTGAGACAGAAAACTAGGGGAGGAGAGAAAGAGAGAGTGAGAGAGAGAGAGCGCAATAGGTGAACTTGGAGAATTACAAGTGTGACCTGCAAGGGGGGATGGCTAGCAGCCCCGCCTCCCCCACCATTCTAATATCTTTGATGTAACCGCGCCGACGCTTTCCTCCCTTTGTAATCATCCGATTTGAATTTTGAAAAAAACGTTGTGCTCAATGGGAACCAATGATTTACGCTATAATCTCAAAATTTGGAAATTATTTTCGGAATTTCAAGATTTTGAAATTTTGATTTACAAATCGAAATCAAAGTGTAGCGCCATTTGGACCAAAATACCATATTCATCCCCATTCACCGTATCAAAATCGGTTGAACTGGCGAGGAGAAAAATGACATTTCGTTCGAGAGTTCATTTTGAAGCACAACGTGGTGGCCGATTATGGAACTAATCCCGGGATGATTGGCCTTAATAGGAACATCTGAGCGAAAGCTTTCCGAAAATCACCATATAACGGGTATCTGACCAGTAAAACCGCTCTTGAAATTCATTTGCTCTGTGACCTCACGGCCCCTGCCCGCCTGGGGGAACCGCCAGCTCCCTTGCCCTACTACGTCACGCATTATCCCCCCCCCCCCCCTTTATTGGTCATACTAATGGTCTGTTGAACTGAAAATTGCTACTTGGGGTTTTCCAAGTGCGCTGAATCTGAGGTCAAAAGTGTGTATTTCCAACAGATGAAAGTTCCCCATTCAATCAGCGATTAAATCTTCATTATTGAAACTTGGAATAATTGATCGGACATAATGCCCTGCATCTGGAGGGACAGACAGGATGAAATAAAATTAATCCATATGCCAACAAATTATTGCATGTTTACGTATATATAAATGAAGGATGCGTATCAAAATGCCCCAAAACGAATTTCGGAATTGTCGGAATTTTCCAAACAACCTTGTTTTAAAATTTGTGTACTGCTTGCTGTTCGCCTATTGTTCGATGTTTTATTCTGGCCTTCCAGGAACGTTTTGCAGAAACAAATATATAATATATTCATAGAGAAACGCTCTTGAAAGTTCTTCAAGTTTCAAGTTTTTGATAGGCACCGGGACGTGGGGAAGCACGTAGTTGTTTCCAAAAGGCCGTTTTTCGGCATACAATTATCCGGACACCTCAGGTTCATTCAACAGAGCGACCGAATATTTGTCGACTTATTTTGGTCCTAAAATAACCAGAAAAATTTTGGAAGGAATCGGACAGGAACTTATAACTGATCTAATTAGTTTACTGAACGTGAAACATTTTCATGAACCAAAGACAGATCGTATTGTTCGCCTATCCTGTACTCTTCCGATCCGACTACGCTTATACAGTTTGGGAGAGGAATGGTAATAGACTTTGAACGGTGTCCTTCACACTTCTCCCGCACGTGTCCAGTTCCACCCCACCCGACTCCGATTTTGCTTCTTATCGTGTAGACTATTCGTTTTCCGGCTGCTGGACAGGTGTCGTCTCTGAGTAACAGTTTTGGGCATATGTCTTGCTTTGACAGCTTCTCTTGGAGTTTTATTTTCATCGTGTTGAACGTCGACATTCCAGAATATTGGAAAACCTCGCCTCGTCGTCCAATAAACGAGGCATAATTGTATTTTAGAACTCTCCTTCTGCAGATATTTTCTTCCATGTTGAATGTACCCTGAATCTCCTAATTCTCGGATTCCAAAATGTTTCAATATTTTGCATGGAGAACCTTCTGCTGTTTTTTGAATCGAGACTGGCGAGTGGATCGAGCCGGAGATGGGAATCTGAGTGGACTCGGAAGTGTGTATGTTATGTGTGTTCACTCCTTTCCAATCCCGCACCGATCCGATGCTTGGGACATCATCGGGCTGGCGTCGGATTGGAGGGAAAAGTGTGCCCTGGCCTTAACCATTGCTCACAACCAGCGTGTATGCCTATCAGACAAGTACAAATTACATTGGAAAGATACAAATTAAACATATCCAACGGGCAGAGCATTAAAAAAAGTTCCAGTTATGTAGCATGGTCGTATGAGCGAATTTTCGTAAATTATCGTACTATATTATGTTATATTGTTTTGAAAATTGAGGGAAAATAAATTTTTAACAATCAATTGTATGGCAAAAAACTCGTTTTCAATAATATTCCGCGAATCACAAAGAGATTTTGGATTTTCAACTTTTTTTGCAGTTTAGATCGATTTTTTAGCATATTTTAATGAAATTAAAGTACACTTTTTAGCATAATTTTTCACGTAAATTTTTTAATGTTCTTTTTTATACTTAATAAACTTTATTTGAGCAATATTCTGCTAAAAAATATAAATTCAACGATTTTTAGCCGTTTTTTGCTATTTTTAGTGATTTTTTTCAGCACTTTTTTGACATTTGACCAATGTAACGTGCTAAAAAAAAAAAAAAAAAAAAAAAAAAAAAAAAAAAAAAAAAAAAAAAAAAAAAAAAAAAAAAAAAGCTGGCCAACGAACTCATCCTTTCGTTTGGAAAGCTTGATTTTTTGGCGCAAGAACGGAATTTTTATCTCAATCCTAAAGAGAGTTATCGTCTGGAAGGACACACACACACACACACACACACACACATATATATATATGAAAAAGTGTTAGACTCTAGGATTCATTTCAGATTGTCTCAAAATGGATTTCAATGAAAGACATTTTCGAAAATTTTGATTTTAAAATTTTTGGAGCCATTGCAATAACCTTATTTTCTACAAAAATTCGCTAATGAAAAAAACGGAAAAAAAATTCAATGAGATAAAAAACAGGGCAGCAGAATAAACAAGGTTTTACACTTGACGAAACTCAAAGGTTCTTACAACCGACTAGAGTTTGAATTCTCAAACCCTCAATAAATCAGTACAATAAAATAGTATAGGTATTAGGTATCGTACTTCATACATTGAATTTTAGTCCTTAAGTTGTGTGCACGCTATACCGAGGCAGTGTGAGCCGTATAGCGAAAAAAATTCGAGGCGGATCGATTTGCCGATGACTACAGCTCTAATTTTTGACCTCTGAATGTACACTCCTACGTGACTACGTATTACCAAAAAATATACATATAGGCGCTATTAGTAAGATAAAGAAAATTAGTAGAAAATCTCTGTATGCCATCTCAAAACTGGTGGAATATAAAATGGCTGCCTCATAAAGATGGATAAATGTGAACATTTTACAGTTATTCCTTAACCATGCATCCTACAGAAATTTTCACACGTAGCAATGTTGTCGAGCATAAGAAAGCTAAGCGATCCGATCCAAACTATGAATTATCTCCTGAAATAAGGAAATTAAGGACAAATGAAAATCGGGCTCATTTGAGGTGAGACACGGCTAGTTCAGTTCACTTTTTTCCGGTGTGGTTTTTCTTGAAAACCCTTAATGTTTTTAAACCTGTACCTTAAATATGTTTAAATGGAAGAAGATTCCATCCTAATAAATTTGATATCAACCGCTCTCTCAACCGTTTTCTTTCTATAATTTTTTCAAGTTTCGCGCACTGTAGACCCCCCCCCCCCCCCCCCCCCCCCGTCTGATGTGACCAGTGCATGAAACCCAAAAAAATGATATAATGAAAACTACTCATGGTAGTTGAGTGCGGTTGGTCTCAAATTTCTTAGAATGACATCTTTTTTCATTCAAAAATATAAAATCATACGTGCGTAACACTACTTTAATTCCCTCTCATATTTTGTTGGTTTACGTTTCATGGTGCAACGTATTAGACCCATTAGATCAAACCCAAGCGGTCAAATTTAAGGTTTGGAGTTTAAAAAAATCATATCTCCAAAACTTTCAAAATAAAATTGTAGCTCTTCCATTTGGTTTAGATAGAAATCAGTTTATTGAATCAAATGAGTCCACCCGGAGTAAACCCTAAAATTTACCATTCAACTAGAAAATGATTGAGAAATATATGGAGACAAACTTCACAATATCTTCCTAAAGTACTCAATTTACATGGCTGGTATTTTATGAACAAAAGCATACAAATTGTTACTTTTAACATTGTCTGAGTACTTCAAGAGCCCTGTGTTGTCGAATGTTATGGTGAATTCGGGTATAATTTGTGCCCGTCTATGGAGTAACTCATGTGAATTTCATCAGGGTTTTTTGCCATTCAGGAGGAATGGAAAAAAGAGACAACAGACAGATACGCGTACCTACATTCATAAAGATAGTGTTCTGTATTTTAGATTAGCTTCATTCCTTTTATAGGTTACATATAATTTTCTTTTATTACGCTATTTCATAATTTCGGGAAGTATATAGAACTCACTCTTAGTTACAATATAACGATATAACGATATAACGAGTCTCATGACATTACCAGTCCACAGCCGTCAAGAGTGCAACATATATTACTTTTTCTACACGTAACTTTCATTTAACTCTTGGAGTTCGTATGCCATACATTTGAACGCTAGAAATTTTTATTAAAAAAAAAAGAAAAAAAAAAAAGATTTTTGTTCGAGTGATGAAAACTTATTGTTAAAATGTTTATGTTAATGTTTTGTATGTTATTAGATTGTTAAAATGACAATACCTTTAAACTCCATTTGTTCAGAGAATATCGATTAAAACAATTCGCGGCCGACTTCAAAGAAGATGCGGTAATCTTCCTTTGAGCTAGCGTCAACATGTTCTCCAACCAGACACTTCATTTCCATGAGGTGGTCCGAGAGACAGACCGTGTACTTGACATTCAGGGGTGAGCGCATTATGTAGAACGTCGCGAGTGGACACTTTCTCATGAAGACATTTGTCAAACTAGTGATCTTTCGGCTTCTGTCATCGCGCCGCGAGTGAATTCGATTTCCTTTTCGTCCTTCTCTATTATAAGTTTTGTCTTGACGTCTTTCATTTCACGTGCAAAATTTTAGGGTGCATTTAGTCTATCCAATGCCCTGATGAAGAATATGCGTATTTTTTGCATGAAAAAATACCAGCGCCCCCCCCCCCCCCCCCCTCTCCTCATCCCTGGATTTCCCCTATCCCTCCCTCACAACCATACTGAATGAATTGCTTTTGGTTTAATATTTTCAATAATAAACCTTTGTAACCGACCAAGAAACAGTATTTTTAGCCCCCCCTCCCTTAAAATTTGTTAGTTTACGTTTCAATATTTATAGAATCAAAAAATCGAATAAAAAATCCGTCCGTCCGCTGATTTTCTCCGAAACTACTGGACCATACTTTATGAAATTTGGCTCAAAAATCATACTTTGGCCAGTGATGTGCCAGTAATATCGTCATACATTTTATCAACCTAAAGGGTAGTAATAAGGGTTGAAATATTGACAAATCGAGATCTCATAAACTGAAGACAAGCGAAGAGCAGTGGTGGAGGAACGAGTGGGTGGGAGGGGAAGCGGGGAGGTCGCCAGCCCAAGCGCGGCCCTTCCAAGAAATTTGGTACGAATTTTCCCGACTTATTTCGGTAGGCGTCTACAGCTATACAGATATATTTAGATACCTAATGTATATTAGACCGCATAATAATTATATACAGGTCTTCTGCTTAGAAGGACTAGCCAATACAGAAATAATTAACCTTTGTGTAGGTAATGCTCACAATACTGTGACGTACCTAAGTCTGATTCGACACAAGATTGGATTCGAGAGCCACTTTTTCATAAAACAAGGTGTTAAGGTTCTCGAGGGTTGGTCAATACATCAGATTTTCCTTACGCCGTTGTTTCGTCCAATTTATTATACATCTTCAGGGCTGGAAACAATACAATAGTTATTAACTAGGAGTTAGATGTATCACTTGGGTCTTAATCTTATCAGCAACATATAATGGAACAAAGTGGGTGATTCATTTGATTAAGCTCGTTTTTTTTTTCTTTCTCCATACCTGAGGGATGTTATTGTTCTATTTCATTCTTTATTGTAGATCACGTAGCAATGAGTTAGTTAATAAACAATGTGTGAAAAAACTATAAAAGTATGGCAACAAACAATATGCTGTGGGCAGGATTCTTAGTTTACTATCCTTGATAAAACTGGAACTACTAGTGTAAACAACTCGAAAAGGAGCATACCCACGGTGGGTAACTCACCCAAATGACGGGAAAAACAAATTCGTACAAAAATTCAACATCCGACAGTTCTGTTAGCACTGAAATGTTCTTAAAACTAAACTTTTCGTGGTTCCACATAAGGTTCCGCGTTTGATAGTAATTTCCAACTGGAAAAACGTCTGCCAAGTTGGGTGGGCAGTATCACTTTCTCATATAGAAACGTTTGACTTTCTACGCACATAAAATAATGGCCTACCTTTAGAAAAATAGACTTGGAAAACAAATACGTAAAAACATTAAACATCTAACTGTTCAGTTAGTACTGAAATGTTCTTAAAACTATACTTTTCCACATGAGGTGCCGCGTTTGATAGTGATTTCCAGCAGAAAAAGACGTCTGCCAAGTTGGGTGGGCAGTATAACATCCTCACATATTGTACATGGGCTGTAAGTCTCGATGGTATCCCACTACTATATCTCATCGCATCTATACATCCCACACCAAGCGAGCGAAGCGAGCAACATTCCCTACATGTTTGAATTGTAACTCACCCCAAGGGGGGGGGGGGGGGGGGGGGCCTCCCCCGGCTGAACGTGGAGGCCAGCGAAGCGAGCCGGAGCGGCTGGTTATATTATAAAAACAAAACTCTGTTTGTCGGTCGGTCCGTCGTGTTTATGCACGGCCCAACTACTGAGTGGCGGGAGTCTACTAGTGGTGGGATCTTCTTGGATTTCTCGGGAATAGCGTGTAAGCGATTTTAAAATTTTCTAATCCCACCCGTACCAATGGTTGGAGGGTGAGAGCCCCTTTAAATGCGTTTTTTTTCCGAGCGCCGAATCTTCTCTCCGCTGCAACAGTATCACTTCGTAATCACTTCGTAAATCACTTCGTAAAATCAAAGCACTTCGTATGCCAGCGACAAAGATACGTTTCAGGACCAGTAGAACACGATGGCGCCGTCAAAATCGCTGAAAGATGCTGTCTCCTCGGAGAAATCAGCGAAAGAATGCGGGAAATGACGAAAAAAAAGCTTTCCCCGCTATGGTTTTTTCCTCCTTAATCAAGTAAATTTCGACGCTTTTTACTCGGGTTGGTCTTGAAATGTTCGTTGAAGTTCCCATTTGATTCCATGCGAGTTTAGAGAAATGAAATTTTTTTTCCGATTGTTGTGAACGAAAATGTAGACGAAAACGTAGGTCGCTCGTCCTTATTCCGTCGCGTTATAGTTATCTGATACTAGCCGCTCCGGCTCGCTACGCTCGCCTCCACGTCCAGCCGGGGGGCAAGCCCCCCGGACCCCCCATTAAGTTGCTCGCTTCGCTCGCAAAGTGTGGCATGTAGGGAATATTGCTTGCTTCGCTCGCAAAGTCTGGCATGTAGGGAATGTTGCTCGCTTCGCTCGCAAAGTCTGGCATGTAGAAAATGTTGCTCGCTTCGCTCGCAAAGTATGGCATGTAGGGGATGTTGCTCGCTTCGCTCGCAAACGGTAGATCTCTAAGGGTAGGTTTAACTTCTGTAGGGTATGCTGCTCGCTTCGCTCGCTTGAGGAAGTTATACTGCCCACCCAACTTGGCAGACGTTTTTTTCTGTTGGAAATTCTTACAAACAAATTAAATCTTATAAAACTATGTGGAACCACGAAAAGTTTATTAGTGGATGTTGCTCGCTTCGCTCGCTTGGTATACCTGTATATGTGTAGGACAAAGTCCGTATTTATTCTGTTGAAATGGCTCTCGCTTCGCTCGCAAGGTATTGCGTAGAAGTGCAAATGGGAACCCCCCTGTGAGGGTCCCTTCTGGTAAGCAACGTTGTGAAACGGGCGGCCCGGGTCGATCAAAAACGTCATATTAAACGGTTCCCTCGCGCTTCCGCTCGTGATTTGACCGACTGCCCGTCACTTTTTTCGATATCCGATTTCGGATTCAGATTCGGCGGGATCAAAGCTGTATTTCGCCCGCGAAAACCGTTCCGAAAAACGTACCTTTATGGGGTATATTTTAATCGGAAAAAACCAAGTTTTTCGGCGGACTTTTCGAGAAAACGGGTCCGTACTCTCGCATTTTTTTTACGCATTTCCCGATACTTTTTTCGCGATCCGATCGCGCCGTCGTCTTCCTCGTAGGAAAACCTACGAAACCCGTATTTTTCCGGAATTGTCGACGGCCGTTTAGAGGGGTAGAGGAAGCGGGGAAGTCCAAAAAGCGCACATTAATTCTTACTTCGACCCCCCTCCCGCCCTACGGCCCATGGTTCGGGTGGGATTTGAAAATTTTAAATTCGCTTATACACCCTATCGGAAAATCCCAAGAAGATCCCCCCACTCGGTGACTCCCCCCACTCAGCCGTTTGGCCGTGCATAGACACGACAGACAGAGCGACAGACAGACAGACAGACGGAGTTTCATTCTTATTAATAATAGAGATAGAGATAGAGATAGAGATAGAGATTTGCCTTCGAACCTCTTGATTTCGGGGAGGTCTCCCGTTTGCCCTACTACGCGCATAAAATAATGGCCTACCTATAGAAAAATAGAACTGGAAAAGAAATACAAACAAACATTCAACATCTGACTGTTCTGTTAGTATTGAAATGCTCTTAAAACTATAATTCTCGTGGCTCCACATAAGCTGCCGCGTTTGATAGATATTTCCAACATAAATAAACGTCTACTAAGTTGGGTGGGTAGTACAACTTCCTCATATTCAGCCATACCGAGCGAGCGAAGCGAGCAATATTTCTTACACACGTTGGATCTCAACGAGGTTTTTCCTACGGATTCGGGATATACTATGTCCCATCGCATCTATACATTCCACAAAGAGAGTGCCGAGGGAGCGAGACAACCAACCTCAAACGAGCGAAGCGAGCAACATCCCCTACACACGTTAAACCTACCCTTAGTGATCTACCGTTTTCAATCATTCTACAAGTCCCACTCGACAGAGTAAAAGACCATCGCGTCTATACAACCACACCGAGCGAGCGAAGCTAGCAACATCCCCTACATGTTTCAATTGTAATACACCTCAACAGGGGAAATGTTATCCGTTTGTTTACTCGTGTCAATAACGTAAACGCATATTTTGTTTATAAAGTTGACACATTCGTGAAGAATATTATTATTATCTTGATACACATTTTTTAAATCTTTATAAATTTCATAAGCAAGAGCGTAATTACAGTCTATATCACAGATGGTTCTCCATTTCTCCAGGATAAACGTTTTCGTTGATCTTTATCCGTACATTTTTTTACGTTCATAGAGCCAAAAAGCGAAGCATCGTGCAACTGGGAACCGTTTCAGATTGGAAAGCTACCATCACGAATGTAGGATTTTGAATGTTTCTAAAAATGTTGGTTACATCAAATGTAAAAGTATTTCCGTTGATACTCAATTTTTGGATACACTGCCGATTTCTGAAAGGGAACGGTATGTTTTTATGATGAGCTAATTCCTTCACCAATCTGATTTTGCATAGGTTAATCACATTCAATTAGAGGTACTCGTATCAAGAACTCATTTATGATTGCTTTTCTTTCTGCAGGTAGATCAGTTACTGTACCATTTTGTTTTCTCATTTTCCATCGGTAAATAACATTAGCATCTGTATCTCTGATGAAGGAAATTAAGAATCCTCCTTCATAAATTGGTATTTTAATATCTTCAAAAAACCCTAGACCTAAATGTGAGAGATTCCCACATACGTAGAACGTAGTTTTCTCCGCATTAGATAGTGAGTAGACCCGTTATTTGAAAGAGCTTTACTTTCTGAGTTACTGTATGAAACAATACTCCTGACTGCGCTAGTAACACCGGGATATTCAACTTCATCAATAAAGTAATTTTGCTTTTTCACCTCGATTCTAGAAAACAAATATGGAGCAAAGTTATCAACCAACTTCACCTTTGTATCGGTAGAATAATCAGTGCCATCAGCCTTCTTCATCGTGCCAGAGATGACATAGGTATTGGTACTTGGACATGGAAATCAATCTCCTTAATCGACGTTAAATTCTGTTCTTTTGTTTGGTGAATTGAAATTTTGAGCACTGTTCGGGTAATAGTGCTTGTACTCGGAGCGAGTAAAATCCGTCATATATTTTGAGAATACGTTCCTCATTTTTTCAGTTACCAAAGATTTTCTCTCAGCTGTTTTCCCTGTTATTATAAGTTCAAAAAAATCAGAGGTGGGTAAAAATTCTATTAAAACCAAATATCCCAATAATATTTGTCTTTTTTCAGTTTTTGTAATATAGAGATGAACGGAATTCGTTCATCTGCCAACATGAACGAAACTACCAGGCACAAGTGGCCACATATAGGCGGGTCGTGATAATTGTGTATCCGGTCTTCATTGTAGAATAAACGACTCCACCGAGATACGAAACGTACGAATCAAAATAAAACTTATCCATTTTGTCTTTGTAAAAACAAGTCCAATGCGACCCTCTCGTTTTAGAGTCGTCAAGATTTATTATTCCGCACTCGGTTATGTTAGAAGTTTTGGGTAATGTGTCTCGCATGAACGCTCCTCGAAAATTATTTTCCCTAGCTTACTCGATGAAGCGTAGTAGTTGATGCCAAAATTACTCAACGCTTCAATTTTTTATTTTTTATTTTTTTGGCTTTTTTGTTTTTAAATTTTTTGATTTTGATTGGGGACGGTGTTTAACATTCCCACCTGTTATATTGTTGCCCAAAGCTTTATTATGTCTGATCGTTTCTTCCAAACGTTTCTTCCTATCTTTATAATCAATTACGAAATTATCCACTGCTGCACCTCCACCTAACAACCCGCTTAGAGCTCCCGATCCTGCAAATATGAGTGGCAAATACCCTCCCTTATATTTTTCTTGTTACTGTCTATTTGATAATACCAAGCGACATCCTTTCCCTTTTACTTGAGATTTAGAAATTTCGTTATATTGCTTTAGTGTTAGAGTAATTCTGTCTTTACCATTGTTTTGTAACAATTGCTCTTTACTGAATTGTATGATAACCCCGTTTCCTTGTTTGTATGCCGCTCGAATCTTGGCTCGTTGGCCAGAAGTCAATGAACAATTTATTGAGCTATTCATGCTGTTGTTCCAATAGGTATTCGAAACGCCTTTTTATTGTATTTTTCAAACATTTAAGTTGAGGTTATCAATATATCAATCCATCTATAACTTTGATTCACGTAAAAGTGTATTTTCATCTTACCATTCAACGTTATAAAAACGCTCTATTGTAAACGATTTCTCGAAGCTCTTTGTGTGGTATAATTGAATTGAATATTTATCTAGAACTGTTTTGAAACGCTTATTTTTGAATTTAAATCCTTTATCCGTGTGAAGGAGATTGGGGGACGGATGATAGTTAAAATCCTTCCTGGCTCCTTCCTGGTCCTTTTGGCTTTTGTTATTATTTTTTGGAAAGCATTAGAGACTGTTGCTCCGTCTTTCTTTTTCAAAAGCTCAATCCAAGCATTTTTTGAAAATGTATCTGTCACATTGAGCATATATTTATAACCATAATTTCCATCGCTATAGCTCCCCATCACAATCAAATCTGCAGCCCATAAATCATCTACCCCCAAAGTCACAACTTCACGTTTTTTGAACTTTTTCATGATTGGTTTATACAATTCCAATGCCTCTATTTGTCTATCGTTCGTACTAATATCATTATGATTGGATTTCCATTCCCTCCTAAAAAATTGACTCTTCTGACTATTGCATACTTTACACTATGCCACCTTTCTCCAAGAACCATTCGATGCTTGAACCGTCGATGAATTAATATTATCAGTTTTTTTCTTCTTGCTTTTAAGTATACAATAATATCTGCTCTTGAAAAATCGAGTTCAACCCCTGACTC
Organism: Adelphocoris suturalis; assembly: GCA_030762985.1. NCBI lineage: Eukaryota > Metazoa > Arthropoda > Insecta > Hemiptera > Miridae > Adelphocoris > Adelphocoris suturalis. Next base: position 12,351,674 of record CM061045.1, on the reverse strand, counting down.
GTTCTTGAGTTCCAATTCTATTTTATTAATGGATCTCCCGCTCTTATTAATGGGAATGTAAGCGATTTCCTTTGGCTGTTCTGTAATTAATGAACCAAAAAGAATCTATTCCGTTTTAGGGCAGAAAGTGTGTAGTATATCCTCTTCTTTGTATTAGAGTTGGTGTAGAGATTAGTGATTTTGGTTTTACTAGGTTGCAATCGATTTCTATCACTTTGAAAGGATCTAATCTATGATATGATTCAGCTGTGTAATAAGTTTGTTTTAGCGAATTTTCGTAGAAAATGAAGCTATTGCAATGGCTCAAAAAATGTAAAAATCAAAATTTTTGAAAATTTTCTTCATTGAAATCCGTTTTGAGGCATACTGAAACGAATCCGAGAAAGTGTGAGTTTGTCATTCCAGACGATAACTCTCCTTAGGATTGGGATAAAAATTCCGTTCTTGCGCCAAAAAATCAAGCTTTCCAAACGAAAGGATGAGTTCGTTGGCCAGCACTTTTTAAGCACATTATATAGGTCAAATTCCAAAAAATGTATTCAAAAAATCACTAAAAATCGGTAAAAACGGCTAACAATTGTTAAATTTATATTTTTGGTAACATATTGCTCAAATAAAGTTTATTAACTATAAAATAGAACATTAAAAAATGTATATACATGCTGGAAAATGTACCTACTTAAAATTCATTAAAATTGGTTGAAAAATCGATAAAAACTGCAATTAACGTAAAAAATTCAAACCCTCTATTTGAATAGGAGATTATTGTTTAAAATACGTTTTTGCCGTAAAATTAATTGTTGTAAATTTCCTTGCACTCAAAAGCTCCAATTTCAAAACAATTTAACATTATACAATACGAAAATTCGCTCATACTATCATGCTGCATGACTTGAACTTTCTTGAAATAACTGCGCTGACGACTTTGATCGAGAAAACCCCAGCAAATAACCTAGACTCGATAAATCTACGTCAGTAGGCATTTTCATTTCAATTTTACCAGTCGTTTCATTCATACGAATATAATACGAATCTTTTTCAATAGCAAACCAAGGAACATTTTCATAATTTGACTTAATCAAGTCGAAGAACTAATTCTCAATATTATTCACTTGATAATACCCTCTACTTATGTATAATGTTTGATGATCGTCATCCTCACCAGTTTCAGGGTCGTATTTGTGAAAATTAACTCGTATAGGTTTAGGAACCTTTAGAACGTAATTTTCACCATAAAATCCTGTCAAACCGAATAAATAGTCCTTATTTCCATCTTGATATATGGGTTGTTCTAATCGCAACCTCAAATTCGAACCGCTGCTAGTTATTTTGAAGAGCGTCATGATTTTTGTATAATCGGTATTCATATTATCACCTTTCTCTCGTCAATCTTCTTCTTAAAAAAAAAAAAAAAAAAAAAAAAAAGTTTCAAAGTTCCACTGAGTTGAACGGTTGCAGATTCAGTTTATGACAAGGGGAGAGGTGGATTCGGTGATGGGCTAGCGGGATGTGCGTTGAGACTAACGAGAAAGACGAAACGAGAGGGGCTTTCGTTTTCTAACCAACACATTCCTCGGTTTGATCAAATTCCACTCCACTATTTATCCTTTTTCTGAATTCTAGGTGAGGTTTTTTGTTTAAATCATCAAGAATTTCACTATCGATCGATCCAAGCCTTGGTGGCAAATATAACTGAACCCTTCACTAAATACCACAAGTCTCTCGCCAAATTTTGTTTGATTTTTTTTTCTTTTCAGTTTTACAACACTATATAATTTACCGAATTCAAGTTCAGAATGCTTTTTCAGCTCGTAAACTTCCCCTAATTGATTTACCAAGGGTTTTGATTACATTCAATGAAAAAAACACGGTTTCTCAGCAATCGCAGCTCTGTCTTTCTTATTATAGTGTGTTGACAATTCCGAAAACACAACTTCACCTTTTTTAATTTCCCGTTGGTAGAATTTTTTTCAAGAGTCTAAAACAATTTCGTTTTTTTGTAAATTTCCCGATGGTCGAACTAATTACCAGCTAGAAAGTATAAAAACCTACATAGACAGCTGACGAACCGTCATGGGGGGGGGGGGGGGGGGGCTATGCACTACATATTGACCCAGAACCTTCATGGGTAGTACGTTTTGGCAATGTAGTACATCATCAGTACTATGTTGTACTTAATACCAGGATCCCCAAAAAGTATACTACTTATATATATATATATATATATATATATATATATATATATATATATATATATATATATATATTATTTTATAATTAATTTTCTTTAGAAATACTCTTTTTTTGATCCACAGGTTGCTATATTCACAACAAATTAGGAGAGGTCGCCTTGACTAAAATTATTATAATTTTAGTCATTACTTGTTCATCAGTATTCGTTACTTACGCAGTATCAACCGATTCACCTACATCTAGTCCCGACGATGACAAAACCTTAGGAGGTAAATATACAATGAATTGATATTTAATTGTGTTTGTATCTTTGATATCCATCTCCACTACCTACCTACACATTACTAATTTAAATTGGAATGCGTACAAATAATATTCAATAACATACACGAGTAGATCTCTGCGACTGATTTGGCGTTTTTGAGCGATGTTGGAGTGAATGATTTGACCTTTTAGGGGGCAACAAGGGATGAGAGCTGAACCAAGAATCTGCCGAATGTACTAGTTTCATGGTGTTTTTGGGCGCAGCTTTTCCTTCAAACTTTGAGTTGATTAGATATTGTGCTTTTGAATATTTTTTCATTTTATTAATAGTATTTCACTACCGCAAAAAATTATTTTATATTAATACACACCTCAAAAGAGTTAAGGGATAACTTTTTTTGTAGACGTCAAAGACCATATTATATATCATGATTAGGTACCTGATGGAGATGGGATGCACCCTTTTCTTTTTGTTTTTTCTCAAACACGGAGAAAGACCTGCGATATCGAGCTCCGACTTGAGCCAAAACAGAATCTGAGCATCTTTCTTAAGAGAAGTAACCCTCTCCCCCCCTAATTTGTTCCCACAATTTTTGAGATATCGAAGTGCAACTTGGAGTGCGTTAATGCGATGCTTGATACTAAGTTTTAAGCGAATAAAAATGAGTAAAAAATAAAAGTTTTTTTGGACTACCCAGGGGGGAGGGGGGGGGGGGAATTGGATACTCAGAAAAAGATTTTTCCAATTTTTGCCGAGTGACGCCTCATTTCAAAGATCTTTTAGTGCTGAACACGATGGTGGAGCCAGAATTGCGATATCTTATTCCATTCTCGGATTAGAGCTGATAACCAAGAAGAAGCGCGCTTCATTCTGTTTTGACTCAAGTCGGAGATTGATATCCCTGGTCATTCTCCGAGTTTGAGAAAAAACACAAAGAATAGGGTGCATCCCATCTCCATTGGCCATCTAATCATGAGATATAATATGAGCTTTGTCCGATTGATCTGGGGTCTTTGGACTCTACAAGGAAAAGTTATCCTTTAATTCTTTTGAGGTGTGTGTATTCTGCATTTCAAACCAATTTTAGAATTTCTAACAAAATTTACTGTTTCCATAAATTTTAACGGAATTAAATTAATGAAAATTGAAGTACAATTTCCACTAAATTTTGCACACAAATTTCTCATTGTGCTGGTTAATAATTGATAAACTGTTTGATAGTAATATTTTGTTAAAAACGTAAGAAACAATTTTAACTTCAATTGCTATACAACGAACTCATCCTTTCTTTTGGAATGCTCAATTTTTTGGTGAAAGAATGGATATTTTATATCTGGAGAGCCATCGTCTAGAATGGTAGTTGATGTGGTCTGACAATTTTTGAAAATCCAGAATTCGTTTTTGAGTGCCTCAAAACTGATTTCCACGAAGAAAATGTTGGAAAATTTAATTTATACATTTTTGAAGCTTCTACAGTAGCTTTGTTTTCTTTGAAATTTTTCCAATAAAAATAAATAAAACATAGTATCATAATGGAATATCAAGTTGGATGATTTTGTATAATTATTACTATGGTTATATTGTCATCATAGAATTCAATTATATTGTAAAAGATGATTATTATGTACGTACAATGCATAATAGTAAGTATAAACTTACCTCGTGCAAATACAGCTCATTTACGTTTTTCGTTAAGCAAATGCCCCAACCCCAAGACGTCAAGTTACTGCGACTGAGTTTCAAATCAGTCAAATGTCGGAAATTTTCGGAACTCGATGGATAACTCAAAATTTAATTTACCTGATGAACGTCTGCAGCGGACCTGAATCTGCCAGATTTGATTCTATTAATGAACGGATTAGATCGGGTGATATTCCGCGGGCACAAGAAGTTATCTGCAGATAACTTTTTGACATCTCATCGGTAGTTCCAGATGTGGCAGTTGACGGGACAGATAAGATAGGCTGGTCAGATCTGTAGCAGATATTTGCTTATGTATGGCTACATAATACCTTTGAGCAATTCTAATGAACTTACCTTTGAGTCCCAATGCACCGCGGGCAGCGCCGCAGTGCTACTCTAAAACTGAAAACATCTTAATGTATGAAAATTATGTATTCATGCATATTCTAAGACATCGTATCCAGGAAAAAAGTAAAGAAACGCGCAAAAATCTTTTTTTTTTCTTCTTCTTCTTCCATGGCTATAGCAAACTTAACCCAAATTGAAAATCACACTTTGGAATGTCTAGTTATGATTTTATGATATTTTTTCATCCAGAACTTTGTAAAGTTATAGTGCTGGAAAAAACTAAGGTTTGGAGCTGTGTTTTGACAATCCCTGGGCAGCTATTGGGCCCTAGGGTCAGTTAGCCTAGTGCTTTGGTTCGTAAAGTAGTTTTTACATCAAAATTTTTTCATAATATTTTATGAAGTTTTATCTTGTATGTTTTAGTTTTGAGCGTCCTTCTGTTTAAGAATGTGAGCAAATTCCCAAGCGACACAAGCAAATCTCCCTCAATTTACATCTTATTTAAAAATCTAATTATAACTATTTAACAAATTAAGGATTTTCGTATATTGTTTCGAAGAAGTTATGGGAAAATCGTGTTTCATGAAGGGAAAAAAAAAAGTTATGCTCCTGACAAGACGATTTTCTTCTTTCTATTATGTCATATACAAGGCCGCGCCATCTCCAAAGCCTAACAAATCATCGGCTGCTCTTAATTTTTTGCGTGCGCATCGCAGGCACATACTTGAGGCTTGAATTACCGCAAAGGCGATGCACGCCCTTAGATAAAAATTAATGGCACTCTTATTTTGGTAACATTTTTGGGCAGTATATTTGTTGGGCTCTTTAGAATTAAATTTTCAAGTAATGTGTGGTTTAAATGAACCTCATTGCAATTAGGCAAACTCAATACCAATTTAGAATTGTTGTCTTACGCATTATCCCCGCATTATTTTCTGCGCTTGTTGTCCAGCGTACTATTCGCTTTTTTCCTGTCATTCTTTAACTTACTCATTCTGTTTATTACCCTTGGTATTCCATGCAATATTATTTACACGTTTGATTGATTCATACAAAGTCACGTTGAAATTCCACTCACTTTGGTATACTCTGGTACAAGTAAAGTTGTGCGAGTAGCCTGAAAAACGATTTTGTTAGAACTCCCTTTATATATACACTAGGTCTGACCTGATCTGAGACGTATGCATGTGTGTCTGTCTATAACTGTTGACGAGAATTGCAATCTCTTGGAATATACCTCATTTAAAAAATTCTGATTTTGGTTTTCGTACTCGAAAGCTAGGAATTGTAAAAAAAATCGCCTCTCAAAGTTCGTGATCGAAAAGCTAACAAAATTTGGCTAGATCGAATAACAAATTGTTGTTTTTACTTTTATACAAACGACTTTAGTTAACGACGATAATTTTATGAAATTCACACAAATATTTTTTCCTACTTGGGAAAATATTTGTCAATCCCCACCTTCAGATTGATGGTGAATATATCAACGAATAAAAGAGTTTCAATGAAATTTATTGTTTCCAGTCCATCTAGGAAGATTTTCTAAAGGAGGAATATTAATTATACATCTTTCCCTAAAACATGTGTGAAGTCTTAGAAATTACATTTTCAATGTTCATGGCCTTAGGCAGGAAGGAGCAATTTAGTTGTTTGTCAATGGAAATTTCATCAATATGTCTGATTTTGTTCTAGTATGTCGCAGTATAGATGTCCGAAACAGTGTGCAGATGTTCTCTGCTCTCAAAGGATGCCGGATAGTGGAAGGTTTTGTTCAAATAGTTCTAATTGACCGAGCCAATGATTCAGATTACTCACGGATCAGTTTTCCTGAACTGACAGAAATCACTGGCTACCTTCTATTCTACAGGGTGCAAGGACTTCGCTCAATAGGTCAAATTTTTCCTAACCTCGCAGTTATAAGAGGAAGTACGCTGTTCCTAAACTATGCTTTAGTGGTTTTTGAAATGCTTCATCTTCAAGTAAGTCCAGTTCATTATCTCAATATGAAAAAAATACAGTTCTACGCTAGGATAATGAGAATAATAATGGTTGTGATTACGATTGTGAATGAAATCACAACTTTGATTTTGATTATACATGTAGTATAGTATTTTTGAGCAAATTACAAACCCACATTCATTCGTGTGATTGAATCTGTAATAACAAATTTATATTATGATTACTCTTTTAACTACAATTACGGTTGCAATTATGTTCACAGATTTGATTAACTTATAGTTTTAGCACAAACCAGGTGACACGTTTTGTTCAAGTGCCTAATAAAAAACCCTAATAAACCAACAAAACCTTGCCACTGTCTACGTCTTCACACGGTTGGAGTCTACAATTTTGGTTCAATAGGCACTTGGAAGAAATGTGTCTCTTGGTTTGTTTATAAAATGAGCCAATAATCAACCCTGTGAATATACAACCATAACACGCCCATTAATGGTATGCTAGCATCAAATCGTAAATAAAAATTGTAATTATGTATGGAAAAAATATTAGTCATATTTCAAGCACTGTTTGATAGTCGTAATCACACTTCATAACCTGTGATTAAATTTGTAATCACGATTATGGCTCCTTCACTGTGCTCACCTTCATCTTTATACCATGGTGTTGCCCCCAAACTCCCCTTCAACCCCCTCTCTCCTTTCTACGAATCCTCTGTGTGGTGGTCATGGATAGTCTCTACCTTCCCAATTTCCAAATCCAGTGCTCTAGAGGTCAGGCAGCTTAAGCTGATACACCTTTGAAGCAGGCTGTTGGTGGCACAATGATCTTGGTCTTTAAAAAGATTAACTCTCCCATTCATCAGGCTTTCCATGGTATCGTAACATTACTCCCACTATATCCATTTGATTGCCATTGTGCCTTCTATCTCACACTTACCCGTTCAGTACGCCCCCTATATCGTCCTGACCTGCCCTACTAACATGCCCTCCACCCCTCCCTCCTTTCTCTTAAACGGCATGCTACATGCCTCACACTTTATAAAGGGAAACTATCCCCAAATTCCACATTCCACATTTCAAAAAATATTTTACTTCTCTTCGGAGGTATAATAGTGAGTGAAAGTTGAGTACCTACTACAAAACATTAACTATTACTTGAGAAAGGATGAGTTCGAATGATGACTCTTTTCGTTCACAAAATGCTTCTCAAATAAGAAAAAAATCAGTTGGAAAAGATATAAAGAAAAAATAAATTTCCCGTGATTAAACAGTATTAGTGAATAACAAATAGTAATGATAACAATGAACTAATTATGTAAAAATGAAAAACTGATATCCACAAAGAAATCAAAAATGTCAGCCAAGTTGGGTGTATGAATGTATTGGTCACTGAAATGCTTTAAATAATGTGGAAATATTCGAAATATTAAAGTAGTGGGTTTCTTAGGTGGGGGAAAATAGCAAATTAAGATGAGGCATATTTATACTGCCAAAATCCGTCAATTAGGCAATGAAAAAACTATGTAATAGACGTTTCATTCGCGCATATGCTAAAGCTACACGTTGGTCCGGAATGATGAAGTTCACTGGGGACCATTTGCGGTCTAAACCATTTAATAATCCCTGAAAATGTAATCGAAATCTGATGAAAACTTAAGAAGTCATGCTTTATTTGAGGTTTTCGCATGCGCAGCAGCTACTTCTGAGTGTTGAAATTTGTAGGGGACCATCCCCAGCATAACCCACCCAGATTGGTCTAAAATGTAAAATTTTAGTGGAAATTCCTATGTTAGAGAATTTAATTAACCCTTTGGCAACTGTATAGATAATACTCAAACTTTATCAATCCAACTATTAACTTTTGGTAACACCTCGTTAAAATTGAAAACATCTATCATTACCTTATTGATCGAGGTTAACATTAGATAGTCAGTCAAAAATGATCCTCCCCTTGAAGGTATGCTACGGTCCAGCAAAAAGCCCCAATCTGAAATGGTTGCGGACTTTACTTTTACTTGTTTTAAAAAAATGAACTTTATTTCTTAAAGTTGTGCATAATGACCGAATTATTTTCCTTCCACATGTCAACTTCCTATAATTCGAAATGGTGACAGGCAGAATAAACACCCTATGTGAAGGGTTATTCATATATATTACTTCAATTGGAAAATGAGGGAAAAAAAAACATGTCAACTGCTGATATTCTATTATACATTTCCAGGAAATTGGGCTCACCTCACTGACTGATATTTTAAGAGGAGCTGTGTATATAGTGAAAAATCCAATGCTGTGTTTCTGGGATACGATTGACTGGGACATGATTGCTCCAAATGGAAAAGGACTTCATTATTATGATGTGAGTTAATAAGGAACAGCTCATGTAATTTGAATATTTAAAATTAATTTTTCATGATTTCTAGAAATAAAAAATAAAGATCATTAGGGTATATCAAACTTTATTTTACGATCGCTAAAATACAAAACTGTTCTAAATAGAGGGAGTATTTATATTTGCGATCTATCAAAGTGTATTAAGACAAAGTCCAATCACACATAATTAATCTGAACTGTTACTTTTGTTCACTTTTAGCGAATTTTCATAAAAAATGAAGCTTTTGCGATGGCTCGGAAAATTTTAAAATAAAAATTTTCGAAAAATTTCTTCATTGAAATTCATTTTGAGGCATTCTGAAACGATTCCTGAAGTTTGCCCTCTTTCATATATATGTATATGTGTGACATTCCAGACGATAACTCTCCTTAGTATTGAGATAAGAAATCACGTCCTTGCGCCAAAAAATCAAGCTTTCCAAACGAAAGGATGAGTTCGTTGGGCAACAATTTTTGAGCACATTAAATTAGTCAAATTTCAAAAAATTTACTTAGAAAAATCGGCTAAAAACGGCCAAAAATCGTTAAATTTATAATTTTTAGCAGAGTTTTAGGCAAAATAAAGTTATCAACGATCAATTAGAACATTCAAAAAAATTTTGCAAAACATTATGCTGAAAAACGTACTTAAATTTCATTAATATTTGCTTAAAAATCTATAAAAAACCTAAAAATCCAAAATCATTTTAGAATTACCAAATTTTATTTGGTACGAGTTTTTTTTTTAACCATAAAATTGGTTTTTAACAATTTCTTTCTACTGAAGTTACACAAATTTCAATACAATTTGACATTTTGTATTTCTCTCGAGGTACAAATTGACTCAATACAAATTGACTCGAGGTACAAGTACAATAAGTTGTGATTGTTACTGAGGGGGCAAAAAATTTTTTTTTGACATATTATAATACAAGATAATTTAAGAAAATTCGCTCATACAATCATGCTGCATGACTGGAACTTTTTTATTTTGTATTTGTATTTTTTACTTGTTGTTCTTACAACTAATGGGTGAAAAGTTGTTTAAACGCAGCAGCTGATAAACTTGTGGGTTGGGGGGTGGTTTAGTGAGTCTGGTTTACTATGCTCAAATTAATACCCCTAATCTATAAAATAAGGATATGTCACTTGGGGAAATTTCGCTGTAGGTGACTGTGAAATGTATAGTGTGTATAATATGTTGTGTGTGGTTGAGTGCCTAGATAAGAGCGTTGAAAATGGAAATTAGTTATTCATACCTCTTAGTGAGTGTTGTAGTGGGTGCATGCACCCGGATTTTGGTGAGAAACTGTTTTGCCTTCCCTACGCAGTCGATAGAAGTTTCCCTGTCCACATGGTAGCTGTACAAAAAGGTGAAAAGTTCTCATAGTGTCAAGTGCTTATCTATAAGTAGTTTTATATCTATATGTTGCATAGTTGTGTCAATACAGTTGGAGCAAATACACTTTGAGATTTACGTGATGTGGTTTAATAATTCATTGTGTATAAAGATGAAGTGGATATATCACTTTACATGGTGGCAGGCAAGTAATTTATGAAGTGAAAAAATACCTAAAGGGGGAAAGAAGGGCATGAAAACCATTGCGTAGACAACAGTTGAATCCTAGTTTGCGGGAATTGACTGTTCAGGTGATGACTCTGCTACAGAAAATGTTTCTCAAATCCCGCCAACACGAAGTAAGGTAAAGAAGAGAGTTAATCAAGGAGGTCAATACTAATTTAACTCATTACCACACTAGTAGTAGTATTGTATTATACATGTATAGGTAGATAAGCTACTGTCATGTTACGAACTTTCTGTTTGCAGGGAAACAAAATGTCAAACGTTTGTCCTAAGTGTCCAACAAACCAAACTTGCCCTGTATCATCAACCAACCCTAGCGAAACATTATGTTGGAATTCTAGATATTGCCAGAGAAGTAAGTAATAACATTTTGTATAGATGTTGTTTGTGTTTATTAGTTTCCATTATGAATTTTTTAGAAAATTTTATTTTTCAAACTCACTCAGGATTCGATTATTCTAATGTTGAAGTTTCTAAAATCAAGGAGATATGATTTCCTTTTTTATTTTTTACATTACCTGTAGTTTCCCTCTTTAATTTACGAAAACTAGAGTTTTTGAAATTTAGCTGCAAATAACAATACGACAAGAGAAAATTTCGTCACCAGTGATGAGTACACCATTGAATTCTACCGTAAAACTGAACTCGTATTACTATGATCAACCTTGCAGGAGTCCAATTATTGATTATAATTGAATTCTACGTACAGTTTTATTGTTTGCGCTGCAAACTATCTTACGCCTTTACTTTATCTATAAATAATGTTTACATTTTGCCCCACAGTTTGCCCAAGTCATTGTAATGGAAACAGTTGTAACGCAGCTGGTGAATGTTGCCATTCAACTTGCCTTGGAGGTTGCCTTGGAGGATTAGATTCAGGCCATTGTATCGCATGTCGAAACTATCGATTGCTCAAAAGATGTGTTGACAAGTGTCCTGACAAGACCTATGAAGTATGTTGTCCAGTTTATTACGAATATTTTTCGAATGGCAAACTAAAAGATTTTATATATATATATATATATATATATATATATATATATATATATATATATATATATATATGGATTTACAATGATAACTTGCACACATTTTTTTATTGGAGAAATAAAAGTAGATGGGATTTAAAGGTAAATGGCGATTTTTTTAAATATTTTTTTTAAAGGAGTCTATGATGTTATAAAAGTAATAAAAGTTTGAATTCCTGAGAGTCCGCCAAAACGCCCACAGCAGCTGACTCCACCCATTTTCTAGTCATAACTCATAATTTCGTACCTATCTTATCAACTGATTTCTGCAAGGTGCCTCATTCGGTGCGTTGTTTTTGTTATTTTGGTATTTGGTTTGGTATTGTTGACACTTCGTTTTCTTCTATTTATTACTCTTCACTTTGATGGACAGGGGTAATCAGGTGAAGGAGGGGCATGAAAAGGTGACTTCGTTTAATTTACTGCCTCCAACTACATTCAGTTCATATTCTCAATAAAACTCAAGACTTTTGAAACGAAAGGAGTGAAGATCTCAAAGTAATTGAACTATAACTACTTTTCTACTTCTTTCCTAGGTATCTAATGTAGCGATAACTACATAAGTAGATAGATCTCGTGGAAATGGCCATGCTCGATCGGGATAACGAAATGATGAAATCTCTCTCTTGATTTTAAAATTAGATTTTAATTATGAAAATTAATTTTGTTGATATGTTTCAATATATATTTGTGAATTGGAGGTGGTCTAGAGTATTGTAAATAAAGTTTCTGGCCGAATTTCAGATGGGTGCAAGTTACTCATTTGTATGTATATTTATCCCCAATATTCTTGTACAATATATTATTTTATTTAGGAAAATCAACCAGTTATTAAGTACAATAAGTACAGGGTTGGTTATAAGACAGCTAGGCTTTTTGGCTTCGAGTCAGAACGCACTGTTGGAGAATGGGAGGACATTTTCTTCAGGGTCTAAAGGTAGGAACACACTATTCCACATCATACGGACGGCTTGCATGGGATCAGATGTTTTTCTAAGGGTGCGCACATTTGCACGGATTTCCGATGGTGCGAATGACCGACCTAGATTCTATGAAGGTATCCTTCTTAGAACCGATGAGAACTTTTTAGAATATGAGGTCCGTCATCCGCACCTATCGGGTTCTGTGCTCTCTTCAGAATCCCCCTTTGCATTGTCAGTCTCCAATGCGTGCAATGCAGATAAGTGTGCTTGCTATCATTTAGAGCAGCATTACGAATCCTAAAATCCGATCCCGATCCGTCCGATGAGGTTAAGTGTATCTCTAGCTTAAAGGTTCAGTTATTAGATTCTCCACTGGACTATAAAGTGAACTGGCCACTCCAGTCATCATGAAAAAACCTATGTATTTTACTTTTCGCATGGAACATGGTTTCGAAATGATTAACTCGCTAGAAGGGGTTAGAATCATGCCACGTTCCTGTTTCGAATTGTCACACAGCTCTGAATCCATCCATAATATATCCATTTTTAGTCTGCCTACGACAGACGATTCCTCTTTGAGCACATCTTTCTTAATCGTTCACTGAATCCATCATTCCACTTTGCACATGTTCCAAATTTCAGTATCTGTAATGAGTTTGATTCAGATATAACTTTTGTTATTCTTTCTTTTAGGTAATTTACTATCTTTATAATTTTTAAAATTCAAGAGAAAATTGAAAATTCATTTTTTTACTTACATTACTGCTTGAATTGTTTGCAGTACTTGAATCATCGGTGTCTTGATGAAGAGCAATGTTATGCGAAGGCAAAACCACCGGAAACTGAGTTCAATACAAGAGACTATCCATATAAACCCTTTAATGGAAAGTGTACTATCCATTGTCCTCCTGGATTTCTGGAAGTTCGAGGTAGTAATGGAAAATACAAATGTGATCGATGTTCAGGTATGAATGTATTATTTTAGGCTTATGTTGTAACTATGGCATTATACTTCAAATAGAGTTACTCAGTGTAATGTCCCACTAGCTATACCTTGGAGATCAAAACGTTACTGTTTTTAGCGAATTTTCCTAGAAAATGAAGCTATTGTAATGTCTCCAAAAATTTTCGAAAAATTCTTCATTGAAATCCGTTCTGATACATTTAGAAACAAATCCTAGAGTTTAACGCTTTTTCATGTATATCTGGTGTCATTCCAGACCATAACTCTCCTTAGGATTAAGATGAAAATTCCGTTCTTGCGCCATAAAATCAAGCATTCCAAACGAAAGGATGAGCGTTGGCCATCACTTTTTTAGCACATTAAATTGGTCACACTTCAAAAAAATGTGCTGAAAAATCAATAAAAATGGCCAAAAATCGTTAAATCTATATTTTTCAACAGAATATTTCTCAATTAAAGTCTATCAACTATAAAATAGAACATTCGTAAATGTATGTACGAAATTATGCTGAAAATGTACTTAAATTTCATCAATATTTGCTAAAAAATTGTTAAAAACGTTTAAAAAAACTAAAATTCCAAAATCACTTTTTGAATAGCAGATTATTATTTAGAATACTTTTTTTGCCATAAAATTAATAGTTTACAATTTCTTTGCATTCAAAAAGCTCAAATTTCAAAGCAATTTAACATTATACAATACGGTAATTTACGAAAATTCGCTCATACGATCATGCTGCATTACTGGAACTTTTTAGGTGTTGGATGGCTCAGACCACTGGTTTTCAACGTTGACTGAAGCTGTGTTCCATGTATTCACTTTCAAAGCATATTTTCAACTTCTCATTATTTTGTTTTAACCCTCTGCCACACGCTCCCTGTTCCTCAGCAAATACTTGTGCAGCATGGCATTCGCACTGCCATTAATTTTGATTTTTTGATTTAAAAAAAAAAAAAAAAAAAAAAAAAAAAGTGTGTGTGTGCGCTTGCGTGTATTTTCCTCCACAAAATCTACATCCTGGGTCACATATGATCTTACCAAATTGAATCAGCTGTTTTTATAAAAATTTCTAATTAAAACGAAAAATTATAAGAAAAGTCACTTCAAAAATTATTTACCTCTTTATCCTCTTATACAGTATATATAACAAATTCATTTCTTTGAATGGAATGTGACAAAGTAAATTCAGATTTAAAAAAAAAAAAACCATTTTATAGCAAAATTGGCAAAATTGTTATAGACACGTTTAAAATTAAACAAGTTTTTTATTTAATAAATCAAAAGCTCTTATCACTGGCGTCATCTTCAATAGCTATCTCATTTCTTCTTTGGAGTTTTTCGAAGCCAAGTTCACCAGCATCTGATCGCTTCACTATGTCAACAAAAAACTGTCGAACTGCTTTAACATTTTTGAATAGCCCATTTTCTTCAAATATTGGTTAAACGCAACGAATTTATTTTATTTTTTTTTTTTTTTTCAATTTCATGTAAGATAACTACTCGTCAAATTATGTGGAAATGTAAAAAATAAATGAATGGAATGTAAAAAAAGACGGGGGGAAAAAAAATCATGAGTAAAATAAAATTTACCTTGCTTGCGGAGGGCGGCAGTGAGGCTGAGGCTGTGTTCGAGGGTGCAGGGCCAGTGGAGCTCAGTTTCATATTAGCATTCAGTTGATCACTGAACCAATTATTATCCCCAAGGCGCCAAGAGAAACTCCTTAGTGTGCTATTTGATGACAAAATATTTAAAGAAAGATTACAGGGGGCGCTTCAATTCTCGCCAACCATCTTTGGTCTTTGAACTTTCATATGATACCCATGCATGCTGCAGAGGGTTAATAGAAGCAGTAAAAATACTATATGTTAAGAATAAATATTAGCAATTTTAGTCATGTTGGTCATGAGAGCTAGTCTGACTGTGGATCCTTTCATAATTCTGCCATATTTTTGTTGAAATTCTTTCTTTGATAAGATATAGTCATTATGAGCAAATTGCCCCGATTTTTCTCCTTTTTTTAAATATTGATTTTCCATATTTAATTTAAATGTTATGTTCCACAATTTTTCGTATTTTATTTGAACATTTTTTTCCTATACAATTTTGGTGAAAATTGAGTGTGTACAAACAATTGGTTACATTCTTCAAATGTATGGCAATTTGATTTTTTCTAAATACCTAATTCTTCTAGATGTCAGGATGTTTTTTGAATTTTTTGTTGATAACGAGTTTGTTGTTGTTTACAGTTAAACATGGAAATTCAATTTTTAAAAATATATGTCTATAGGGGCACTAGATCAAGCCTGTCCGACAACAATGAGTCAGTGCTTATACTACACACAACACTCAATCCTACTACAATGATCCACTCACAGACATGACAGTCTCATGTTTCCATTTGTTTGTCTGATTATTTCCTAGTTTCTGATAAACAGAGGAGGGTCTGCTGACTGATCCCTTCAAATCAAAATGTAGTAGAAAAACTTAAAAAGAAAGTAATTCCAAATTTAAAAAAAAAAAAAAAAAAAAAATGAACTGAAGTGCACAAAAATGTTACATTAACGAGGAGAAATTATGGTAATGGAAGGTAGCAATATTCCTGAATACGAGCATATTAGACGCATTCTGTTGGTAATAATATCATCTGAATTAAATTGAGTGAAGTCCTACGTTTGATGAGGAAAATACGCAAGCTTTCAAGCTCGATCGAGCCAATGCTCAGCGATGTGACGTTTCACATATTTTGTAACACCCAGGCATCATAGGGCCAGAAACTGCGATGTGCACATTGCACTCCACTGTCCTGCACAATCAATTTATTGTAGACTGTAAAAACCATACTCTAACCAACAATGGTTATAGGACGTGTTCTTTATTCCAAGGAATGTCTATTGGTCACATGTCTACTTTCCCATTCATTCTTTCTCTCAACAATTTTGTGAATCTGTGCCATTATTCTCCTTCGTTGTGAGGATTTAGATATATTTTCTTGTCTTGAGAGATAGATCTACCTTTCTAACCATTAGATTTCTCACGTATAGCTTTTAGATGTATATAGTATGTAATATAATTACGTATTACAGTTTAGTACTATAATCAAAGGACATAGTTCTGCAGAAAATGTTACTCATTTGTGTGAGTCATTGAAAAACTCTAGCTTGGGTCTCCTGAGATCAAACGTTCAACCAAGTAGGTTAATATAGCAAAATCATTAGTTTTGATAATTGACGTTAATAAGTATTTTATTTTGACCAGGTGTATGTAAAAAAGAATGTCCAGCTTCAAACATTGACAGCATCGCATCTGCTCAAAAACTTCATGGCTGCACTTCTATAAAAGGGGCTTTAAACATTCAAATAAGAGGTGGAAGTGAGTGAACTATTTGTGAAATTTATAAAATTTCATGTTATGTTTTTATCATGGACATTGATGAGTATGTTTTCTTTCCTAAAGGTAATGTTGTCAAAGAACTGGAAGAGAATTTGAACATGGTAGAAGAAATTGATGACTATCTCAAAGTTGTGAGATCATTCCCTCTTGTTTCACTTAACTTCTTGAAGAATCTGAGAGTAATTCATGGTCAAAAATTGGAAAGCTCCAAGTAAGTATGGGATCTTGAATAAAACTCTATGATTATCCAACTATTTTAGTGAAAAGTGGCAGACGTTTGCAGTTTTCAAATTATTCTACTAGCTATTTATTTCCAGAACGATATTAATAATTTTGGCATAAAATAGAATGGAGGCAATGCATTTGATTGTATGGGATATTTTAATTTGCTTTTTATCTGCTTGAAAGTACTGGTACACATAATACAAACCTAAATACAAATTAATGATATCCATAATAAATAATGATATAAAAATAACATAGGAAGGTAATTCAAAACTCCTGGAGGGATTTATGAAAATTCTCGTTTATGCTACATTTAGAGGGATATGCGTATAAAATAGTTTATTTTGTTCATCATATCACCTACTGCTGGTATTAATTATAAGGATTATTTGAATGGCTTATTGATCACTAAACATAATTTACCACCAGAAACAATATTGATAAAACAGGAAATAAAATCAAAGTTCCCCCTAGTAACCCAAAATTGTAATGGAAATTGCCTATCTTCGACCATGCCAGTACGTGGCCTGCCTACCGGTAGGCATTATTCTAAAAACACCGAATTCTCATCTAGTAGCATCTAAATGGTCTTTACATTGGGCTAGAATCGATTTAGGAGCATCTGGAATCAATATATCGATAAAAATGTCAGCCACATAGAGGGTGGAATTTTGTTTGTCTACTGGTAGCCGACCCGCTCTGATGAAAGGATTCTGTTTGCCTACCGGTGGGCAATCCACGTTCAGCGTGTTATCTTTTGAATTTGATGAGGCGCCATGCAAAGTGGCTTCATTCCAATCATCATGCTTACTATCAGGGTACGACCTTTCTATTAAAACAATTCACTTGCATCTCAGATCTTCTGGATCCTGGTTGAACTACCTTCTTCTGAAGTAGACGGTTGTGCAATAACCCAGGTGGGATACAGAAACCACCCCTGGTAAGTTTTGAAGATTCTCAATTGTTTTCAGAAACATAATTCTTTCCAAATGTATCTGTCTAATCGAATTTGCGCTGGTCTCGTTTCTTGATTGTATGGAGGATGGAGGAGCAATTGATGTTATGGCACCTGATCTTTTCTCTTGTGTGGTAGTTGAACTGGGTTGAAAATAATATTTTCATATCAGTATTAACATGAAATTGAAAAATTTATAATACGAAAATGTATAACTATCAACTGATTATTTCGTCAACCAAACGGATTTCATAGAGTCACTCGTTTAGTAGTATCCCTTCTTTAAATTTTTATTAAAACATTTACCTTTTTAGTATTGTTCTTCAGGATTCATTGTCTTCATATTATGAATAGGTGTGCCCTTAGAATTGTGTATATTACAAGTGTTGTAACTATTTTACTACATTTGCACTTTATTACTTTTTCAACAACTACAGTGTGAAAGCTCGTGTACAATAGGTAACTCTGATGGACAACTCTGATGCAGTGAATACAATAATTTTCAAGAGTTTTGCCCTTGAAAAGTACTTGACTTGTAATCCAAGTCGAGCCAGAACATGTTCTTGTAATCAGAAATCCAGGTCCCAGTACTTGCACTTGTAATCAGAAGTAAAATTTCATATATTTGTACTTGAACTTGTCGGTTCTACTTTTAAGTATACGTACTTGAACTTGCGATTAGTAATATTGTTCTTGAAGTACCAAGTACTTTAGTTTCCTTACAATTCCAGAATCCTTTGGCTAAAATGTTACAAGCACCATTCTTGCAGTGTTCGGCAATCTGCACAATTGACCCCTTGAACTAAACTGTTAAAAACCGCCTTGCACAACAAATATATTTTAAAAAATGAATAAAAAACTAAACTTTTTATAAGTATAGGCTAGTGAGATGACGTTTAACTCATTTTATGGTGTACTGTAACGACCAATCTCAACAATACTCACTTCTCCATCCATTCAATAGTCTAAAATAAAAATAGAAAAAGTGTTCCAAGTAGGTGCCTGAGAATAACTATTAAGATTGGAAAATACTCTCCACGTTAAGGAATTGAATGGAAATGGATTATTGTATCAAAGTATTATAATTTACATGGATCACCTTACAAGATAACTCATTTAGAAGGTGTTCAAAATTACAAGTAAAAGAAAATTTAGTATTTTCGATGACATTGGTGTCTTGGCTGGTACGAAAATAAATCGATAGATTGATTGGACAAATGAGTCAAAGAAATGAAAATCAATATCTTTGATCTCTGACAAGTTTTAGTTGGGCTCCCAGACTGCTGTCTCCAATTACACACATGTCAGCCCTAGATGAACGTCTCTGAAAATGGCTAGTACCTACAGTACTTGAGTACAATTGCTATGTGCAAATAAAGTACTACTTGTATGTTTGTGTGGGTTGAGGGTGGAAGAGTTGAGGAGTCTTCCAGATGTTTAATTTTGTTATTGATAGGTTTTGTTATTGATAGCTTATTGCCGTTCAGCCTTACCAGAACATCCTATTCCTACACAATCTAGTGGTCATTACTTGTGTTTTGCTGTAAATGGGATGACCTGATAGAGCCCAACGGTGAAACCGGGAGGACCTGTCAATGGAAAAATTGAACATCTGAAAGACTCCTTATCTATTCCACCTGCAACCCATACAATTATATTGGAACAGGAGATAGTAACCACCTATACTTGTATGTTGATCGCACTAGTACAAGTATGTATGTGAATACTTGAACAGAGGTCGATAAGTACAAGTGCGTGTACTTGTAATTATGTAATTACAATTTTAGATACAAGTACTTGTACTTGACTCCGCTCTTCCAATTATATGTAAATTTGTGTACTTGTACTCATTTTTCAAGTACTTGTACCTAGTACTTTGTATTTGTAATTACAATTTGGTAAGCATTGCAATGTACTTGTCTAATCCCCTCTCAATGGTTTTCATGATTGGTACTGTTGTGTCTCTTAGGTGTGGTATTTGCTACAACACTGATTGATTCGTACAGTTAATCAAATTCTCAATCTCATCAAGTTCTTTGTTAATTTAACCTGACTGCTATTGTTGCAACTAACTAGAATCTTTACTAATCATCGGAAAAAAATGAAGCTATTGCAATGGCTCCGAAAATTCCAATTTATGTCTATATATATATATATATATATATATATTTAATTTCTTTATGGAATGCCGTTTTGGGGCATTCTGGTACGATTCCTGGAGAACGCTTTTTTATTGATAGCCTCTGTGCAAAACCCTTGTAAGTCGCTTTTGGTCAAAATAATGGTATCAAGGGGTTTCTGGTCAATTGTGACCTCGCTCGCGTTCTGAAGCCAGAAAAAGAGTCTAACGAATAATCATAGTGTAGAGGTGAAAAATCTTTTTTTTTTTGTTATTTTTTTTTGGTCCCAGAAAGTGCGCAGATCACAATTGACCAGAAAAATTCAATACCTTTATTTCCACCAATAGTGACTTGAAGGTGTTTTGCACGGTAGCTATTGGTATGTATTTGTATGTATGTGTATGTGTCGTTCCAGACGATAGCTCTCTTTAGAATTAAGAAACAAATTTCGTTTTTTCACAAAAAAAAAAAAAAAAAAAAAATCAAGCATTCCAAAGGTCAAGATAAGATGTTCGTTGGACAGCACTTTTTGAGCACATTAAATTGGTCACACTTCAGAAAATATGCTATAAAAATCACTATATAGTGACACGAATCGCCAATGAATTGTTGGATTTATATTTTTTAGCAGAATATTACTCAAATAAAGTTTATCAACTTAAACTGGTGTAGCTAGAACTGAAGGCTTCAGAACGCACGCTGATGAATTTTGCTCTGCAACTGCTCTTTAGTATTATTAATCTATATATTTTATATGTATAGTTGTATATACAAGTAGTATGCTGACCAAGTGAGTACACAGATTAAAGGGGATTACTTTGATGTTTTATTCAAAGATGTAAGTTCCCTTTTGCACCCTCCAACTCAGCTGTTCACTGATGTCTGCTGGTAGATCCCGTAAGCATGCTCTCAGTTGTCACACTGGTACATTCAAAAATGTTATAATTATGCTGAAAAATGTTCTTGAATTACATTAACATGTGTTTAAAGTTCAATAAAACTGAAAAAAAAGCCATAACTTCAAAATATCTTTTTGAATAGCAGATTACTATTTAGAATAAGGGTTTTGATCATAGAATTAATAGTTATCAATTCACAGGTTACAATTTACTTGCACTCCAAGTGCTTAAATTTAAAAAAATGACAAATATAATACAATACCTAATCTACAAGAACTCGCTCGTAAATGCTGGATGACTGGAACACCATCCTTGTTTTTTCCATTTCAATCACGGGAGGAGGGGGATTCAAGTTTTATATGGAGTGATTTGAATGGCCTAGGAGCCATTGATATGGAATTGTGGCCAATGATGTGAAAGAACTTATCCTATTTATCAAAATGGAAGTTCATGCTACGTATTCACATGATTCTTCCATTTTTGATGAACTGTCATTCAGAACGATCATGTTAGTTCCATCACACCAATCCAACACTTTTTCTCCTCTCATTAACTTTATCTTATATTAGTAATGTTGTTTGCATTTACAAATCTCTCTTAGTACGTTCTTGGAAAAGGTTCGTTACACTGCTATTCATACAATGATATTATCCATGACTACAGTAATCCAAATAATATACTAATAATTCAATAGCAATTAGCTGTATCATGGAAAACGTATTCAGAAAACATCATTAGGCTTTTTACATTCAAGCAATTGGATTTACCTCTAACCCCATATTATCTCAAAAAATTCACTAGTACAGTTATCTTTACCCATAAGTTTAAAACAACCTTACAGCTCACTTCAACCTAACAATCTAACCCTCCAACCCTTCAAAATGTGTTATAAAATTTTGCTGGAATCTATTATGTTTTGTGTGGCTTGATGAAATTGTTTGGTTGACCAGATGATCACTAATCATGATTTTTCAATAACATATTTTTACATGTACTAAAACAGTGTAGGATTAAATAGTTATTTGCATGCTCCTTTCTTCGATTCTGCAGGATATGTTTCCCCATTTGCTGCCAGTTACTGCTGACTGAGCTTCATTCTTCTGTTAATACCTATTCACTGGCCGACTTGACTGCATCTGTCATATCACACTGCATATAAAATGGTTGTTCAGTATTGATGTACCATCTTCTTCGTCTAGCAAATGGCTTCGTACGTTAACTACATCATCTAATTCTGGTACCACTAACGCCTATCTGGTAACCTCTCACAGTGATGTTCATGTCTGGCTTAAGCCTCTTGCATTGTTGCCGTAGACTTAGACCGATCTATGTTGCTTTTCATGTAGTTAGGACAACGTTTCAATGACAAATCGATATCCATTCGCTCTGTTTTTAATTTTATTATTGACTGTAATTTTTTTTATTCTTGGAAATATCTTTGTGGTATTGGTAATAAATTTAACTAGAATTTATGTCTGACTTTACCCCTTCCCCATCCAAGGTTGTAACAGTCAACTGTTTGTTTATTTTTGAGCGTTAGCACCTGGCTAAATACATCATGAACTATGACTGAACCTCGCTTTGGTCGATCTGCCATAATTATGGAAAATGTTATCATTTTTCTGATATCATTCTGCAGATTTTTCATGTATTATTCAGCTCTGTGATAGTTGGTGGTGAAGTGATTAGATTAAAATTAGATTCAAGATGATCTGCTTCTTTGTTATATCCCCACATTTCAATGTTGGGGGACTTCATAAGATAGAGAGACAATAAGCAGACAGCTGCTTGGCTTGGATATCTTTGCCCACAACATACCTATCTACAAACGAAAGTTTCTATTTGTATATATGTATACACATATATTTATAAGTTACGGATTTGTACCAAGGAACTGGAAACTTAAAACTAAATATTTGCATTCCCTAGATTATATCCAAGGCCTGACTTCCCAGAGGAAATCAGTTCTATGTCGTCTTTCTTCAACCTCTCATCACTCAGTAAACGGGTTGAATTGGAAAAAAAGTGTTTCTTACTAATACTTTCTCTCATATCTCGATCATAGCTAGTGCAGCTGTGTAGATCGTGCTGAAATTGTTGCAAGTATAACGGTGACATTTCATTTTGATGGTCAACTGCAGATCAACTTCCATCTTAACCAATTACCTAATGTGTACTCATTGGCATAGGCACACTATAAGCATTTTCACGTCAAACTGAGTTAACACTGATGACATGAGAGGGTTCAATTCAGCTACAACGCCCATGAATTTTTTGGCATTATTTCCTTGAGGTTAACAAAGGGTTTTGAATTGTTGGGATCAACGATCATACCACCCTACCTCTCCGTACATGCCTACCTTCGTGCCACTATAAAGCAGTTTATCAAGTAATAAAAATTTCAAAAATTCACTGTAATCACTGCTTTAATTTCTAGTTTTCATTGATTTTATTCAATGCAAAATTTAATTTTCTTCAAAGTTTATTTTGAAATGCCTTTAAAATTTCCAAATAATTTTCGTGCCCTTCAAAAAAAAAAAAAAAAAGATGAATAAAATACATAAATAAAGTATATATATATATGTATATGTATATTTATAAGATGCATAGTATATCTATGATCAGTGAACATTTTCATAAAACCTCAAAGCAAATCTGTTATTCATTGAATCGCCCATCAGAATATGAACTGAAACATATATTTTCTCAAATTTGTGAAATCTCGTTTTTTATAGTGTATGTTTTGATTAACATTTTGAGGACTCCAGGCAAAGTAGGGACTCGTTCGTGCAAATCCTCTATGCTACAGTTTTGTTCTCGTTCATCATTGTCCTGGGCCTCAAGGGAAATATTTTGTTTCTAGTTGAAATTGAACCTTGGTGGATTTTTTCCTAATTTTGAACTTAGAGCTCTCTCATGCTCTTTTGATTTTCAGTATTTTCACCAGCGTGTTTATCTGTTTACATTCTGTTTTTGATCACAAACGTATTTCTGCCCAATGAACTTTATATTGTAAAAATCGATACCATGATATAATATAATTGGGTGAGAGGATACCCAATTAAGAGGAGGTTGTTTGTTAGTGCTTTACTGAATTAAAGTTATAACTATTTCTTTTTTAATTTTTGAAAGGCTAATCATTCTTAAAATTCGATTCAACATCAATTTTGACCAGCTTTGTTGTTGTTCAAAAGCCCATTTTTAAAGATTTCCACGAAATGTCAGTTGCACCAGTTATTTATTGGCCACCCCATTCTTTGTTTTCTGCAATCCAGGATGCTCTGGGGTCTTATGACTAATTTTTGTGTGTATCGGGTGGGCATCCATTCTACTTTCAACACTTGTCCTGTCAACTCCACCACATACTATATTCTTCCTACCATCCTTCCATAATCTGGGGAGTCTAGCGACATCCCGATACTGTCTGGGGCCTCAGATTCTGAAGTATCATCCTATGCTGTGTGGAGTTACTAATTCCGAGACAATATCCTTTCTCACTGTATGGGTTTTCTAATACCGTGGTGATATTTCCTCACCTTCAAAACTGAAGTTGTAGAGTATAAAAAAACAAAAACAAAAATATGACCTCAAAAACTTCATGAAATCATCTTCTAAAATAAGAGAGTTTACATAGAATGTGAAATCACGCCAATTTTTGGCGAATATTCTCTTCTTCCCATCTAGACTTTTGTTTTTCTAAATCAACTAGTGACCATAATATTGTTCCAGATAAAGTCTGCCGAAGCTCATTTGATTCAAGGTTTAAATTATTCCCATTACATCGAGATAGTTTCCCCTTCTCATTTGACTTGAGCATAAAACGTCGGTTCTGCGAATTTCATGTTGCAAAATGACCCAACACTTACGACTTATGCTGTTGGTGTGGAACATTCTTTACTAAAATATGCTCTATTCAAACATTGGAAAGTATTTTCAAAAAGTTTTGTATTTAAAAATTGTTCAATTTTGGCATTTTTCGGAAAGCCACCATTTTGTATTGCAGCTGCTTTGAGCTGGCAGACAACTATTAGTTTCCTCAAGGGTTGAGGTACCAGTTTTGTATTGTTATATAAATTATAAAATCATTCGTACTTTTTACCATAGGCTCTTGTCCTCCTTCTTGTCATGCTTCATTGAATTCATTCAAGTCAGTTAGAATCAGTCAGTTACAAGGCTCTCAACAGTATGTATGTAAGGAATATGAGAAGAAAGGATTGTAATTCCATTTTAATAATAGTGAACAAAACTGCGTTTGTGTTTAAATTATTGGACCGGCCAGAGGCCATGGGGCGAATTATTGGGGGTCAATGGCTTTTGGATTCAGTTGGCCTTTCACGTCGTTAGCTTAGAGGTACAGCTGTTCCCAAATGGTTAAGCCTTTGGAGCTCTGGAGTAAAAAATCAATTGGTCCCAATTCACAGGAATAACATTCCAACTTTCAGCTTTCCAACAAGTTTGTTGTTCATTCCCATGGTCAGATTTATGTGGTTTTAGGAACAAAATTCGATTTTTAGGGAACCCAGATTTGTTGAGCATTTTTATTTATTGCATACCTACTTTTACAATGACAAAAGATAAAAGCTGCCAGTGTGTGAATCAGAACCTTTTCAAACCACATATATTTTGAGTATCTGCTGATGAATGTGAAAAGTTGAGCACTATACCTGCTAAACATTTCGTTAAAAGAAAATCAACTTGTTGTTTAAAAGCAATTTGGTTTTGTTCAATTTTCAAAAGTGTTAGTTGAACAACTGACTGATTTGAATTGCGCTAATTCTCAACTCTTACATAATACTAATGAAATATATTCAAAATTCACTTGAAATCCAAACGTTGTTGATTATTAACAAATACTTCATGTGAGTGTCTCTTCATTCAACGAACTTGACAGTTTTTTTTAGCATACATTCATTTGGTTTTTGAACTTCAATAATTAAAAGATCTTTCATGTTTGAGGCATTTTAATTACAATTGTGGCACTGTTATTTAACGTTATTTATTATTAATTAGAAGGATTAGTATTAGTACCAACAGAAGGGGCGATATATTTAGGGTGGATGTATTTGAATTTCAATGGTGGGCAATATACTGATCCTTGCAGAAGTTAGCTAGTGAGTATGATGTAGTGGGTCATTACTGAGTAGGTTAAAACAGTTGAGCTACTTTTCTTTGTATCAAAATCCTTATTTTACTTCATGCAAACTCAGCTGATTATTTTTATCAGGTGTTCATTTATTGCTCCCCTCGAGGACCCGGTAAGGAACATTAATTGTTGCAACAACAACCACTCAATTTTTATAATTCCTGGTAGCAACTTTTTGCCCCAGTTGTAAATACATTTCTTGTGACCAGTTAAGTTTGAAAAACCTTATTGTTCATCTTTGTCAGATAATTGATTTGAACAACCTTAACCTGTCAGCACCTTTGTGACAGATATTGTTGTATCAGTTATTGGTAACGTACCAAGTTGTTCGATATTTGATATGATCACAATTTAGAATAGTTATTATTAAACGAGTGAACACTGAATAAAATGAATTATTAACAGGTAGTAGATTAATGAAAGTATATGTTTTCTACTTGAAGTTCTGGGCAAGAATGATAACTTGGTTACTAGCAATGAAAACTAGAGGTAGTTGATTGATGAATTTCCAGTAGGTAGGTACTTGGGATATAATAATTCTCCCATGCTTAAATTTGTCGGCTCACGATCTCAATTGAGGATGAAGTCATTCAGGTACTGAGGACTGCAACGTATGCGTTCTGATCTTCGTGATGGTTGAACATTTTCTGTAGACTATATCTGGTGGAGGAAGTGTGCCCAGTGATGAAGAACAGTCATTGGATTGACGAAACGGTTGAGAGCCTGAGAGTGCAACCGCAACATCTTGGGTAGAGTGCTTGATTTGGAGAATTAGATTCAGTCTTCAGGGATTTTTCTAAATCTGGCTGATTAGTTGCAAAGCTGACAATCTTCTTGGGGTGGGTATCCATTCGTCGAAGTTGGTCAATATGACGTTTGAAGATAAAGTCCTTATCAAGTTTGTCTTGATAGTGGAGTTGCCCGAATTTCTTGATTATAGTACCAAGCTTACATTGCTGCTCATTGCTGGGAAAATATTGGGTTTGCACACGGTCTCCCACACTAAGTTGTCTTGCTGGTTTTGATGATGGGGTCATTCTCACAAATTTGATGTGCTTCAATGTGTCAAGTTTGATTTTTAGGTGATGATAGGAACCGTTTGGCTGGCGATTCACCATTCAGGAGAGGTGTAGCACGATATTGAAATAGGATCTCTCTCACTTTCTGTCGAATTGATAGTGGTTTGTTGATCATGGCATGTTTTAGTGTCATGTGTATTCTGTTCTGCTAGGCCATTTGTTGATGGGTGACCTGTAGCTGTAAATTTCTGGTAGATACCACCTTCTTCACAGAAGTGTTTGAACTGCTCACAAGTGAAAATGATAGCATTGTCAGATACCAGAACGTCCGGGAATCCATAGTGAGCAAATACTTTTTGGAGATCTTCGATGGTTGATTTGGATGAAGGAGCTGAGGATCGAACAGCTATTTCAGCCCATTTTGATGTATCATCAATGATGACTAAGAAATGACAACCCTGGAAAAGACCTGTATAATCAATATGGACGCACTGCCAATTCCTGTCTGGCTCATCCCATGGGTGCAAAGTGCTTTTGAGGGGCTGGTTTTGATGGTGACGCATTCAGGACACGTCCGAACATAATGTTCAATGTCTCGATCAATTGACTTCCAATACACATGCTTCCTGGCGAGTTGTTTCATTTTCGTCACACCCCCGTGTGTATAATGCAACTCCTTGAGTACCATTTGGCATAGATTGGAAGGTATGACCACTCGTAGACTTCGAAAAAGTAGGTCATGATCGACGGTGAACTCTGAATCGATGGCATCGTTATTTCGAAGTTGATTGATGATCTGCAAAAGATCTTTGTGACTTGCTGTTTCGTTGCGAATAGATCGATAAGAAAGTTGAGGTATCAAAATTTGTGATACAGCGGAGACACAAAGTTGAAGGATTTCATGATTGATTGCTGAATCAGTATAAGCGCTCGTCTTTATTGGTACCTGGGAGAGGCAGTCTGCATTGCCATTCTCTAGTCCTGGTTCAAAAGGGATCTCATAATTGAAGCCAGAGAGGAAAGCTGCATAGCGCTGGAGTCGAGCAGAAGTCATTTTTGGAATTTGGGAAGTTTGGTGGACAATTCGATGAAGAGGTCGATTGTCAGTTATGATTTTGAATGGCCTTGCAAATAGATAATGGTAGAAATAGTCTACAGTAGACTATTGTCACAGCTTCTCTGTCCAACAGTGAATAGTTTTGTTCTGCAGAAATCAGTGATCTGGATGCAAAAGCTATCGGCCTTTCAACTCCATTGATGATATGCGACAATACTCCAGCTATCCCATGTGGGCTGGCATCACAAGAAAGTTGTACTGGTAGTGCTGGGTTGAATGGCTCAAGCACTTGGTCACTCGCTATCTCTTGCTTCAGGCAGAGAAATGCTGACTCTTGTTCACTCTTCCAACAGAACTTGACATTTTTGTGGAGAAGTTTTCCCAATGGAGCTGTCTGGGTTGATGGATTTTTAATAAATCGAGCATAGTAAGTTACCATGCCGAGGGAATGTCGAACTTTGTCTTGAGATTGAGGTCTAGGAAGGTCGAGGATCGCCTTGATTTTTGATGGGGATTTCTTTATCCTATTATGTTCAATTACATAATAATTCGATGCTTTCCTTGAATAGCGTACATTTTGAACTGTTGACATGAATATTGTATTTCTTCTATTGATCGAGGCATGATCTTCTTAGGTAGATCCGTGGACGATGATATAATCTAAATAGAATTCTGTCTTGGATTTGATCGATTATCCTGTTCAATTCTGATGGGGCTGTTTTTATCCCAAAAGATAAACGATTCATTCGATAAGTCCCTTTGTGAGTTGTAATTGTTTGAATCACACTTGATTGATGGTCGACAGGTACATGCAGGTAGGCTTTATAAAGATCGAGAGAGCAGAATAATTTTGAGTTACGAAGGCTGTTGGGGAAGTCATTGATTTTTGGGATTGGATAATGTGCTCCAACAAGACGTTCATTTATGCCAATCTCGTAGTCGACACAAAGTCTGATCCCTCCATCAGCCTTTGGAATTATGACGAGATCCCTTGATTCAACCTTTGATATTATTCCTGCTTCTTCTAACGAATCTAGTTCTTTATCAACTCGTTCTCGTAGAGAAAAAGGAACATCCCTTTCTCGAAGAAAGACAGGTGTTATACCTTCACAAAGAGCTAAGGTGACTTGAAAGCTAGGGACTCATTCGATTTTCTGCGAGAATATCTCGGGATATTGAGGACCAATATCATCCAAGTCGTTGATTGATAGTTCTTGCGGAGGCGAATTTGTTTGATCAGTGTCATTAAGATTAATGCGTAATCGTCTGATCCATACTCTTCCAACAATGGCTGCATAATTATCTGGAACAATGAATATTTCATCTCGGATTGATTGATTGTTATGTGATACGTTCACTACCATTTTGCCATTTGGTATGGAAACATTTTGGGTATATGACCTAAATCCAATTGATGTTGGCAAAAGAGGCGTCTGTAATTCAAGGCTTCTATATTGACTTCTTGGAAGAATTGTGTGGGCAGAACCTGAGTCTACCTCAAACCTAACTGGTTTCTTTCCAATGTATATATCAACATAATAGCGCACGACACGCTCGTAGATTGGTTGATTGATGTAAATGTCAACAATGTGCTGGAAACCATAATTGCAAGAATCTGGAAGTTAATCGATTTGATTTGTTGAAGATCGATTTGATTTTATCTATTTCTTCAAAAGAGAAGTGACACAGACCGAACCTACATCCCGAACATTTCAGGGTTGACCTGTTGACATGACAATCAGTTGACAAATGACTATTCGTCCCACACCTTAGGCAAAGACCATCAAAACCTAGTGAACGAAAGTCAATTTTAGATTTGAAACGTCCTCTTGATTTAGAACGGGGATGATCAAGACGTTTGGAAAATTTTGATTTTGAACGAGCTCTTTGAGGGGAATGGATTTTGTTAATATATATATCGGAAGATGAAGTAGCAGTGGTAGTAGGGTGTCAATTTTGTCTGACCCAAAACTCGAGAGTCGATTTTTGATGCTTCCAAGGCAATCGCTTTAGCTAAAATGTTGGGAAACTTTACGATATCGGACTGTAAAATTTGCTCTCTAATATTATTTTCTTTGATGCCGCGAATAAACTGCGCTCGAAGGAATTGATGCTGTGCACCTACAAGAGGAAATTAATTCGCACTCATTGATATTGCGTCCAAGATTAGCCACGAATTCCGAAATGGATTTATTATCCTCCTGGTAAGAAGGCAAAAACTGATGCTGAGCAACTAAGAGATTTTTCTTAGGAGATAGGTGAAGTTCTAATAGACTAATTAGATCGTCGTATTGTAACTCATCTGGTTTCCTAGGGACTGCAAGAGCACCTATCATGTCGAAGTTTGACGGGTCAATGGAAATGAGCTTAAGCCTAACGCAATACTGCTTATCCGACGCAACTTTCTTCATTGCTATATAATTTTCGAATCGTTGCTTATAATTTTTGAAAGTATCTTTCTTTGAATCAAATGAAACAAACTCAGAATGATAGTTGAATTCAAATTTACTGGTTGATTTGATACTTCAGATGTACTGGTAGAAGGTTCTTTTAGCTTAACATGGACGATATGAATGACCAGTTGAACACGCATGAATTCGGCAAATTGGTCTGGATCCATTTAATTTGCGTAGATAAATCAAACAACTATAAATACTTGCTAGCGTAATGGTTGAATTGTAAAACGAATTGTAGGTTAGGTACGTACGAATTGATTTGTAGGATCGATGAAACTGCGGATGGATGAACGCACAGATAGATGAAATTCGAAGTTTACCGCGTTGCCAATTTGTTGTATTTCTTATTGATAACTTACCCGGTTGTTCGATATTTGATATTATCACAATTTAGAATAGTTATTATTGAACGAGTGAACACTGCATAAAATACAATTATTAACAGGTAGCAAATTAATGAAAGTATATGTTTTCTACTTGAAGTTCTGGGCAAGAATGGTAACTTGGTTACTAGCAATGAAAACTAGAGGTAGTTGATTGATGAATTTCCAGTAGGTAGGTACTTGGGATATAATAATTATGTTAAATGAAAAAACCGCTGCATTGAAGTGAAGGTTTGTTGGTACTTGGTCGAAGACTACAAGTGAATTTGACCTCTCAATCCCTACAAGGGACCTGGTTCCTCAGTCTGAATCGAGCTCCTGTCACGCGTATTACGCTATGGCTCCCAACCACTATATTTTCCAAGATGCTCATCTATCTATACTGTTTTCGTGTTAGTTGGATCTGTATCAAGAGGAATATGTAGCGATATTTGTTCAACTGATTGTTAAGAAGAACAGAAAGTGTTTTTTCAGCCTTGTGACATATACGTATATCACAAAGGCCTTTGTGCTAATTTTCATTTTTCAAGAAATATTTTGTCTTCTGACTTATTTTCTCGCTAAATTGGTGTTTTGATGTCTAGTGCCTATGCAGTAGTAAGTGCTATATCACATTTTATACATTTAGGTACCTATACTTTTTATTATTTCCAGGAAATAAAAGGTTATCTAAGATGGTTTCCCTGTTCAAGTAATCTAACACCCACGTCTTGGAGGGTTACATTGAATATAAATAAACTTAAGCTGTTCCATATGAATTATGACAAAGTATGTGAATGATGTCGGACTCACATGCGAATGATAAGCGATAATGGTCACTGTTGCTATGGTTGATCTACACATCCATAAATATTGCTTGGAAACGTTACATACAACCTGGGGATTACCTCCCAAAACTTCAACTCAGACCGGAAATTGCCCAAAACTATTTGAACAAATAATACCCTCCAACGATCATTGGGAAGGATCTACGTCTAATCACCCCAGTAATACAAGGTATTCGGTTTGAGGCCTTGACCTTTCACTCGATGAGTGTGCACAGAATAAAGGATAAGGTGCACACTTAGAGGGCGTTTCAGACTTGTGATGACTGTGTCGTGTGCAATGTTGGTCTATGTGCTACATGTTCAGTACGAATTAGGTAGCTATATACGGTGCCGAAGAATACACTTGCAGTAGAAGGATACCTGTACAATTTTTTCCAGAACTATGGACTTCATCTTATTTATTTTTATTTTTTCAGTTTAGTACATATTTATCAGTAGGTACCTACCTGTTGTAGCATTTTCCCTCGTTTGTGAGGCGTTTCTGATGTAGTACAGGATTGTTCGTTGAAGAAAGTTTCCTTTTGTGCATACCTCAACAAATTCATTTCATGTTCATTCCTTTGAAGTTTTGTCACATCACACCTGGGATTTGATTGGTTTGAAGAAATGGAACAGGTGTGTATACAGTTTTAGCCCTTTCTTTCCCAGTGACAAGATATCTCATGACTGCAGGGTAGTAGTTTCAGCCCAGTTATGAGATATAGACAAATCCGCCACCCTCAGCCCATCGACTAGATATCTCGCACCACATTTTTTCACGTTTTACGCATTTAGCGATGCTCCTTGCATTTTAGCGGAGGTTTGGGTATTTAATATCTCGGAGGAGAGTTTATAGAAGCTAAATATAATGAGGGTTTGCCAATATGTTCAGAATTTGGACATTGTAACAACAAAGGGCCTAGGCCCTAGGGCCTATTTCCCTGGTCAATAAGGGTCTAGGGAAATCGGTTTCTCCTATTCTCTTTCATTCTTCATGTCAAAAAAACGAGTTCTTTCCAATGATGAATTTGAGGAATTGTCACATCCGGTTTCAGTGACAATCTATTAAAGAAACTTATTTCCCTAGACCCTTATTGACCAGGTATTGAACCCAGAACATTCAAAGCCCGAAAATGGTGTTTTTTGTTCGTATAATCCATATTTAACCCCCAAACTGAATTAGGCTGAAACTGTTTATAATGTATTCATATTTGTCTTTTTCTTTCTAGGTATGCATTGGTTGTTCTGGATAATCAAAATCTTGTTGAACTGTGGGATTGGAAGACACGGAGCCAAGAATTTCAAATCAAACAAGGAAAACTGTTTTTCCATTTCAATCCTAAACTGTGTCTCAACAAAATTGAAAAACTGAGAGATGTTGCTAACCTCAGCAATTTTACAGATTTGGAAGTAGCAAAAAGTTCAAATGGAGATAAAGTTGCTTGTAAGTTCAACTTTTCTACTACATTCAATTGGCTATCACAATTGAGGCAAACTATTGGCATCTACCTTGCCGAAAACAGTTGATGCTTACTGTTGTGGAGTAGCCGAGGCCTTTGAAGGCTATCTCCCACAACGTTATAAAGTTTACTTTTAGCGCATTTTCGTAGAAAGTGAAGCTTATGTTGTAATGGCTCGGAAAAATTTAAAATCAAAATTTTTAAAAAATTTCTCCACTGAAATCCATTAACAATTTCTTTCTGCTGAAATTATTGAAATTTCCGTACAATTTAACATATTATAATATGTAGTTTATGAAAATTCGCTCATACAATCAAGCTGCATGACTGAAACTCTCTTTTTTTTAAAGGTTTAAGCCGCACCTTAACCAGAAGGGTCATTAGCGGCAAACATTTCTATTTTATGTTACTTTTAGTATTAAAAGAGCTCCGAGTTTTTAACACGCGTGTTTTATTAAAATATTATATTTAATTTCCCAAAGGTTTCCCATCACTTACCATTACATTTCACTGAGTGTTACTAAAGCATCTGGAGGGTTGAATGCCTTGGAGCCTCCACCCATTGGCTTAGTGTGTATTCACCCCTTATTTTTAGAGACAAATTATACATATGTTCTTCAAACATTCTTTGTTATAAATATAATTTTTCACCCACAATACAATTAAATTTTTTCAAAATTTATTTTGTCCGATGTTATAAAAGTACTTCAAGGTAGTGAACAATTGTAGTTATAAGT
Source organism: Adelphocoris suturalis (assembly GCA_030762985.1). Lineage (NCBI taxonomy): Eukaryota > Metazoa > Arthropoda > Insecta > Hemiptera > Miridae > Adelphocoris > Adelphocoris suturalis. The sequence goes on along the minus strand of CM061045.1, from coordinate 12,317,705 downwards.
TTTTATTATTGATATCTGTTTCTGTATAACTAGTTTGGTTATGCTTACTCATGCGTGGTTATATTTAGGTAATGTAACTACTCTTCGAGTGGAAGTTTATAAAAAAAGATCGCAAGCTGCCCTTATTAAGTGGGAGCAGTTCAAAGGAACTGATACCAGATCTCTTCTCGGTTATGTGGTTTACTTGATTGAAGCACCCTACCAGAATGTCACCATGTATGATGGAAGAGATGCATGTGGTGGAGATGGGTAAGTTATTTTTCACCTCTGATAATATTTCAGTCAAGAAAAATCTTTCATATTTGGGCTTATCACTGGGGTCTTTTATTTGACTTTGGGAAATGTTCAGAGATATGAATATGTTAGGTTTTTTAGTGCTGTGTTGGATTTTTAGTCAGGGATGTTCATCTCAGCTGTTGTTCTTTATTCCAATGGGCAGATATGTTTACCAATTTGACTTTAATGAGGAGAGTTCCTTGGTAAATAGTTTCTTTTGCATTTCATGGAGTGCCATAAATATACTTATGGTTTTTTAATGTGGCACAAGTAATATTGAGTATACATAACTTTGTACCTTTTGATTAACTATGAGAATAACGAACTTGCACCCATCTGAAATTCGGCCTGAAACCTTTTTTAATATACTCTAGACCACCTCTGATTCACAAATATATGATGAAATATGTCTACAAAATTAATTGTCATAATTAAAATCGAATTTTAAAATCAAGAGAAGGGGAAGGTGCTGAGAACGCTATGTGATTGGCTAGCTAGTGTGTGACGTCACAATTTCGTTTCTATATGGAGCATGGCCATTTCCACTCTGGAATTAACTACACTGATACATAATATAAAGTAAAACTACGGAGGCAAATAAGGAGTGGGTTAAAATAAAGGTTCTTGTACAGAATATCTATACCAAAAAATGTAAAGTTTACTAGCTATTCTGTCATATTATATCTATTTATAAAATAAATAAACCAAAATAAATGTATGTTTCTTGTCCTTTATGTGAGGCTGTACCGTTCATCCGATTGGAATGAAACTTTTTCCAACTCATTCCTTGCACTCCCAGACGGTCATAGGCCTTTTCTTTCCTATTCATCCCAGGATGCTGAAATTTGAAATGGAACCACTTTAGGACTGCTGGGTAATAAAGGCAAGATTCGGAGCCCCCCTGATCAGCAGAGTGAGCCCTGAGGTTTTTTGTTCTTTTCTATTCAACCTGCTATGTTAAAATTTGAAATGCAGCAGCCTCTTTGGGACTTCTGGGTAAGAGTGACAAGGAGGGGGAGTCACTCTGATTAGCTGAGTAAGCCCTTAGGTTGATTTTTTTACTTGATAAATTTTTTCTGTAAATTTCTTGCTGTAATAAATTATTTTAATTTTTTTCATCTCGAAGTTTAATTACCTACGTATTTTCATCATATCCCACATTCCTGTCGTTATACTTAGCAGTGGATTTTCTGACAATTCTGTGGCCAACATTAATTTTTTGGTTGTCTTTGCAAAATGTTGAACCAGAAATACCTAATTAAGGAATGGAAGAACAAACCCCTGTGAACTAAGTGGCTGTGGATTCGTGAAAACTTCAGTGTGGTCGTGGCATTGTGCTTTCTTGTAGCTATTCAATAACTTGAACTAAACGTTCACAATCTTGCTGACATTTTTCAAAACTGAAACCATAAACGTCATTGTTATTTTGCTTCCGAGTCTACCTACTGTAGCGGAAGCACTGTGTTCACTTTTTAGAAGTAAACAAATTTTCTTTTCACTGAAAACAAAATTGTCACTCGTGTTTTACGTTTTAGACCTCTCTGAACAGTTTTCGCTCCATGTCAGTCTGTGTGTACGCGGGGTTTTGCCACTTTTTCCACATAACTTCCTAAGTTTCCATGCGATTTTGATGACATTTTCATGGTGGGTTATATTTTGTGCGCGTTATACCCCAGATGATCCCCTGTGAAAATCAGCGCACTTGGTTCAATAGGAACCTCTGTGGATGCGCAAACGTGATATCCTTTAAATAAGCACAACTCCTGCAATTTGCATCTGATCTTGATGAATTTTTCATGGATGAACGGGCTTAGGCCTTAGATGGTCCCCTATGAAAAATCAACGCTCTTGAATTGATACGAGCCCCTGCGCATGCGCAAACGTAAAATTCTCATAACACGCATAATTTCTACAGTTCTCATCCCATTTTGTTGAAAGTTTCAGATATAACTCGGGTTAGACCCTAAATGGTCCCTTAAGATTATTCAGCAGTTGTGGATTTGGCCTCTGCCCATGCGGAAACATAAACTCCTTGCTATACCCTTAACCAACAATTTTCATCAGTGCTTACACGGGTTAGACCCCCCATGGTCTGCTGTAAAAAGAACTGCTAGTGGATGGAGAGCCAGAGCGTATGCGCAAACGTGAAATCTTCAAAACGTATATTATTTACGATCCGATAGTCCTGTTCTCCTCAAATTTGAAGGATAGTTGAGGTTTCAACGTTCGATGGTCCCCTCTGAATCTACCTCTCTTAATAATACATTTCAATGATCGGCATAATCATGTCTTGGATCCGAGGAAGCTATGTGACCCAACTTTTCGTTTATTATTCTCTGAATAATACACCTATGTATTCGGCTCGGAAAAAAATTGTTTGACCCAAAACTTTGTCCTTTTATGTTTCAAGATGTGTAGATTCCAAATCTGCAATGTCCGTCCACTGTCCGGGCCATACCTACCCTTTAAAATGGTCGAAAAAATCTGAAACATTGCACAGGGGCTGCATTTGGGTTCTAGTTGTGCCCCGAAACTCGTCAGTCCCATCGACCCTCACCCAAAATTGTTATGAGCAAAACACGGAGTTTTCGGTTTTTTTAAAGGTTTTGGGACAAATAATCAGTTTATTGCTAACCCAATGAGACTCTAACTCCACACAAGTTAAAGGTCACGTAAGTCGAGTAATCGAGGTACCTAAGGTACCAAACAATACTAGCGAATAATATTATCATCACAGATTTATTTTGATTGATAAAATTGTCTGGATTGGAGAGATGCTGTATCGGTATCATTTCAACAATAATGATCGTGGAAAATGTGATATTGCTGAATGTGGAAGTGATATGTACCGAGTGGGTTATCTACAACAGGAATAATGAAACTTAGTGTCAAGAATTTGAAGCGTTTTTTATTTTATTTTATTAATTTATTTTTCGTGTTTGTGTTCATAATACCTAGGTACCTACTGTGAATGTATTCGTAATTATGGGAATTTGTAATTCCTCCTGCTGAATCTCCTGACCTTCCTCTGACACGCACCTCATGCAAAAGCGTGCCATCACCCACAAACACCCATAACAAATGTTAAAAGGCATCCACTGCTTCAAGGGCTCCAACACCTTACCAATATTGTTCCCTTCTAATTCTTTCAATAAGTGTTAATTCATTTTCATGTATTCTCCTGTTTAGGTGGAGAGTGGAGGATGTTTCAACTGAAAACAAAGATGCGTGGATTAATCATCTTCTAGCCAGGCTCAGACCATTTACGCAATATGCACTCTATGTAAAAACGTATACCATAGCAACTGAGAAAGATGGAGCCCAAAGTCAGATCCAATATTTTCGCACTGCACCTGACAGTAAGTGAAGTCACAACTTTTCTTCTCCTAAGACAGTTTTGGTTTTAAATAACTTTTAAATATGCCTTTCTATTCTTTTACATCTGACTTTAATCTTTTCTTCGCTAGCGTTTCTCTCCAGGAACTGGTGCTTCTTCAGAGAATAATAACAAACGTTAAACCTATAGAACAATTTGGCTCAACAATAAATATTTATCATTGTCTCACCAACTTGTTTTGTTGGTCACAGCGATTATAATTCCCAATCAAATAAGAGTAAATTTTGCTGAAATTCTGAACATCTTGTCGAAATTTAGTTTTCAAAGTTCATAACATCCTCTGGATTGGCTGTGAGCGGTCATCGCATTTCTTTGTTGAAAGGATACTTTTCCTTCAATGTTCTCACAATTATGAAATTTCGAATGTTCATATCACATGTCCTGTGGATCGGCAGTGAGCTTGTGTTAGAATGTCAAAAAGGCTTTTTTTTTCTCAAATAACTACGCATCTATAGTGTACAAGTGTAAAATATCTGATTGAATCTTCAACGAAACCACTACATATTCTTTATATTCACTTATTTCAGATACAACAACAATTTGCATGACCTTATCTTGCCAGATTTGAATTTTAGGTGTCTGAATTTGATTTCCAATAGGCAATCTGTGTAGGTTGGAATATTATATTATCGTCTCTGATTTCATATTGGTTGAAAAGCTATAGGAATAAATCTGCTAGTTTTCAAATAAATGTTGTGGGGAATTAAGCTAAAGTTTTTTGCAAACACATTTTAAATTATATTCAGGGGATTCGGCAGATTATTTCAGCTCTTTTGAGGGTTAGATTAGAGAATTATTATGGCACAAAACAGGCGACATATTCACAAATGCATCTGGATTCTGTGACCAGAAATATAGTGTAGCAGTGTTGAGATGCCAGCTTAGATCCGTCCACATTTGCCAGCCACACTCACCACCCTATTCGTTTCCCTGATGGCGATTGTTTTTGTTGTGGCGAGTTTACCTATCCGTTTTTTTTCTCTCTCTCTCTCTTGTTTTTCATATTTTGTAATACTATGGAAGTTTTAATTGGTCAAGAGCATAAGTAAAATTTCTTTCAATCTGAAGTATTGATAGGTTACAAATATCTGAAAGACTTTCAGACTCAACAAGGGATGAAGTGGCCCAAAAATCAGGGCTTTCAAGTAACTACCGGCTTTCAGTGGTGTCAGGTGTTTTGATGATTGATAGAAAAGTAATTTACTGGTGTTTTGATGAAGAATAGTATTCATGTTACTCTTTAAAAAAATATAAATAAATAAATAATAATAATAAATAATAATACTAAAATAATAACTGGCTCTCTTGCTGTATGTCTGTATATTCAAGTCCTACCGATTTCTCAACTCAGCATCTTCAGGGATATTTTTAATCAGTTAGTGCATGTACATACATTTAGCTTCCTCCTTTCAAGACATTCAGAGAGAATCAGTCCAATACTTGCCTTCTTCTGAGTTCTGATGGGGTTGATTTTGGGTTTCATTTCACATGTTGAGTGGGAGTCGAAATTGAACACACTGATTGAACACTTGAACACACTGATTGAGTCGAGATTGAACACTTTGTGTATTTTTGTTGTAATCATTCATAGAAAAAAAAAAAAAATCAACCCTAACGGAACTCAGAAAATGACGAATTGAGCTGTTTTTGTCCAAATTTCTAAAATTGAGGAACTTGATGGTAGGTTGTGGGTGTCTTGAGGTTCAATCAACTTATTCCTAAATATAATTACCTATAACTAAATGTCCCCAAAGAGGCTGAGGTGCAAAACTGGCTGGATATAAAAGAAAACTACTCATTGTGTTACTGATCTTGTTGCTTTATATGTGTTTTTTTATCATCATTTCAGTACCATCTGAACCTCGCATGCTCAAAGTTTATAAGGATAAAAGTTATGAACTACGTGTCGAATGGCAAGCTCCTCTGCATCCTAATGGCAATCTCACACACTATATTGTTTCCTACGTGCACGTAAAAGATAGTGAAGATACGGTTGATCAGCGAAATTATTGTAGTGAACGTATGTCATTCATGAAATTATTAATTCGAATTTCAGTAATTAACAGTTATGACTTGGCGCTATCTCGCACCCTTTTTTTTAATGCATGGTGGGAAAACAATGTTCTGTATGTTGGATTACAACTTTCTGTTTTGTTTCCATATCTCTTTCATGAGGGTGTAACTCGATGTCTTCCAGTACAATCATGCATCCAATGAATGTTCTAAATGACATTCAACTTCTAAAAACCAGTTGACGAAATAATGGGAAAACTTGTATGTTATTATTTCAATCAATATTAAAATCTAGATTGTTTAACTCGGTCTCATTCAACTTCTTGATTTTGTTCTTGGTAAAATGTGTGTTATTTAGCAATGATTCAGATTCAGGTCAGATTTTTTCCACAACAAGTTGTTGGTTCCAACGTACAAAGTTCAATTATCGTTAATGAATTGGAACTTGTATTACATTGACTTGCTCAGAATAATTTATGTATTGATAATTACAGCAATCGATCATAACTTGATTGATCGCCAAAAAAATGAAGAACAACAAACTCAAATAAAAACAAAAGAAACAACAGACGAACCTAAAGAAGAGACTTGTCAATGTCCCAAGAAAGTTGTTGATAATACGCAACGTGAAAAAGAAATACATTTTGAGGATCAACTTCAAAATCTTATTTATGTTAAAAGGTAATTATTCATCTCAGTAAATTACAGTTTATTGAATTTTTGTTACAAATTAATTTTCTTATTACAATGCAATGCCTTCACAAACTCAGAAATGTTTAGTTTATTCGTTATGCTAAATTTTAGGTGTTTTTGGGGATATAACTAGTTAGTTAAAGTGTTAAACTCGGTAATCATGGATTTGGAGAGATGTGCAAGTTGGTTCCACCCAAACTCGTTGGTTCATAGAGATAATAAACCTCTACTTCGCTGGGAAAAGATAGGAGAAAAAAAATTTTTCTTCTAACATTGTTAACTTTGAAACATAATTTTCTCCTCTAACTAGCAAAGTAAAGTAAAATTGACTATGGTGTTGGAAATTTGAGATTTTTATGAAGTTTTTTCCCCTGAATCGCCTCTCAAAAATAGCTTGTATCAAGAACAGAAAAAAATGAGGGAAAAAATCAATTCTGGAAAGTTTCCAAAATTTGCGTTTTAACCTCATTTTTTTAAAGATTAGGTTGGCTAAAAAATATTGGTTTGACATTAAGGAGATGTACAATTTAACGTTCTTTCCAATAATATCCTTATTTTTTATTTTACTGTGAACCCGAGGGAGATTTATGGCTAGTTTAATATCATGAAGTAAAAAACTTGATAAAAATTAATGGAAAACAAAGCGTTTTAACAAAAACATCCGAGAGGCATTTTTGGTTACAAATAAGTTTTAGGATCAAAACCTGAAGTTCGTAAAACCTCGAGTTTGTTTGACCTGTATATTTTCAATAGATGGGTTCACCTTTTTCTCGTACACTACCAGTGTGTAATGCCATTTAATGAGTTTATGTGGGCTGTAACTCCTTCTCAGGTGGGAGTATGTTAGAAATCCCTTGTATTTATGGAGTCCACATGATTATTGTACCATTTATTTGCTATATCCCGTATTTATCATAATGTGTTTTTTACCTCAGGTGTAAATATCATGTGAAAACTGTGTCATGTCTGTGTTTTGTTTATAAAACTCGAGTTTGAGGTGGAACATACAGTTGATTTGTGCCCGTCTTGGTGTTGTCTAGTTCTCATCATATTCTGACGATATTCTACTCTATTATCTGAGAGTAGTGTCAGTTTGGGAAATTCACTGGGCAGGCAGTCAGATGATCCGGAAAGGGAGAAAATAAAGCTACTGACTGTTTATCCAATGTAAATCTTTGTAAAAGGCTTTTTTGGGCTGCTAGCGTGTATCTAATGAGTACAATAACAAATATTCATAACAAACTAACTGAGTACAATTTGTACTAGATGAATAAAACAAAAGTTCGAGAACCAAACATACTTTTACTGGTACTCATCATTCTGAGTACCCAAGACGAACCCCGGGGTGGACCACCAGCCTCCTTCGCCAATAAATATCCCAAGCGGGTGTTCCTGAACTGGAGAAAAGTACAACAAAAAACAGATTTTTGACTGGACATCTAACCAGCCACAAGTATTGTGCATTATAAGTTCGATTAAAATTTCTTGTTACCTTGTACCTGTTGATGGTAACTTTTCTACTCATTCTACAGTTCTGGGATTAGTTGTACTGATGAAACTTGTTTTGGACTGGACAGTTAAAAGATAGAAACCAAAGTGGAAGTTGAGCACTGATAAGACTGATGAATAAATTAATTGTGAGGCAACATTGGTGGCCTGAACTGGATATAGATACTGATCTTACAGCAGCAAGCTGCAATATATGTGCGAAATTTCGAGCCGCTGCACCAAGTTCATCCTTCGACCTTGGCATCACTCACAAAACCCTTGGACTAAGGTGCATATAGATTTCTTGGGTCCACTCAGAAGTATGAGGTCTGATCAAAAAGTTCCAGGACTTTCTCAAAAACGCTTTATTAAATTATCTTTAAAATTATTCAAAATTATCCCCTTCAAAGTACTCCCCTTGGCTACGCAAACACTTCTCCCAGCGGTGTTTCCATTGGTCCATACACCGGGAAAACTCATCTCCTGGGATGCTGTATAGCTGCTCCTGCGTTTTTTGCTTGATCTCCTCTATCGTCTGAAATCGCTGTCCTTTCATAGGGTATTTGAGTTTGGGAAACAGCCAGAAGTCACAGGGAGCCAGGTCAGGAGAGTAGGGGGGCTGGGGAAGGGTTTTCATGGAGTTTTTGGCGAAAAATTCGCGAATGAGGAGCGTGGTGTGACAGGGCGCGTTGTCTTGGTGGAAAAACCACTATCCTGTCGCTCACAATTCCGGCCTCTTCTGCCGAATCTTTTGGCGCAAATTGCGCAGAGTTTTAAGGTAACGAAAACGACTAATTGTTTCACCTTGTGGGAGGAAAACAGTGAGCATGACTTTAATACTCGATCTCACCTGGCGAGCATTTTTGGGTCGTGGAGAGGTTTTCGACTTCCACTGAGATGAGTGAATCTTGGTTTCCACGTTGTAGCCGTATACCCATGTCTCGTCACATGTGATGATGGTTTTCGAGAAGTTTCCTTCGGAGTTGGCCATTTCCAAGAGCTCCTGACAAACCTCTATTCCTCTGGAGCCTTCTGATCCGCTGCCATCAGTCGTGAAACGAACTTGGCTGCAACCCTTCTCATTTCCAATTTTTTTTGTCAAAATCTCCTGACACGACCCAAATGAACTCTTCTGCCATCTCTCAAATCGTCAAACGACGATTGGAACGCACAAGTGCATTCACCTAGGCCACTTGAGAGTCTTCAGTTGAGATTGAAGGACTTCCTGAATGAGGGTAATTTCAGTTGATGTTCTGCCTCCCTTGAACCTCTGAAACCACTTATGACGCCATGAATGACTCATCACATCACCTCCATAAGCTTTCCGAAGCATTTCAAAAGTTTCCGTGAATGATTTGTCCAATTTCACACAAAATTTCACGCAAACGCCCTGCTCTTCCTTCGCGTCCATCACAACAAACTCAAAAAACGCAGAACACGACAAAAGAGGTCCACAAAAACGGCTGTAAAATCGGACTGGGGAAGGTTAGAGCAATAAAACAAAAAGGAGGTTACTTGGGAAGGTTCACGCTAAAATTTAAGCGCCAAAGCAATCCTCTTCGTTAACGTGAAGGCGCGCAATTCACAAAGTCCTGGAACTTTTTGATCAGACCTCGTATCTACGCCTTTGTGGTTGTAGATTCGGAAACCATGTGGATTGAGTGAAATTTTAGTGAATAATTGCACTGCCGGAGTTGCAATTGCCAAGTTCACTGAACTGTTTTCACGGTTTGGGCTCACAAGGACGGAAAGGGCACTAAAATAACCAAACGGTCCCTCCAGAAAGCTCTTGAAGAGCACCAAGGTCTTCAACGAGCATTATAAAAGTTTCTATTCAACTGTTGGAACCCTCCCCGCAGTGCAACTGTAGACACTCGAGCTCTTCGGTTTCTCAAGCTTCAGCCCCAGGTGCTCTTTGATCGCTTGCCACCTTCTTATACTGAGAAAGTGAAGATACGTCAGGAGCGTCAGATAAAACAAGGAGGGGGGTGACAGATAGAGCTGATAGAAGGCAATTCTGTCTGGACAAGAACCTACACAGATCCTCTACACCCGACATGGTGCCCAGGGAAGATCTCGAAGGTCCTAGGAGGTTAGACATATGATTTTTCAGTGGAGGATAAAATTTGAACTTGCTATATCGACCGAATTCTGTGTTGTGCCCTTCCACTGTCAAGACCTAGGCTCCCTTTGGCTTCCAAGGTTGAGCTCTCTTTGCCAGACACGCATGAGCCTCCTATATCACCATTGCCGGATGCACTTCATGGGCCTAGAAAGAAAATGCCACAGTCAGGTACTCTACCCTCGCTGTCATTATGAGGGTTTTCAACCCCAACTTTATCAAAGTCTAAAGAGGATTCGGACAAAACGCACATGAGAGCCACCCCCCAGAATCCAAAGACCCCCCAAAAGATTCTAGCCGTACTAAATTTCACTGGTGCCTGAACTATTTGTAGAAGTTAATCTATTAATTTATTTACTTATTTGAAGTGTATTCAAAATTAATGCATTTAATTTAATAGGGGAGAGATATTGTAGGCTAAACAGTTGAAAGATAGAAACCAAAGTAGAAGTTGAGCACTAATAAGACCTCATAAATGAATGAATTGCCAATTTTGTGTTTTCTCTTTGTACCCAAAACGGTTATAAAAAGTCTCAAACAAATATACCAAAACTATTTTCTTCTTCTTCCTCAAAATTTTTGAAATAATTCAGTCAACACAGGACTCGAACATTCGGTAAAACTCTGACACGATTAAATCATATGACAAGAAGAGAGAAAAAAAGTTTCAGTCATGCAGCATGCTCGTATGAGCGAATTTTCGTAATATATCGTATTATGTTGGATTCTTTCGAAATTTGAGCACTTTGAGTGCACAGAAATCGTCAACTGCCAGTTGCATAAGGAAAAAAGCAAATTGTTCTAAATGATATTGGTGATCAAAATAGACCTTGGATTTTTAGTTTTTTTTAATCGATTTTTTAGCAAATATTAATGAGATTTAAGCACATTGTTCAGCATAATTTTGTGCATACATTTTTTAATGTTCTAGTCCATCGTTAATATGTGTCTTTTGACTAAATTTTTGGTAAAAAAAATATAGATTTACGATTTTTAGCTGTTTTTAGAATTTTCAGTAATTTTTTAAGTACATTTTTTGAACTTTGAGAAATATAAATGTGAAAAAGTGCTAAGCAACGAATTTATCCTTTAATTTAAAAAACTTGATTTTTTGGAACAGATTTTTTTTTCTTTTAATATATATAATGCCTTACTGTTTTGTTTTTGGATGTGGAATGAGCAAGACGAATAAATAATTAAGGTTTCCAAAGTACATAGTTTTTAAACCACTTCTAACAATTTTTGACGGTTGTTTAACCTCAAATATGCAATAGTCTATTTCAATCCGTTAAAACCTGTATTGTAAAAAGTAAGTAGGTTGTTTCAAAAATCGCTGATTCAATTAGCAAGTAATGTATAGAAATACATTTTATGGATACAAACAATTGGGCTACTTCAATGGATCTAACCTTAGCTAGAAGATTTGAATTCTTCTATCTTGTAAGTAAATTCCTTCTGGAATTTAAGGAGTTTGAGTGCACATTGATAAAATTAATGTTTTGCTTTACCAATATAAGTCGTTTTTTATTTTATACTTATTTTTTCCTCCAAATTTGAGGAAAATCTTGTGCATGAAATTCTTATTGTTCTCATTTATGGTCGACAAACTTTCTCCTAGTACAAAATGTAAATTAGATTATTGTTAGACATTTTTGCAGTAAGTAGGTATTTAATAACTTTTTTATTATAAGTTATATGTATACATAATATATGTATATGTAGGATGTAGGTGTGTACGTATGTATACCTGAGTCCTTGTGCTCAACAATATGTTCATTTGATTTTTTTTTTTTTTTTTTGCGCTAGATAATGGTACCTATTTAATTTATGCAAACAATTAAGTAATTGAACTTTGTTATAAATAACTCAATGATCAAAGAAAAATATTACTGAAATATTAGATATCTGGAAATTCTTGTCAACGAAATCCGTTTCAGAAAATTGTAAAAAAACTCTAAATTGTTATTCGTACATATACATTCCAGGCAATATATGACCATCCAAAAGAAATAAAAACCTATCGATGACTAATGCATGCATCACATTGACGTCTATATGCCTGGTTTATGTATGATTTCGTTGAGAATAGCGAATAGGGAATGATTCTACTGGATACATTCCCTCAATTATAACCCAACATGAATGTGCTCGATCAACTTCTCGACCCCATCACAAGCATCATGTGATATGAATGGCTTGTAAATGGTTAAAACGAACAAAGAAAAACTTATCCATAATAATGATACTTAATAATAATTTATATTAATTATTTATCCATATTATATCAATTATTCATTTATTTATTTTTTCAAAATGCCACAAAACGGATTTCAATGAAGAAATTTTTCGAAAGTTTTGATTTTAAAATTTTGGTGGCCATCGCAATATCATTATTTTCTACAAAAATTTGCTAAAATGCGAAACAACAAAACAATTCAAAAATCGTTGAGACAGTGAAGAGTGTAATAAAAAAATTAAGAACATCGGCGTTCATTTATTTATTTATTCAGAAGATACGGGACGAACCCAATTACAAGAGAGAGAAAAAAAGAAAAGTGAACAGGTAGTACCTAAATTAATTATAAATATATGAAATGGGAAACAACCAACGATGACCAGAGCACCACACTAGAGCGTCACACTGCTTCACCAAAGACACAGATTGGCAAAATGAGTTATTGAGGGGTATCCAAGCAGAGGTGGCGGAAAAGTTGAGTTTTGATGGTTGAGATGGGCGAAGAAAGAATGTCGATGAAGGGAGGTGATGATGAGAGGAGGTTCGCTTGGCGAGGAAGGTGGCTCAGTTGGCGGTGATTAAGTAATTTGTGGAAGAAAAGGGGACGGCAAAAGGCGTGACAGAACGGGAAGAGAGGCGAGGTACGAGAAAACCAACCCGAGCGAGCCAAGAGATCAGAGGCATCATTCCGACCCGACAGCAAACCATGAAGGAATGTAACATCCGCGCACAGGCGACGGTCACGTGGAGACATCAAGCTGAAGCGACGAGCGAGTACTTGGTAGTCCAAATTCTCACGAGGAATGGAGAGCTTATATGCCAGGTAATGGAGGAAAGCCCTGAAGACGCGTTCAATTTGCACAATATGGGACTCGTAATAAGGACTCCAAATCACAGATGCATACTCCAGAGTTGGCTGCACGAGAGTCTTATAGAGTGTCACGAGAGCTGGTGCCTCAGAGAACTCTCTGGTATTCCGTTTCAGAAAACCAAGTGTGCGCATTCCACGGGACGCCACCTCAGCTATGTGGTCGGAGAAGGAAAGCTGGGAATCTAAGTGCACGCCAAGGTCCACAATATCAGCCCTACGAGGAATTGTTACACCGTTGATTGAGTAGGGGTGGATGACTGGAGAGCGGGAACGATGGAAGGAAATGACTGCACATTTAGATGGGTTCAGGGCTAGTCCGATAATGTCACACCATTGAGAGAGGGCATCCAGGTTTTGTTGGAGAAGTTGGCAGTCTGAGGGGTCACGGAAGGAGATGAAGAGCTTCAGGTCGTCAGCATATATCAAGAACTGTGTATGGTGCAGGAAGGAAATATCGCCATTAATCACCAGATTGAAGAGAAGGGGACCAAGATGCGAGCCCTGAGGAACCCCCGAAGTGGCAGGAAAGGAGTGAGAAACGACACCACTTACACGCACTAAAAGCTGCCGAGCAGCAAGGTAGCTGGCAATCCATGCATGAAGTGGTCCAAAGACACCAAGCGATGAGAGCACATCAAGGATCACACTATGAGGCAGCTTGTCGAATGCTTTAGAGAAATCGGTCATAACCAGGTCCACCTGATGACCCGCCCCGACAGCGCAAAGTGCGTAATCCTGAAAAGTTGCTAGGTTAGTCACCGTAGAACGCCCCCTGACAAAGCCGTGCTGCTCAGGAGCTAAGCGCGAGCTGAAAATTGGCGAGAGTTGAGCCACAACCAGCTTCTCAAGTAGTTTGGGAATAGTTGATAAGGAGCAGACTGGACGGTAGTTACTAATGTCGTTCTTATCACCCCTCTTGAAAATCGGAGTAATGTAGGACAGCTTCCATTGAGCAGGGAAGAGGCCAGAAGAAAGAGAAGCATTAAACAGGTGAGTCAGAGGATGGGCCAAGCTACGCGCACAAGCGCGAAGAAGAATTGGAGGGATACCATCAGGGCCCACACCCTTTGAAACATCAAGGCCACGCAGGGCACCATCAACGTCGACCTCCGTCACAGCGAGGGAGCCCAATGAGACCACATCGATGGGCGGGCGGGAAGAAACCAGGTCATGAGCAGGATCAAACACCGAGGCAAAGTGGGATGCGAAGAGATCAGCGATTGACTGCGGGTTATCAGCAAGTGAGGAACCCAGATGCATATTATGTGGCAGAGAGGATCGCCCGTCTCGGTAATTGATATAGTTCCAGAAGGTCTTAGGGTCACTGGGGAGGGAATCCTGGAAGAACCGATGTATCTGGAGTAACATTCCTGCGATAAAAAGTTGCATCTAGCACGTAGTTGGGAGAATATTGAGTAGTCTTCGTTGAAGAGCCTCAAGGAACCAGGACTGAAGCGACTTCATGTGTTTCTCCATTGACAACTCAAAATCCTTCCTGGTAAGGTATGGGCCCGCATCTGGAGAAGAGGATCGCGAAGTCTTACACGAAGAACATTTCCAAGAGTTACGGGCATCCTGAGAAAGTTTGCGAAAGTTAGATTCAGTGAAGCCAGCACAGCCAAAGTGAAGGAACGAATCACAGACAGTGCACCGAACAGAGTCCTTCCGAATAAGGGGATCCTTACATGAAGAGCGTTGGCACTCCATCGCTGCAGGGAAGTGAAGCGGGTTAATATATGTGCACGGTAGAAGGCGAAAACGGCACGCAGAATCAGGGAAAGACACTGGAGTTGTGAGAGGGCGGAGCCAAACACGCCGCTCAAGGCCGACGTAGCGATAACAACCCACAAAGCGAATCACAGGAGAATAATCAGTTATAAAAACGACAAAATAACTCAGCTGTAAACCCAAAATAACACCTGCCAAACACAACGACGAAAAGCACTTAGATAAGGCTAGTTAGTTGTGTCAAAAAATGACGTTTTTTAGTGGGCTTATAGGACTATGAGGTTTCAAACATTTCAATAGGTACATGCGGTATTCACTTATTGACACCCCATACTGGATATCATTGTTGAGTTTTCCCCCCATCAACCCATCTAGGTTAACGACATTTCATACCGTTTCGTTTGAGTACCTATTTGTTTCGATACCTCTGTTTATCAAATGAATTGTTTTGAAATGTCATCAGAGGAGAAAGAAAAGTGCTGCGGTGAGTAAGTTTTCTGGAACGAATTTCCTATGAAAAAAAAAAAAACAGAGAACCATAAAGACACATGTATTATATCCTTATTCTTAAAGGAACTCTTCAAGTCCATTTAAATTTGCAAGCCTTTACATACTGCCTTTTTGGCATGAATATTTGTTGCGAATAATATTTATGATATCCTCCAATACATCATTAGTAGTTTTGTTGAGGTTGGATGACCACTAAACCTTATTCCCATACTGGGGTTCCTTGTATATGATCAGCTCAACCTTATCCCCACATCAAAACCACTACATAATAGGTGTAACTGCAGTTTTATCGGGAAAATTCGAAAATTAAAATTTCTCTCACCTTATAATAAATTATTCTATTTGTGTCATTAAGCTACCGAATGTTTTAGATTTATTACCTGATCATTTTCCTGTGCAGGAATACAGTATCGAGGGGAAAACGCAGTACTACAGATCACCTTGGAGAATGGTTGCCCAAACAGAGAGAAGGTAATTATTTTTAGATTATTGTTCCTTGATGATATATTGGGATATATACTGTCAATAATCTAATTTTAATGTGACTCTAATTTCTTTTTTTCCTTAGGGACCCGTATGAAGTCTGTGATCGTGAACACTACCAGCTACACAATTCAAGATCTTAAACATTTTGCTCTCTACAATATTAAAGTTAGAGCTTGTAGAGAAAAAGAAGATGAAAACGATACCAATACATCGACCCATTGTAGTAGCGAATCATTAATTAGTGCAAGAACAATGCCTCGTGGTGAGTGTAATGAAATAAAACAAATCACGCTGAGTTTTAACTGATTCCAACAATAAAGAAGGTTTTCAATGTTTCTACAAATTTTTATTTTTACTCAAACATTTCAATTTTAGTGACCGCTGATGATTTAGATCCCATGTATCCCATTTGGGAAGTATCAAATAGAAGTACGTCAGAAGTTTTATTAAGATGGATGGAACCTGCGGACCCAAACAGCCTAATTGTTAATTATGAAATTGAATACCGCCGTGTGGATCATGAAAATGTGAGTTCATTCATAAAAACATTTGTTGAAAGGCTTGCACTGCATTCCCATTACGCATTCAACCTGCATGGATAATATTGGGCAGAGACAGATTTACGAATTCATTAGCTGATGCTCTTGAACAAAATATTCCTCTGATTGGCAAAAATGTATTTTCTGATTGGATCCAGACCCTTGGTTTGGATTGTTTCATTTCAGTACCTTTTTTCAAGCCAATAATCTCGTTAATTATCCCTCAGATGTGGGGATGTTGCAAATAAAGTTGTGACCTTAGGAGCAATTTTTAAAGTAAAATACGTTGCAAATATATTACATTGTCCATGAAATTCAGGATTTTCAATGTCACTTTACATATTTAAGCTGTTTTTGCTTTCTCACAATAAATTTCCCTAACAAAAGAAAGCTCTGACCTTCAGACGCTTATTTGTAATACGATTATCGAATTCTTAATCATGATCTTGTCACACCTAACTCTAAGTCTCAGTGGACAGGTCTTAGCGACCCTGTACTCTCGGCCAGCTAGCAAAGAGGGGGTCTCCATCGTTCAATAATGTGGGGTTGTCAAAATTGTATAGCTTTTGGGTGCCAGTCCACTTGCAACAGTGCAAGGGATCCCTATGGGGTCGTAGTGGACGAATAACCAATATATTCCCTATAATATAACACACACACACACACACACACACACACTATAATACACACCCACACACTTCCCTATAATATATTCCCTATTTCACTTCTAACACTACCCAACTGGGAAAAAAATTAATAAAAACAAATCTCAATTTGAAAATTTATTAAAAATAAATTAACTAGTCTCAAGAATCTGGTCTGAATCCAACTGCGATCAGCAACAATAATAAAATCATTAAACAGAATAAATAAATGTTTCACAATTTGGTTTCTCCCATCAATTTGCCAAAAATGTCCAAATGTGGGGCCAAAGAAAAAATTAGGGTGATCACCACCTAATGTAGCAATAAACCTAAACTTATAGCTAGATGACTATTCTACGCTTATGTACTATATGCCCTAATTCTACTCTTAAACTACGTGGCGTATTAGGGGTGATAATGGTAGGCTCTCCTGGCGTATACTTCCATAAAGTAGGTATTCCCTCAGCTAAGGACATGCTATTCTGGTGCAAGGAGAAAACCCTAACAGTATGTGGTTTCTGTCCAAAATCTTCTGCTCCTTTTCTGATTTTCTGGCAAAATATGGAAAGACTGGACTGTCAGGTCTCAAAAGTGCCATGCAAAATGAAAGTTTCTGTTAAATTTGACGCTCCTGAGCAATGGTATTCAACAGTATCAACAAAGCTCTATGGACACCTCACACTTCAACAATCCTGCTATTCAGTTTTATATTTTATTTGAACTTAATTCAGTGGTACACGTGGCAGAGCACACTGAAGCGACCCTGGAGCTGGGACAGGTAGAAATAGAAGGAGAAGCCCAGAGAGGGGTCATTCAGGATTTGATTGAAATCGTGCTATTATGATTCGCTGACTGATGAAACGGCAATAACATCGGTGAGAGGTAACAGATAAGCAGGGGTCAAGCCGCTCTGGGCTCCGTGCTAATCAGAAGATCAAGTGAAGGCAACAATCTCAAGAACACATTTCATCTGGGAACACAACCCCTCTCTGTGCGCACACACATACTTTTTTTTTACATAACCCCTCGAAAGCAGAGGGGGCATTATATTGAAAAATAAATAAGTAAAAAAAAGTGGGGAGGATGCCTAGGTTCACCCGATGCTGGCTCTAGGAATGAGGGAAGTTGCAGAAGGATGGGGAAGAAGAGTGGGATGAAAGACAGTGCCCCTATAGAATGACCACCAGTTTAAGGAAGATCCCCTCAGGATACGGGTGGTGCTATCACGGAGCACTCCAGCCAAGATGCCCAACTCGAGTAACTCTGTGACATTTTTCCCTCAGCTCTCCAGTACCTCTGCAAGTACAAGAGCCGGATGCTTCCTCCACAACTTCTGGACCCGCTGGTATTTCTGCCTTCTTGCTTGTTTAGTTGCTCTGCGACCTCCACAGGACACCGCAGCAGGAGGATTTCTACCCTGATGCCACACCATGGACACTTCCTCAACTTTAGGGAAGATCCTCTGCACATAATCCGCGATCTCGCCTTCCAAGCCCACCTTGCCAGTTCCTGCAGGTAGGCGCTCTGATAACCTTAACATGGCCTAGCTGCTCCCCGAGCCTCATTACTTCGGTCTTCAGATCCTCAAGAAGACCGGTGGTCTTCGGGGAGGATTGCTGAACAGAGGGCTGCTGCCCCATGCCTGTCGGAGAGGTGGGAGAGGCTATTTGCCACGATTTCATTCTGGACAAGCTGCTTATTGTGGAGTCTCAGGCGAAGAGATTGGATTGCAGAAAGCGTGCACATGGAAAATGAGCTTGCTAAAGAACATTAATATTGCGTACCCCATTATAAACAGCCTCTGCCTCCTCTGCTGTCATTTGTCGCAAATCCTCAGAAACATACATGGGCCTGTGTCAATTGCTACGTTGGCCTGTACAGGATGCTTCTGCCAGACATGGGCACTGAGGCCACGCTTGGAACTGAAGGCCCTTTCCCAGTGGGCATACTGTTGGGCATCAACTGGGGCAGTGGAAGAGGATGAAGAGTGGGATGACGATAATTTAGATGAGGGGGAGGTTGACCGATGTCCATGCGTGGGGCGCCCCCAAGCGCCTCCACTAGGACTCGGCATGCCAATGGGCCAGTGGGGGTTATGAGGCTCTTGTTCGTTGAAGTCCATAACGGGGAGGAGACATCATTAAAAGGGACGGGAGACCCGTTGACACGAGCCTCTCCCCTAATCGCCAGCGGTTCATTCTGCCACCTTCTATTCACCCAGAGGGTGTCTGGGTTGCACGACGGAGACGTATGACCTTGACTAGGGTAGGGATATGAACGAGCTCTATATATATATATATATGTATATATATATATATATATATATATATATATATATATATATATATATATATATAAAAAGAAAAAAGAATGATTTGATATTTCGAAAATAATCTTTGTCAAAAATAGAAGAGTGATTAGTTTTTCTGAATAATTGGACAAGTAGTGTCTTGGAAGCCTGCAACCATGTAACCATCCATATATTATGGCTTCGCAACTTCTAATGTAGACTCAATCGTTGAGGTTGAGGCCGGGAGGTCGCATTGATCCCAATACCCA
This sequence comes from Adelphocoris suturalis, assembly GCA_030762985.1. Lineage (NCBI taxonomy): Eukaryota > Metazoa > Arthropoda > Insecta > Hemiptera > Miridae > Adelphocoris > Adelphocoris suturalis. Next base: position 12,298,143 of record CM061045.1, on the reverse strand, counting down.
GCGATGAGCGCGTTCGGACTGCTGCAACAATCTATCATTTGTTGGTGGTGGCATCTTCTTCAAAACCTTCACTCCGAAGCATTCATTGAACGTGACTGTGGCGTCGTGGGACCTCGCATGCAGCTTCAATGGCAGTGGTCGATCCTGGTTTAAAGAAGCTCTATGGTTGTTTATTCGTAAATTCAATTGGGTGGCTTTTCCTACATAGAAGCCTTTGCTCTGATCTTCCGCACACTGTTTACAAATAAGCTGATAAACACACATCTGTGATTGACACTCTGCGGTTCCTTTACATTTGTAGGAATGAGAGGTATTTGGGGAGGTGAAGTGAGAGCCTTCTATTACTATCTCACACAGTTTGCACCTTGGGCGCCCACATTGATGCAATCCAGGCTGCTGCACCTCCCGGCCTCAACCTCAACGATTGAGTCTACATTAGAAGTTGCGAAGCCATAATATATGGATGGTTACATGGTTGCAGGCTTCCAAGACACTACCCGTCCAATTATTCAGAAAAACTAATCACTCTTCTATTTTTGACAAAGATTATTTTCGAAATATCAAATCATTCTTTTTTCTTTTTATCTGTGAAATTCATATCAAATTAAGTTTATTATATAAATAGTTCAGTAGAACAAGAACAATCAAATGCATATATATATATATATATATATATAGCTTAGGTGAATAGTTTTGGAGTCTCCCTTCTTCTGTCTAAAACCAAGTTTATTAAGATCACTGTCAACGTTCTCTAACCATTTCTTCTGTGGTCTTTATTGGGCCCCAAAGTTACTTTCAAACAACCTCTATCTGTGCTCCTTATTGTTATATTACATACCAAGGGTAGCCTGCCCCTTTTAATGCCCCATTCCCTTTTCAAAAATAAAGTAATAAATATGTAATAGTAATAGTAAACTTGTAGTAGGTATAGTGGGATTTTTATTTGCTGAAGATCATTGTTTGTTTGGTTATTTTACAGTACAAACCAATCATTGAGTGTGTTACCAGTAAGCAGTTTCAAAGCTCTGGTAATTTATATGTTCTTCGCAATTTGAGTCCTGGGAACTACAGTCTTCGGATAAGTGCTACTTCCCTAGCACGTAAAGGCAATTGGACTACTCCAAAATATTTCTTCATTGAAGTATGTTACTGTTCGCTTATTTTCTACTAAATGTGCATAATTCTTGTTAGCTTATTCTGTGTTGTATATGCTTTAATGTGTTTTATATATTTGTTTTTCTCATTTACTTTTTTTAGGAAGACTCTGCATTATCATTTTGGCATTGGACCCTCGTCGTTTTTTTCTTCATTCTAATTATTCTTATGATATTAGTGGTGTTTTACCTTAGAAAGCAAGACAAAGTTCCTAATAGAAAGCTCATTACATCAGTGAATCCTGAATATGTTCCTACAGGTAACTTTCATATCAATTTTAGTGGTTTACCTATTGTTCTTGATGTTTTGCTTCCAGAAATGCATAATTTTTCCTTGAAAGAGGCTTATTCCACTAAACAATAAGTACTAATTGCACAATTCAACAAGTACATGTGATACAAATGCCAATGTCTCATCATGGTATAAATTGCTTAGTGAATGTTGTGTGTGTGTACATTCACACGCATGCACACTCACTTTTTACTCTCCAAGGCAAAGAGGTAGGTGGCCCTCAACAGAGGAGTTTATTTTCGCCTGCTTCCAACTAGAATAGAGGTGATTGAAACAGATCTGTTTTGATGGCTTTTATTCAATAAATCAATGATATATATTGCAGTCAGAAAATTGCTTTCCATCACAAATCGTATTTCACATCTACTGGGTAAACACACTTGAGGTTTTACAGACGTCAGGGGTCATGAAAAAGTGATACTCAATGTAATTTACGTTTGCACATGTGCAGAATAAACTGATGAGTTGAGAACAATGAAATAGGTATGGGACCATCTACAACCTAACCTGCGCATTCACTGACAATTTCATCAAAATCGGATGAAAACTGTGGAAATTAGGGTTGTTAAAAGTATTTAACATTGGCGCATGCGCAGTAGCTATTAATGATTCAATCATGTTGAAATTGATATGGGGTAATCAAATCGCCATCTATTATCCAATTTTAAATGAAATCGAAAGACTAGGGTGTGATAAAATGATGCTTGGTAGAATTTACGTTTGCTCATGCACAGAGTGAAGTATTGATTTGGCTACAATGAAACTGATAGGGGACCATCTACAACCTAAAGTCCGGGACACACATATCCGCACCGTGTCCGCACCGCATGACGGCCGTGTGTCGGACAACACACGGAGAAGAAGTTATAAGAAGGGAGATTACCAGGAAGTCCCCACCTATCCGCACCGTCTCCACTCCGCGTCAGTGCTCCGCGTCCGCACCGTGTCAGACTAGTTTGGTTTAGTTTTACACGGACGCAGTGCGGAGACCTCGACAATGGATAATGAATTATTGATTGAGGAAATTCGCAAGTTCCCAGTACTGTACGACCAGTCCAATGAGAAATACAGAAACACTGAATATAAAGAACGTGTTTGGAAAATAGTTTCAAGAAACGTACGGGCCGAAGGTAACCTATCCAACATTTTAAGGTACTTTTCCGTTATACCCCCCCCCCCTCCCACCAGTCAATTTGTCTTCAACACGATGTTTTTAGGCATTCCTTCTTACTTGGATTACATATTTACATAGAATTGGTGACAATTTCAAGCTGAGGGAAGAAATTATATTACAGTGGAACCTGGATAATTCGAATTTCTTTAATTCGAATTCTTCTTTAATTCGAATATTTCTCTTGGTCCCTAGCATTTTGTATTTAAACAATGCTAAAAAATCGTGGATAATTCGAATTTTATTTTGGATAATTCGAATTTCCGGCGTGCTAATTAGGGTATAAATTTTAAGCTTTGGCTTGTGAACCCACGATTTTGTCTCCAATCTTCGTGTTCTTCCTCCAGTGCGAGTGCTATCTCTCCTAACTCACTATTTGAAAAACGTCTCAACATGACCAGCGTCTTGTCTGCTCAGAGTGCAAACCGAATTGTGATAGACCTCCGTAGCACGGCCAACACTCGGAACCGTGTGGCCTCCCACCTCCGTCTCCGACACTCGGACGTGTTGCGAAGAGGGTGTGGTGCGGATATGTGTGTCCCGGCCTTAACCCGTACAATTTCATCAAAATCGGATGAAAACAGTGGAAATTAAGGTCGTTTCAAGTATTTCATACTGCTGCATGCGCAGTGGCTATTAATGATACAAACATGTTGAAATTGATATGGAATAATCAAACCGTCATCCCCCAACTATCATCTTAATTTGAGTGAGATTAGACGACTAGGCCGTGAGAAAATAATGCTTGGTAGAATTTACGTTTGCGCATGCGCAGAGTGAAGTATTGAGTCAGGAACTATGAAACTTATAGGGGACCGTCTACACCCTAGCCCTCACATCTCCTGAACATTTCATCCAAATCGGATGAAAACTGTGGAAAACAAGCTTGTTACAAGGATTTGCTGACACACGACAGAGATTCAGACAGAAAGACAGACAGACACTCGGAACCAAAGTTGTTCAGAATGATCTAAAACGTAAAATGCGAGTGGAAATTTTGATTTTGGAGATCAGATTTTTTTTTTTCTCCCGAAAATGAAAACAATGCTTCCCCTACCTATAGGTAGACTCAGAAGCAAAAAAAGCTTATCAACATAAGATAGCTAAAATATTTAAAAAAGTATGCTCAAAATCCTCTCTTTGACAGTAACTTTGTGATACTGTACAGAGTTTTTGAATCGCCTCTTTCTGCTGCTTCCTCTGCCCTAACTGCCTGTCCATCAACCCATCTCCTTTGATCCCTTCTCGCACCTCTTTTGACCAGCCTATGCAGTCCGTTATACACCGTCTGGGCCTCCATTTTCTTGGTTCTTGTTCGACTAGCATTCACATTCTGCTTTGCTTCCTTCCTCTTCTCTACATTCAACCATGTTTCCTCGGACATCCAGTCTTTCTTAAGTGGATTTCGGTATCCTAAAACTTTTTCGCATGCTTCCTTGATGACAGCAGTGGTCCTTTCCCATTCCCTATCAATATCCTGAATCAAGGTCCTGAAAAGCCTGGAACCTATTCCTTAACTCAATCCTGAACTCTTCTTTACAGCTCTCCGATCGCAGCTTGCCAACGTCAAACCGTTTCCCCCGCCTTTCAAACTTTTTCCCACTTGTACCTAACCAGATGATGGTCAGTCCCATTGCTCCACGCCTCTCACGTCTAATAGTGATCGACGGAACTTTCGGCTAAAGGCAAAGTGGTCAATCTGGTTTTCGGTTATACCGTCAGGAGAAACCCACGTTACTTTATGGCAATTTTTGTGAGGGAACAGAGTACCACCTATTCATTATCCACGCAGAAAGAGGAGAAAAGTTCTCCATTTTCATTCATTTCAGCCTCCAAACCATGAACCCCATTATCTGTTCGAGACCTTCGCTGTTGGCTCCTACTTTTGCGTTTAGGTCTCCCATAACGAGCAGCAGATCTCGCTTTGGTTTACTGATGATTGCTTGTCTCAAATCCCGATAGAAATTTTCCTTCTCCTCAAAAGCTGATACTTCTGTGGGTGCATAACATTGCATATCATGATGTTCCGGAAAGATTTGAAACGAGCTCGGTCAGACACTGGTTTCCATTCCAACAACCCCCCGGCAAAACTCCTGCTCATCAGAAATCCGACTCCATTCCTGTGTGTTGATCAAAGTAAATAAACGTCAGTCCATTTCTGGTCGTCCCAAAATCCTTCCAAACCTTAATCCCATTTATCCTGTATTTCTCCATTTCCCGCGCTACGTTGTTCAGTTTACCAGGATCCATCATCGATCTTAATTCCATGTTCCAAGTCGGGTAGTCCTTTTCATGCCAAAAGTGTTGATCAGTCCGGCTATTTTTCGTTTTGGTTTCTGTAATCACGATGTGCGGGGGATTGGCCCACAGCACCCTAGCTTGGCATCTTTGAGGCTTCCAAGCTGGCCCCGCCGCTGCTTCAGAATATTCCTACTTCCTGAGACGGGGTCGACTGGCCTCCCCTTCAGGTTGCAGCGGCGTCCCTCCTCCTTTCTCAACACGGGCTTGGGACCGGCTATGGCGGAGTTTTATCAACATAAGATAGCTAAAATATTTAAAAAAGTATGCTCAAAATTATGCTGAAAAAAGTACCTAAATTTCATTAATATTTGCCAGAATGCATTTTTGCCATGAAATTGGTAGTTAACAAGTCCTTTGCACTCAGAGTGCTCATGTTTCAAAACAATGTAACAGAATATAATATGATAGGTTACAAACATTCGCTCATTCCATCATGCTGCAACGAGAAGTTTTTAGTATATCCACTACTACAAGCCAATGCCTGTTTAAGTGTCTGCTTGTTATTCTCCATTTGTTGTTCTTTCAGTTTATGAGCCAGATGATTGGGAAGTTCCCCGAGGTCGTGTGAAGTTACTGAAGGAAATTGGCCAGGGATCATTTGGAATGGTTTATGATGGAATAATGAAGAATGCTGACGGTACTCAAGATTTACCATGTGCAATTAAAACCGTAAATGTGCAGGCTGCAGACAGAGACCGCATTGAGTTCCTTAATGAAGCTTCAGTTATGAAGTAGGTTATGTACACTGTTCGCTATCCACATATGTGAGAATATGGTTGCTACTCTTGTGTAATTCATCAGTGGAACTCAAATGATCAATAATAGAAACACTATTGAATCTTAATCACGCTGTGATTTCTTTTTAGGGCTTTTGCCACGCACCATGTAGTAAAATTATTGGGTGTAGTATCTCAAGGCCAGCCTACACTTGTAATAATGGAGTTGATGGGATTAGGTGATCTCAAATCTTATTTACGGTCATGTCGACCTGAACATGCTGATGAAAATCCTTCTTTGAAACCCCCCACCTTGAAGGTAATGAGGATTTGTAATTTTACTTGAATGTGTGTATATGTTTTCCTCTCAGACCAAAACTATTCTCATTTGAGGGCTCTATCTCTCTGTTACTTACTTTTACTTTGTTATGACAAAAGAATTGAAATTACCATTTCCAATTTCAGAGAATCTTGAGGATGGCTGCGGAAATAGCAGATGGAATGGCTTACCTTTCAGCAAAGAAGTTTGTTCATCGAGATCTCGCTGCTCGCAATTGCATGGTGGCAAATGATCTAACTGTGAAAATTGGAGACTTTGGAATGACTCGTGATATTTATGAAACAGAATACTACAGAAAAGGTACTTACCAATATTTTATTGTGGCCCAACTAATAAGAGCTTGTCCCTTCGTCAAAAATATATCAGTGTGACTTCTAGTTGACATTTCTTATAACCATTCAATCTAGTCTAGGATTTTTAGAGAGTGGAAAATTAAAATTCACGGTAATACTTGAAGAGTGATCTTCATTGGATCGCATCCTATTACATGAAATATTTAAGGCTAGTGTATGAATCACATTTGCAAGCCCAATCCAGCTAAACCTTAGAGTATAACCCAAAGTCCTGTTCATTAATCCTTTTGGTTTATTATTTTCAATAATGAACCTCTGTAATCGACCAAGGGAACAATAATTTAAACCCCCCCTCAAAACTTGTTGGTTTACGTTTCAAGATACATAAAATTAAGAGAGAAAAAATGGCGAGTGCACCGTTCGAAGCTTTTCTCTGGAACTACTCACACTGGACCGAGCTTTATGAAAATTGGCTCAATAGTTGTACATCAGCCAAGGATGTGCCTGTAACATCAGCATCACTCGCTCTCGATCAACCCTAAAGGGTAGTGATTAACTTTTGAAATATTAAAAATTCAATATCTCGAATACTTTCGAAATAAAAGGGTATTTTTTGTTTGATTTATAGACAAAGAGGTTCAGTAAATCATATGAGACCATCTGGGTTGCTTTACAGCCGTCCGCTCGTTTCTCATAATGAAGGGAATATAGTCTGCAGCGCGGGGTGGCTGCCTTGCTGGGTTTCCTATCCTACTGGCTACATTGTTTTTTCATCGTCCTAGGCACACTCAAGGCTTTTATTTAATTTCATTTAGTATTTATTTATTGTTTTTAGTTTATTAATTTATTTTCTTTTGGATGGTGGCATCGTTCAGCCATAGACTCTATTTGATAAGTAATTTTCTATGGACCAGTGATCTGCGTAGGTGGGCTATCTAAACAGAAATAATGAACCTTTGTGTAATAATTTGCAGCGTTTTTAACCTCTTATTTCCATTAATCAATGATTATTTTGATAAGAGATATGGAGCTCTCGTTGTAACTTGATAACTTACTGAAGATGTGATCAGCTGGTGGCCATGTAGCATTTTCGTGACTGACAGACCCTTTTTTTTTCATATTTTCTTTCAATCACCTTGTTTTCGAGTTTTTTTTAAATTTATTTTTAGGACAATATTTTCCGTTAAATTAAAATTAAAATTCCATTTCAAATCGTTGCTCATAATCACATTATACCTATATCTTAAATTGGTGTGCCCGAAAGACTTAGAGTTCCTTTTGGAACTAAACAATATTATACATACTCATTCCTGTTCTAAAATAGATAGGTAATGTCGAGTTAAAGAATATTTGAATGTAATCACTTTTAAGTGTAGTTGTTGATATCGTTTTTCTCAGGGTCGTGTCTCTCTATAATTATCTTAATCTATATCCTCTGTTTCTATTTCTGTTACATCTGTGTCTTTCTACCGATCATAGCTTGTTGAAAATACCTAACGTTTCGTGAAACAGATTTCTGCAACACTACTTTGGTGATTTCATCTTACACATTATAAACAATTATTACTTTACTTACTTGACCAGAAGGGTCATGGTGAAGTATTGCAATTCGAATAAAAAATTGTCTCTAAATTGTATCGAGGAATTTTTATTCAATTCACAGGGTTTATATCTTTCAAAGAAAAAACATTATCCAGTACCCTTCATGCTTGAGAAAATACGTTAGAATTAGATTTCAGTAAATGAAACGCGTTTTTTAAGCCTTCAAAAAAAAAAATAGTTTCGACTAAATAGAGTCTGCAGTGTTGGTGAAATATACTGGAGTTATTCCCTTAAGAGGTGCAAACATTACACAATGCTGGAAAGGCAGTTACAAAAATCACATTTTTTTAGTTAGTTTTTGCAGTTACATATAAAAACAAAAAACACGTCGTACAATAAAACTGTAAAGTAGGAAAAGTAAACAAAGTTGTGCATTTTCATTAAAGGTAATGTTTTCATTAGTTGACTTCTGAAATCACTGTAATGTTTACTACTACTGGTATCACAATTCATAACTCGTCCCATCATAGGCTCATAAATTATGTTACTGTTTATTCCAGTTTCACTCCTCTCCTTGTATAGTGTGGTATTACAGTGATTTAAAAAAAAAATTAAATTACTTATTTTATGATCAATGAAAATGGGGTCCATTTGGCGGAAAATGCACCATAAAATAACTAGAGAGACAAATGACAATCGGGAGTTTGAAAAAAAAGCAGGCTGAAAGTTCAACTCCATGAGGGTAGGATTGGGGCGGCTCGATACTGAAGGGGAACCAACCGAATAACCCTGATATTCCATTGTACCTGTTCCAGCCTTATTGGCTGTTCCTTCACACGGGGGTCCGGCTAGCCCCCCACCTTATATCCCGCCATATACCTTTCAATTAATGTAGGTCCGAATTTCTTGAGGGGACGGAACTGATACCCACCCGCTTTACGCGCGAGCCCTCCTGATCCCTCTGACTGAACTAATTTTGCATGTTTTCTTTTCCGAGTGTTGAGCCCACCTGATTCTTTCATTGCTTTGCCTTCAAAACTTCTCCGATTTCTATGAAAATTTGGAAGGATGTCCATTATATCTTCCAGTAATTAACTATCTACTTTTACTTATTTACTGTTTTTTATTTTGCAAATTATAAAGGGGTTTAGAGAAATTATTCGCTACTCCACCCTTTTTTCTTGAGAGTAATTACAAAACCTGGTTCACCAATGTTTGAATGGTCTTTAATGCGAATTGAATGTTCAGTTTAACAAAAAATTTGCATAGGTAGGTATTTCTTCTACCCGTTGACAAATTATGTAATTTTAAAATAAAAAGAGAATAATTTGTACCTTCTGCTAATAGACAAGGCTATTTTTTTAAACGATATGATCAATTTTACCCTCACGTATTTTATTCGAACATGTTGGAATTAATAAAAATAAGGACAACAAATCTAAAAAAAGACAGTATATAAAAATAAAAAATCGTCATCCAGTCTTTTCATCCCGATATTTTTCGAATAAAAAGCTTACTATTAACTTCATGAATTAGTTACTATCTCCCGTTGTTCAACGTCGGTAAACAGGTTCTTCCTATTCTTGAGAGAATGGAAAAAATTCTTGTGAGGTTGGAAAAAATGTAACTACATCTATTCATCTTTGAAAGAAAAGATTTGAATCAAAAGGCCACCGATAGATCGCAGGAGAATTCGGACCTGGGCAGGCTATGTTACACATAAATAGTTCCGAATACATGCGGACTTGGTTCTGAAAGGGTTAATATCTGGACCGCTCACTTCGTAGCCCGAAACAGTTTTATATTAGGCACGTTTCCCTCATTAACTTTCTTGAGAGACCATATATGATTAAATAATCATGTAAAGTTGTTCTGTATGAGATTTGGAACAAAACCATTTATCAATAAATTAGAACATTTTTTAAAACGTAGAGATTTTTCAATCAAGAACAGGATTACACCTATTCAGCCTATTATGAAAATCTCAAAAAGTAATTATTCTGACTTACAACAAATTAATTCAGACTTTTACTAAAAAAAGTTGTAAATAGTAGCCCTACGATTATCATAATAAAATATACTTACCAAAAAACGAAACCTAATGGAAGGCTTTCCGCATCCATACCATTAAAAACGTGTACAAAGTTAAGAATATTAATAATTTTGTACATACCAGAAAGAAAGAAATGTTTCAGGTTGTATAATGAATAAAATCATTCCCTCATCTCACAAGTCTTGAAAGTTTATTATATTAATAAAATAGTGTAGGTGTTTTTCTTGTTAGGAATGACGATAGACAGCCAGTTTTTTTAATTGGTTTTATTGCAACGTTTCTGCCTCCAACGTTGGTGAGGCCCTAGTCATGCTTAAACTGCAGAGAGTTGGACTGCTGAGCTTAGAACACAGAGGAACTAACGTAATTGTTGGTTGGTTAGTTCATCTGTGTACAACTCTCTCTGTGTTGTAACAATTATATCGAATAATAACAATCATTATTGGCTTAATCATATCAGATCTCTTAACTTTGATGTCAGAAACATTGAACATCTAAGCAACCAGATGTCTGTTGTGTGAACGAGAAACTGTCTCATTCTCAAGCTGTTCCACAATAGAACGGATATGCCAGCGCTACTAGTGGATTCTTCAGAACACAGCTCAGCATCGTGCTGTCCCAATGATCTTTTTTCTATTTTCAAGGGTGTGATGACATAGAGGTTGTCGCCTGTGACGTAGACGTTGTTATCCAGCTGTCCATTTTTAAATTGCGACTTTTATTGGCCCTAGACAGAATTTTGCGCGAAAAATTGGTAGAATGGGGGTTTCAAGGGTGCTGAATCCGAATTCGAGGTCAAAAAGTCGAAACCACCCACTGTAATAATCCATTTACGATCGCTCCAAAGGGCCTCACACGCACGCCACGCCGCGCCAACTGCTCCATTTCGGTAGGACATTCACGGATGCACCACACCAGTCTGTCCACATGAACGGGTTGCTCTCGCCATGGACGACAAACTCTTCTTGTAAACGACAATAAATTTATAATATGTGAAAGGAAGAAAACCAAAGAAGAAGTGGTGTACTGGAGCCAGAATTCCTATATAAATTTGTTCAGTGATCTGTCGTTTGAGCCATGTGATTGACGAAACTATTTGCAGATGGACGAGCCCACCTACTGCCAGTTGCTTGAGCTCATCACGCCTCTAATAAACAAAAAAGTTCCAGTTCTGTAGCATGACAGTATGAGAAAATTTCCATAAATTGTCGTACTGTATTATGTTACATTGTGATGAAATCACTGAGCACTTTGAGTAAAAAGGAATTGTTAACCACTAATTTTATGGCAAAAACGTTCTTAATAAAATTCTACGATTCAATAAAGATTTAGGCTTTTTGGCGTTTTTGCAGTTTTGTCTATAACGGGTGAACGCAAAAATGGAGTGAAATGCCCTCAACCGCATATTTTTATCTCATTCCGTTCTCGAGATATGATTTTTTAATGGTTTCTTAAGGTAAACCGTGTTTTTCCTTTTAAACTTGAATTTCTCCACTTTAATTCATTTAATTTTAACTTTTTACCACATTTTTCGAATCAGCGTTAAATTTCCTATAAGGATGGTGCACTTTGAGTCAGAAAAATTTCCATCTATAGACAAAATTAGTAGAAGGCCATCCTGAGACTTCTACCCAAATACCCTCCAAATTTGATCAAAATCGGACTGATGGTAGATCGTGAAGCTTTAGAATCCAATTATAGAGAGTATCAGCACAACTTGAGTGAGGTTGACTCATGCAAACCAACCATCTTATTTGAAAATCACGAATATTACAATGAGCATTTCATGCCACCTCGAAATAGGAAGAAAAAAACTTATTATAGGTCATCGTCATGGAAGGTTACATGAGTATTAGGAGTGGTATTCGGCTTCCGTTGAGTTACGAATAGGATTTTTCTATTCGTACGATTGGATCGCTAACTGTTAGCATTTTGCGCTTCAAAATCCCAGTCACTTGAAGACATGATGGCTAGAATGTCCTACTGCCACAACGCACCAACACAGACTGAGCCAAATACACCTAGGTTTTCCCTATTCACGAGCACTCCACTGTGCCATGCTACGATGGATTTCTGGCTGGTTGAATATTCGACCGGGCCGACCTCGGCGCACCGCTCCATTCGGGTTTCCCCATTCACGATCGGTTTTTGGAGCGGTATCCACATTTTAGCGTTTTGGCGCGATCGTGAATGGTTCGCTTAAAAAATCCAACTATTGTACAAAAATGTATGTGGATCGTTTGAGTGTTTCTGTTGAAAGAGGGAAATATTACAAATCACATGTTGACATTGGTAGACAACATTCCATAGGAAATCAGCGAATGTTGTTATGGATTGAACTTAAAATTGAAAGTTTGCTTGAGAACAGAGCACAAATTTTGACGTGTTCTATGTCACAAAACGATGTGATTATATTTTATTGCAACTTGATGAAATAGAACTGACTTCTATTCCGTAACAGGTTGATGAAAAATTGTTCGAAATCCAAGTGTGTTTTTGTTTCCACAAACAGTATCTTAAATATGGTTTTTGCATGAATGTCAAAATAATTGTGACATTTTCTTCTCTTCATTTTATACTAACTATAAACATTATCGAAATACCTCCTACTTGCAGTGTTACACTTTAGTTTTACTGAACTTACGTTTTTTTGGTTGTGTCAGTGCTCATTTCTTTTGTTGAAAACACTGGATGTTAGCATGCTTGCAGTGAGTGGTAAATACGTGATCATGATTAGTTAAGAGCACTGACCACCCATCTGGAATTTGGGTTGGGGATTTGATAAATCAGCCCTTACTAAAGTAAAAAGATTAAGCCTGTTGACAAATTAGGTCAACAACATAAAGTTAATCTGAATAACATTCCTAAAGATTGAAATTCAGGCTTTTCTCATTTTTCTTTTTATAACATGAATTAATTACTAATTTTGTATTGACTGGTACTAGTTGCATTTTCAGGAACAAAAGGATTGCTTCCAGTGAGATGGATGGCTCCTGAAAGTTTAAAAGATGGAGTTTTTACTTCTCAATCAGATGCTTGGAGTTATGGTGTTGTTCTCTACGAAATGGCAACTTTAGCCTCTCAGCCTTATCAGGTACACGTTTCTATTTTATTATGGTGTTAAATGGGGTGGGACTCGAAAAGTTATTTCAATTAAATAAATATACTCCATTCTATTGTGTAGAAGGAGGTGAAAGGGAGTAGTTTTAGGCCCACATTCACTGAAAATATGAACGAGTTTGAACTCAAAGACATTACCATTCATTGTTTTTCTCCAGAGCACTGCGTGAGTTACACTCCCACTGAGGTAGCTCAACTTTATTAAACGCCCGAAATCTGTCAAATTAACCTCGCTAATTGCCATTTGTCATGATATCAATATGTCTGTGTAGCTTTGGTGAGTGGTTGTGATTTCTACTTCACCAATGAATTCTCGTGAGCTGGGATTGGCTGTATTATTTGACTCTTCAGACGATGATAATGTACTAAGAAAGATGGGACGATGTTGAAAATGGCATTTAGAATGAATTATGATTTTTTAAAATCTAGTGTAATACCTAGGTACATACCCATTTTTTTCGTAGTAGGTATTCATTGATAGTGGGTTTGAGGTACCTCTTCAGAAAGATGGCAAATATCAACATGCCCGCTCCTCATAATGCTGCGATCTGTGGCATTTTATCACTTAACATAATGAGAAACAAACCGTGTTCTAATAGAACAATACAAAAAGCTCTATATTTAAGTAGAAATAGACTTATCACATATCTCCCTGACTCAGTTATTCGCCAAGCACATAGCATATGAAGAAAATTATATATAATAGGTTATGGTAATGATGATAGCACATTAATAGGATGATGAATAGCAAGCCCTTATGGAGTAAAAAAGGATACAAAATTTCCTGATTTCGTACAGGTCTAACGAAGCTCTTGAGATTCTGGAATATTATTGTTATTAAAATGGAAGCGGGATTGGACATCATCTGTGGGTGAGGGTTAGGGTTGCAGTGGAAAAATTACTGTCCCAATGCATCAAATGTTCAAACTTTTGATTGGACAGTTTGCCTAAACTCTGTTAGGTCAACTCCGTTGTACTAAACTTGATTTAAACGAGTTTTGGGTTGGTGAAAGGTGCCAAGGTTTGCCCTTGGGATTTAATTCATTTTTGGAGAATTTCGCTTAACTCCGTTAACTCATTTTTTGTCAAAGTGGGCCTTAGTGGAAAGCATTTGGTTCTTTATTCATTTTCACTAATTGACTATGTACTAATCATTAAAAAATAAATAAATAAATAAATAAACTTGATTTGATCCAGCAGTTTGGTCACAGTGATGCTTTGGATTATGCTTATTCAGCGCCTAGTGTGCTCCACTTGTGTAAGAAAGGTTTTCCTGACTTGGTTCTCTGTATTCATCTTCTAATCATTTTAAAATTATGGATACCATCACAGCAAAAGTAGATGGTCAACATCTGAAGCTTGGATACAGAGAAGCATGCTCTTGTGGGTGATTGACTATTTATTATTTAACCCGCTCTCCCGTGAAATTGGGGCTTACACACACTAAAGCACCATATCAAAAGGCATAACTCTAGAATGGTTGGTCCTAATTCACTGGAATTTTGAGACAATGTTTCTAGAAATAGTACCCTTGGTGGTACCATGGGATTCCTCGAGTTCTCTCCAACAAGTTCTCCTCGAGTTTTCCTCTGTGAAAACTAACCTTCTGATGGTGATGAATAAAATCTCACCTTTCAACCATCCTGTTCTTTGAAACTTCCTCGGCACCATCTAAAGCAACCATTCTTATGAACGTTGTGTACAAATATCCGAAAAAGCTATGTATTTCCAGACTATAACTCTCTGAAAATACGGCGTACAAATTTCGTACCAACGCAGAAAATTCCGTCTTGGCAAAATACAGGTGAGTTCATTGGCCAACCTAATCCTGCTACACCCAGAGAATATCCTGAAAGCTAAAAGCCCAGGAACCATCTCCACATGTGGCAATTTCAAGAATTGAGAAGGAGGAACTACCCATATCCATCACAATTCAAATTAATATAATTTGAAATACACGTGATCATATGGCTAATAATCCTTGAAAAATTCAAATCAATATAGTAAGCTATAGCTTCGGAGATATGGAGTTTGAAAATTAAGGCAAGCGAATTGAGTGGTTTTAGGAATCACTCCTTTTAAGTAGTAAGGTATTCCCACCATGGGATGTATTTCCTATTTATTATTAGGTTGTTATTACTTTGCCTTTAGTGTTCACATCTGAATCCAGTTCAGGGTAAGCTAATAATTTGTTTTCATTTCAGGGCTTGTCAAATGAGCAAGTTCTGAAGTATGTAATTGAGGGAGGCATCATGGAACGACCAGACAAGTGTCCTGATAAACTGTACAACGTAATGTCTATGTGCTGGAAACATAAACCTTCCGTTCGCCCTTCTTTCCTTGAAATAATCAGTATTCTACAAAATGATTTGGCTCCTGACTTTCAAGCGGTATCATTCTATCATAGTGAGGGTGGAGTCGACCTCAGAATTACTATGAGCACTGAAAATACTCCTTTGAGGGTATCAAGAGAAATTGAAGACTTTTCTTTAAGTGATGATGAAGACTTTAAAGATCCTCATTCAAGTGTAAGTAGCAAAGTAAGTAATGGTAGTACAACTCCAAATGGCTATATACCTCAATCTGTAGTCAAAACCACAAAATGTTGACAAAATGTCTTTTTGTCAAACATGTTTTGTAAATGTGTAAATGAACCATAACGTAACTGGCAGTATTTGTAGTTTTAGAGGCTGAATTACTCACTGAATGAAATTCAGTCCAGAAAATAATGTACATACTGTTTTGTATATATCTCAAATTTGATAATTTATTGTTTCGCTCTTGTTGCAATACATATATATATATATATATATATATATATATATATATATATATATATATATATATATATATATATATATATATATATATATATATATATATATCACAGGTTTTTAACGTTATCATTATCATATTGACATGTGACGTTCCATGCAGATTTAAGAAGCAGTTCTGTTTATTTATATTTTTTGTAACAGGTTCTATTTGTTACTACAGTTAGTTTCCAGATTCTGATGGATGGCTTTACAGTACAAATCTCATGTTAGGAAACAATTGTATGAAAATTTCCTTTTTAGTACGTGAAAGATGCATTTATTTTGTTGAAATAACGTTGTACTTTTACCAAGTATGTAGTTTCAATTACTTAAGATTCACTATCGATTTCTCCGTCAATCATCGTTATAACTAAAAACAAAGAAGATGTTATTTGTCATTACCGAAAATGAAATGAACGATTTTCTAGCTACATTTACGAGATTAGCTGACAACAGAATCTCCGCTCCTCAGCATTCTGTACTTGAACGCTAATGCTTATCTGCCTCAGGAGAAGATATTAATTAGTTCACATTGAATAAAATTATAGGTTTTATAACATTAAAATCCATGGCTAGAATGTCAATGTATTTATTACTTTTCTTTGGTTGTTTGGTTTGATGAACAAGAATTATGAATTCAATCACATGCAATGATTCAAACTAGAAATTTTGAGGATTGAAGATATCTGGATGGAATAATACTCAGGTATGTGATATATAATATGTAAGAATAACATCTGCAATGCAGCACGGGAAGTAAACTTTGTGGTTTTTTCTGCAGATGTGAATTTTGTTATATAAACCCAATGGGAATAAAACTCTTATTGTTTAAAATCTGATCGAAATGGCTTCCGTGCCACTTCAAGTACTTTTTAACACTTTTCTAATTAATAGAAAGGTGCTAGTGTAAATTTTTCTACATCCAAGTTTCCCAAACTGCCATTGAGTGCCTTCCCGTGCTATATGTAATGACTACTTTGTTCAGACTGTTTGTTGTGCACCTACCTCCTTCTGTTGTAGAGTGTTTCCTTGTTATGAATGATTTTTGCATGATTTTTTCAATCATCGATCTAAAGTTTAGGTAACACTAACATAGTTGGCTTTAAATAGTACAAATGAAATATTGTAAGATTATATAAATTCCTATTTTAATGAAATTGATGAAGCAATAACAAAATAATCATCATAATGGCCTAAGTTAATTTGTGAGTTGCCAAACAGGAGTGTAAATATTTATCTACGCGCAGTTCGGTATGTGCATGTAAATATTGTGAATTATTGTAAATAAAACCAAGTATTTCCTCATTGATGTTGTTTTATATCATTTTAACTGATTTTTCAGTTTTGTTCAAGTACAGGTAAATGATTATTAGGTCATGTATGTCTCTCAAAAAAGGTACCTACCTAGTATTGTTGATAGCTGTGTAACATTCTTGTAAAAGAGCATCTGTGGAAGTTGATAGCAATGCATAAAATAATGAAAAAGAATCGTTGTACCTAATTCTAATAATTCTCTGGTGCCAATCCTACCTGTGCCTATTCTATTCTAATTGTATAACTGGTACCTTCTAATACTTGAAATCCATATACCCTCTTTTTTAGTTTATTTTTTCAGAAATTCAAGTTACGGATTGATTGTTCATGTACCTATTATGTGTAGTTAGAGTCAAACCTCCCCATCAAAATTCGTACAGTTAGCTACACAATTAGCTAGTTTTGGTTAAATTCTTGTCAGCGCTCATTATGACCTGTTTTACAAGATTAAAGTATGCTGTTGAGTGATTTTCCCACAGTTTGCGTTTTACTGTGTTAACAATTATCGCAGGTTCATTTATTTATTTGGTTGTTGACAGAAAAATTGCAATAACTCTCATCCGCACCTTAAAAATCTGTGTGTCTGGTTGTACACTCTGCAAGAACTAATCATGGTATTCAAATTTGAAATCACACCACTATTTGGAATCAAATAAGTTGAATTGATAGTTGATGGGGACCTTAAAACATTGCAGGGAAGCAATATGTATTTGATACACAGTTAGATTTTGTGCTGCTGACTTGCTCAAAGACCAGAGAATTACTTAAATCCCATCTCAAACAAAGTTTATATCACTGGTATCTGAGGTTTGAATTCGATTCATTGTCACAATTTCAATTGCATAGGTCCGATTTGAAGTTGATTGAGAGAAGGTAGAGTCTAACCATTGTTATCTAATTCTGAGAAGATTAAATAATAATTTTATCGGATAGCTAAGTATCTGAAGTGGAATGAAATTAGTTTAAATCATACCGAATGAAGTACTTTTAAATAATTTAAATCTCTTTGACTTGGAAACCAGTTACACTCGAATTAAACTGCCACTATTGCCAGCTTGAAGATGACATTTTATTTCCATATTTCTTGTTTCTTGCTTATCTATAATTGAGGGTGGGTGCCTTCATATCTGTTGGAGAATCAAAGATCCGAAATAATTCGAAGAAGTCTTCTGGAGGTCCATGTTCCTTTGTATCTATGCTACTATTTGAAATCTTGATGTATCCTATGGTCATTTTCTAAAACATACTGTGCCCAGAACCATGTAATGTATAATTTATTCACACTACCGTCCATTTATATGCCAATAATTGACAACAACATACATTATTTCGTATACCCAGATTTTCCCTAATTCATTTTTTCTTCTTTTAGACAATAAAAGTATTCTGATCGTTCCTTATTTTATTTCTTACTTTGTACATACACTTTTGTATGCACTTACCTGTTCCCTATGAGAATTCGGTAGCAATGGGTTTATGCTCGTTAGTTTCATGCAAAACTCATACCTCCATTCTCGTGATGTAAAAAAACTGAAGAATTTTCTCTGACAAGAAGTGGGTTGGCAGATCTAGTATCAATTGAATAGCCACAGCACTCTCCAAGAAATCAGGTTGAATTATGAAATTCGCAGCTGATATATGATTGGCTCTGAGTACTTTATCCTTCAGCCAACTGTATTTTTAGGATATACCTCTGAAGCTAGGCTTCGTCAATAGAGGGACGTCCTATTGGGTTTGGTTCAGGGGGTATGGGACAACCCATGCATGAAAAAAGAAAGAAAAGAAAAAAACAGCCGCATCCAAATGCGTTTCAGACGAATCTGTGAAAAACGACAAAAGCCAATATCACTGTTTGAAGTGCTGCAGCATCTGAAGATATTACCTTCTATATCAAACTGAAACTATCCATGCAATACGCAAACAGAGGGAGGAATTAGGAGGTAAAAAAGAAGACTATAAATAACTTATATATAATAATGTTATAACTGCAGTGCGAGATCATGAGGATTATAATTGAAATTACATACTAAATGGGTGTAGTTAGACTCTGAAGAACGCAAGTCCCAAATCGAGTATTACCTGTTTGTAGCAGGGAGCTACGGAAAGTACAGGCGCCCAATTTATCACACTGGTGGGTAGCAAAAGGTCAAGTATAAAATATTAAAACGATGATTATACAATAACATAATACTGATTTTTTTTTCTCAAAGTATCAAACTCATATTGATTATAAATATTCTGACGTAAAAATTCTAGAGAACGAAACCTAACAATGTTGACTTTCATCAAAACCTTTGCTGAGCTGGCCAGTTTTGAGAGAATTTAGTGTTTTGATAGAGGTTTTTGTTTTAGTGGAAAATAACACTTTCTGAAATTTTCATTGAGGGAAACAATGAGTTTTTGTCCTGGATGAGAATGTTAGGAAAATCACTACATTCAAATCCAGTTGGGTTAGTGCAAAACTTGTGGGGGATTAGGGAAATTGTCCCCAAATTTGTTGTGAAAAAGTTCAAGAAATGTAATTTGAAATCGAGCCAAGTTGGTGTAGCGAGAATAATTTCGTGCTAAGTGAATCTAGCGAGTTTGGAAATGGAAACTGTACTTGAAAAATGGATTGTGTTGGAACCTGAATCAGTAAAGCCCTCTTACCTATAAAATACTAAAACATGGAGACGTGATCCTTTCCCCCAGAGCAACCGGTCCCAAACTTGTATAATTTCATAGAGCGTCATTTTTCAAGAAAACCCTTTGGGGTGCCTTTCCAAAATAGTCTGTATTAAGAGCGGAAAGACAAATGGGAAAAAGTTAAATACTGGGAAATTTTCGAAATTTGCTTTTTAGCCCCTTTTTTATGTAGGTACTACTAAGTCAGCAAAAAAAAAAAAAAAAAATAAAAAAATTGGTTTGGTATCAGGTAGGTAGGAAATTTAACGCTCTTTCCAACAGTGTTCTTATTTTTGAGTTCACAGTAACTAATTCTAACGGGAGTTGTGGCTGTTTCAATGTCATTATGTACAAAACACGAAAAAAATGAAATCTTAAAAATTGAATAACTCGAAAAAAAGCATTTAAAAAAATCCCAACGAGGAACTTTTGGACAGAAATGAGCCATAGAATCGACCACTTGATTTTTTTGCGCATCCATAGTGTAGACACCCTGTAGAATCTAGACCTAATTACGAGAGTAGGTGCGAGACTTTAATTATTCTGGTATGTCTGAAGGTTACGGGAAATGGCGATTTGCATACCATAATAATGATATTATTGCGTTGTCGTTGAACTAGTTGTTCATGATAGTGCATCTTCCTCACACCTTCCTAGAATTCCGCTTCCTAAAGCCTCTTGTTCATGAAGAACCTCCATTTGTTGGAAATGACGTTAAAAAGTTTCATTATCTCCATTCTAGCTTAAAAGGTAACGCCTTCGAGGTCATATCAAGTTTTCTATTGAATGCTGAGAGCTATCCCTTGGCACTGGCGGCATTAGTAGCTCGGTGTCAAAATAGACGTAGATTAGATTCGCATTTTATGAGCAAAACTTTATAATTTAAACCGCTTCATAACCCCTCTCATATGGACTTGAAGCAATTTTTACACTTCCACAAAGATAATTGGAATTCGCTTAGCAAACTTGAGAACGTTGATGTTCTTGACTTCATAAGACTGCATCTAGCTTTGAACTTTGACAAAATTATATCTTAAAACGCGGAGATCGGAAAAGGAACATATCTACATAAAATAATATCCCTACTCATAAAAACCATAATCAGTTTGTAACTGAACTAATCGGAGAGAAGAACTTTTAAAATGTAGGTAGGTAGCCTACCTACTTCTCTATCCATAGACGCTAATTCTAAGAATAAAAACAATTTCTATTCGAGACATCGACACTAGTGCATCCTTACATCGAGGCAAGGTTAAAAACCTTATTTTCGAAGATGTTTCACCTTGTTGTCATGGTAGGTCAGGTTCATGGCAGGTACCTAACGAGTAAAGTATGAAAATTGGCACCATTTCGTGTCACTACCTACATCCCTAGTCATCTTATGGTTCAGTTTCTACTTTTTTCACTATATTTTATTATGCCAGGTAATAAATCGTGTGCAAATTATATTAAACTGTTGTCCAGCGATAACCTGAAACGTTATGAACGAAACATTAGTTTGTGTGGTCGAGATCCCAATGAAATGTGTTGGAGAGTTTACAATGAACTGTATTACTATTAATGTAGTATTATTCTTACTGTAGTACTATTCAGAACTGTATTTTGAATCAATTAAGAAACTAAAAATCTTTAGAGTCCTGTGAATGTGGTTATGTGAAAGGACATGCCGTGAGAGCTCTGCCGAAAAGGAATGTTAGTTACCTACCTATCGCCTTTAGAATGGTAAGTATAGGTACCTATGTGATATACCAACCACTTTCCTTTTATTATTAGGTACTTGTTGTTCTTGTGCCTACTTCCACAGTCGAAAACCTAAGTAGGTAGATACCTACCTAATTATCTTTTTTTGTCCCAAAAATTTGCGTAACTGTAAAACTTGCGTAATAGCTGCACTGACAATGCCGTCTTCATGAAGTCTAACCTTCAGAAGAATGAATTTCAAGGTTTTTCCCTTACAGCTGGTTTTCAATTCATGTTTCCCAATTCCTGATTCGGTATTCGACAACCTTGCTGATCAGCAGTTGTATTCGTCGGCAGAGCAACAACCTACCTACTTTGTTTAACCAACAGCAAATGGGGTAGTCTGTAGGTAAGTACGTTCACTTATCTAAGTAGTTTCGTTTCTTGGCGTAGCATCAACCAACCTGTCTTGTTTACTTTGACAAACTATCAAATCTATCATTTTATTTATCTAGTTTAAGAAGTAAAGCTTCCTCAGTTAATATAGTAAAATAAGAACGTACTTATAAAACACTGATGAAACTGCCTCTACAATGGCTATGTACCTACCTACATTGCAGTACAGACATCTGAAGAATTTTCAACTATTTTTTCTAGTTATTTATTTTCAAAGTCCAAACAAATGAAGTTCTTTAGTTTTCGGGCACTGATTAACTATAATAGTTAGTACCTAGTCCAAATAAAACTCGTTCACCTTTAGATAGGTGAACCACAACCAATAATCGCGTTGGCAGACATGGTTACTGCGACCATTTAGTTGAATTGAACACACATATACAAGTGGCTAACTTCTGTGTGCCTATCATTCTCCATTATCCCATTGAGGTAATAAATATCAAACAATTTGATAGGAATTTATTGAGTACGACAATCAGTACATTGTCACATAGTAGTGAGCTAAAAATCCACTCATAGCTGCCTAGTTCCCTTACAAACAGCCAAGCAAGCATCACATCAAACATCCACCCCATCAAAAGAAATGCCCCAGACCCGTGGACCCCCCCCCCTCCCCTTGGCGTAGGTAGGCCAAGTCACATCAATAAGAAGTAAATCTGAGAGACAGAAAAAGAAGCTTCCCCTGCTGAAAATACACCTTCCAACATCATATAACCAGAATCTACAGGTTCCTCGATGTATAGTGTGTTTAGAAATAAGGTCCATTGCTACCTTACTAAACTTCCATCAAATTTTAGTGTGTACACCAGACCCGTGGACCCTAATCTATGTGTACTCTGGCCCAGTGGGGATGCTCCCGTCCTGACAGATGAACTACGTTGGGCAATGAGCAGGATGAATAATCACTGGACTCGTAGATGCCAATGCGAGATCTGTGTGGAGAGAAGGTATGCCTTGTAGAAAGCAGTAGGAAGCCGTTCTTGAGATGAACTCGGGATGCAGAAGGTTCGTCAGCGTAGAGCGTGTAGAATTCTTCGTACTTCCAAGTGTAGTCGTCGAGAGCGGAGAGTGGAATGAAATTCGGAGGGCTCCCAGCGGGGTATTTATAGGGAGGTGGCCGCCTCCTGCCGCCTCCTGGTTGGTCCGCTTAATTTCGTTAATTCGACTGTGTAATCTCATTGGTTCGCACATTGTTTTCTCAGTATCTGCGAGTATGATAGCTGAGCTGGTCTTTCGAGGTGGTTTCCCCACGTCCGTTGCTGCGACGGGGTCCCCGGGGGTGGCTGGACGACCTTGAGTTTTTCTGTTTGCGATTTCTCATCCCCTGGGAGGTTCGTCTCTGCGAGGAGGAACTCCTCGACTTCCTCTGTCAGCATGTTGTCTTGGTTGGAAGGTTCGGAGGCTGCCATGGTCAAGATTGGTATGATCTCTGGCCGTGGGGTGTTCCATATTTATACCTCCCACTGTTCCTACCCGAGAAAAATGGGCGAGGCTTGTTTTGAGTGCAGTCACCCACTTCTCGTCGAATTTGGTAGAGGGGACGCGCCCTCTGGCGGATTTTCGGGGAGTTTTCTCCTTACTTTCTTCCTGATTTTGGCCTTGTGATACAGCTTCGTCCGAGTGTAGAGTATAAGCTGGTTTTATTTGCTGTTTGGGAACTTTTTTAGTATGTTCGCCAATTTGCACTGTAACTGAAAACTTATCTCTTTTAACCACTTTGAATGGCCCCATGTAAGGACATTGCAGAGAGGTGAGCTGTGTGGGCACCCTGATATAGACATGAGTACATGTATCCAAATTTTTGGGCATGTTTACGGCATATTTCGTATTATTATGTTTAATATGCGTAGGCCGGAAGAAAAGAGGTTCCGAAAGGTTTGTAGAAGTTACGAAAATGTCTCCTGGGAGTGGTACGTCAATTCCGTAAACTTTTTGGAAAGGCGTAGTTTCAGTCGCTGGGTCTACTGCCGTACGCATGGCGAGTAGAACTTTTGGAAGTGCGTCGAGCCAATTTTCGTTTTGTGCTTTGAGAGCCTCTTTCAAAGATCTATTTCTGCGTTCTACCATTCCGTTTGTTGATGGTTTGTATGGTAACGTGTGGGTATGTTTTACTCCGAGACGTTCCATAATGGAATTGAACAGATCTGATTCGAATTGAGTACCCTGATCACTTGTGATGTATTTAGGTACGCCCTTTGAAGCTACCCAAATATTGATAAAGGCGTTTGTGATTGTGGTTGTTTCGATGTTGTTAAGAGGGACTGCCTCTAGCCAACCCGTTGCTCTATCAACCATCATTAAAATGTAACGTTTCCCTCCTTTAGCTAAAGGTAAGGGTCCGGTAATATCAACGTGTACGTGTGAAAATTTGTTAGCCGTTTCAAATTCGGAGTAAGGGAGCTTCACGGAGCGCGTGATTTTTGCTCGTTGGCAAGTTTCGCACGCTCGGACCCAGTTGGAGACATCTGCACGGAGTCCGTGCCAAAAATATCTTTGTTTAACTTTATACACTGTAGAGTGTATACCTGGGTGTCCCAAATTGTGAATTTGGCTTATTATTTCTTCCCTTATTTCGTTTGGAATATAAGGTCTAGGGTGTCCTAGGTCTAGGTTACACCAAATTTCTCCTTGAGAGAATTCAACTCGTGTGAGTTTCAATTTGTCCTCCGCGTTAGGGGGAGAACGAATTTGTGAATTTGAAATGTGCAGTAGAAGATTGCATTCTATTGCAGCCGTAATTTTCGAAATTTCGGCTATGGGTGGACCCTCGTCCGTCTGGGTTGAAATCGATTTTGTTTGAATTTCAACCGGATCGAAGGGTCTGGAGAGTGCGTCGGCGACGACGTTGCTCTCTCCGGAAATATGACGAATGTCACTCGTCATCTGAGAGATGTATGTTATCCATCTTAATCTCATTTTAGAAAAATGTGCATTTTTCTTAAGCATCGTGCCTAGCAGAGGCTTGTGATCCGAACAAATATGGAAAGATCTGCCGTCCAAGTCATTGTGCCAGTGAATGCAAGCTTGGTAAACGGCGAACATTTCTTTGTCGAACGATGCTTTGTTCTTCCATTGTTCCGGAATTTCTTTACTGAAAAATCCCAATGGTTGATAAGATTTCGAGCCATGTTTGTCTGTAATTTCCTGTTCTAGTGCCGCTCCGATGTGTGTGTCGGATGCGTCGCAGACTAATCTCCACTCTGCTGTAGGGTGTGGGTGAGCAATGTTATGCAATGTTGCTTTGATCATTGCTTGTTTTAAGCTGTTGAAAGCTTTTTCCCTCTCTGATGTCCATTCGATAGGTGTTCTGTCATTTTTTTTGTTTGACTGAATGGAGTCATACAGAGGTTGTGCCGTGTGAGCGAATTTGCTTGAGCATGCTCGGTAGAAACCACACATACCTAGGAATCTGCGTAGACTTCGTACGTCTATTGGCCTAGGAAATTGTTCTATGGCTTCTATTTTATCTCGTTTAGGAATTATCCCTTCTTTCGAGATAGTGAAACCTAGGAAATCGACGGCAGGTTTTGAAAAAATGCATTTATCAAAACCTACCCGAAGTCCGTGTTCCCCTAGTTTGTCAAAAATTTGTTTGAGGTGGTTCATGTGTTCTTTATAATTTTTAGAAGCCACCAGGATGTCATCTAGGTATACAAATGCGAAATCAAATTTTCGCATGATGCTGTCCATGTATCTTTGCCATGTTTGAGCCGCTCCGGCCAAACCCATGCTCATTTTCTTACACTCAAATGCCCCCCCCCCCTCCTCGTATGTTCAGAGAAGTATTCCTGTTTTGTACGCGTGTAGAGTATCAGCTAGGTCGAGCCGGGCGGTCGTGGTAGGCTGAGCTGCGACCATACCTCGTGCTTCGATGGGTAGAGTCTCGATCCACTTTTGCGTGATCAGAGCTTCTGAAAAATACCCAACAGCTTTAGAGTACATTTCGTGGTACTTGGTGCTGGGTTTTTTGGCGAGAGATGCGGGGTCCTCGAGTGCGAGGAGCCTGTCCTGTAAGGACAACCCATATTCTCGCTGGAGGCGCTGTTTGGCCTCTTCGTAGGGTGCGTGAGGTGCCGTGAGGTAAGCTGAGTCGATCGCTTCCCTCATTTCTTCTGGTACCCACTTGTATATAGCTGAGAAGCATTCGTTTTGCGTTCTCAGGTGTTTTCGCACGCAGTATTGATCGAACTCGGCGAGTGCACGATCGATATTCTTCTTTTGGACAATCAATAAGAAGTAAATCTGAGAGACAGAAAAAGAAGCTTCCCCTGCTGAAAATACACCTTCCAACATCATATAACCAGAATCTACAGGTTCCCTGTGTGTGTTTAGAAATAAGGTCCATTGCTACCTTACTAAACTACAAATTTTAGTGTGTACACCAGACCCGTGGACCCTAATCTATGTGTACTCTGGCCCAGTGGGGATGCTCCCAATCCGGGTCATCCTGTATATTAGGCCAGGGAGAGCCTAATAAATCATTCCATATCCATCAACCGAGAGTTTTCTATATTTCCTGCATCCTGCTGTCACACTGGTGACCACAACGCTTCTCCATTGGTGAGAAATGACGCTTCCCAGACTAAAGTCAGATGACCCGAGTCGTTCTCGTTCCGGATCGTTAATGGTAGAGAAATCGTACAAGAGTCCTACTTGGGTGCTGCCAGTGCTTCTCATTAAATCCAAAACCTTGTTAACCCCCTATGGGACAACTGCCCCCAGATCGGGTTAACTATTCTGCTTCATTCAACCAAGTAGGGGTGGACTTTGCCGACCCTTTCAAAACCACCATCAGTGGTAAGAGCATTGACACATACCTGGTGGTGTTTGTTTGTCTTGTGACTCACGCCGTCCATTTGGAGCCTGTTATTGGGCTAACTTCTGATGCCTTCCTCCTCGCTTACGATTGTTTCATAGCTAGGAGGGGGCACCTGGGGACCTTTTGGATGGAAAATCGTCGAAATTCTGTTGGGGTAAACAATCATGAGCACGCCCTATCGTGTCATTCCGCTGCCAATGGTAGGTACCACTTGGTGATTTATTCAGCCCCATGCTCCTCACTTCAGAGGAATACGGGAGGCCGGTATCAAGTCTGCGAGCGACTACTAAAAATCGAACTCAGGGGGCAGACCCCCTCCTTCTTCACTTTTTGTACCTTAATCACAAAAATCAAAGAGATCCTAAATTCTAGGCCCCTCTCTTCATCCCCGGCTGACCTAAAAATCCTTACTCCCGGTCATTTACTCATACAGCGTCCACTAAACGCCCCCGCACCTCGTCCAGAGGATATATCAGAGTGATTCCATCCCAAATGGAAACACGTACAGAAGATAACTCAATCGTTCTGGGAGCGGTGGTTGAAAGAATATTTGGTGGAGTCCTACAAAAAGTCGAAGTGGGATGATCCCTTAAAACCCCCTACTGTGGGGGAGGTCGTCCTCATCTTGGACAATGACCTACCACCATTTCAATGGCCGCATCACAAAGCTTCACCTCGGCCCAGACCAAGTGCCACAGGTCGCAGAAGTTCTCACCACCTCTGGCACTTTACAACGCTCCCTGACTAAGCTATGCCCTTTACCGTACCCTCTATGACTCACTGTGAGCATAGCATTGACTTCCGTCATCCTTTCCTGGCCCCCGAACCATGTTCGGCTGCAGCCTCTCAACGCAAAAAAAAAAAAAAAAATGAATTAATAAATAAAATGGACTTCCAAATAAATAATTATGCAAAATCGTCAGTTTGCTGCTCGACTCAACCTCCTGAAGGTTCCGCATTCCTTCTCTACTCATACAGCCTTACAGTACCGTTGTACTAATTCCTCTCCCTGGTCACACCAAGTACTGCTTTCATCCCTCGGTAGGAATGACTTGCTACCCTTTTCTTATCTTTCCTGACCTCAGTCCATTGTGAAACAACTGCGTTTCGCCTTAGGGGTTTTCCCATATCTCCACGTACTTGTTTGTCATATCCTACCCCATTTTCTGCGCATTTCGTAGTTCACAAGAGTTCAAACCCTATGCCCCCCTCTACCAATATCATAAAACCCCTTGGAGTTCTACCAGTGGTATTCAGTTCGTTGTACTCGTTAACGCTAACTTTTTCGATCCAATTGATAACTGTTAGTACACGATCCACTCTATTCTAAACGAACATCATATGACATCAGTGCCGTAACATTTCTTGTGTTCAAGTGTATTCGTGCTATGTGAACTTCCAATACTCGGTTATAGTCCCACATTATCCTCAAAAGACTTTTCTATTATCTTGTACATATTTCCATTTATTCATTCATAAGTTCTACACATCGAACTTTTCATTACTTAATTGCTTATCTGAGAAGGAATAAATCAGATAAACCAAAGCGCCGACAAATCTGATTTTTACTTTATTGCACCCCTGATCTTCCCGACTGTAGAGCAAGCCGCCCTACAAGCACGATGCTTGGAAGAAACCAGATTTTCCTATCAACCAGGAAGAGGTGGAGCAAGCCTCCACCCTTAGCTTGCACGAAATGAGGGGAGGGTGAGGATAAAATTCAAAATTTGGTATAGCCCTAAAAATCGATTGAAAAATCCAGCCCTTCAACGTATTGGTATATGAACAGTGGTGTACTGGAGCTTAGTACATAGGTCTGCCCCCTGAGTTCGATTTTTAGTAGAAGTTTGCAGACTTGACACCGGCCTCCCATATTCCTCTGAAGTGAGGAGCATGGGGCTGAATAAATCGCCATGCGGTACCTACCATTGGCAGCAGAATGACGCGATAGGGCGTGCTCATGTTTCGCAGTTCCCGGAGGTGATTGTTTACCTCAACAGAATTTCGACCATTGTCCATCCAAATGGTCCCTGGATGCCCCCTCCTAGCTATGAAACGATCGTAAGCGAGGAGGAAGGCATCAGAAGTTAGCCCAATACCAGGCTCCAAATGGACGGCGTGAATCACAAGACAAACAAACACCCACAAGTATGTGTCGATGCCCTTACCACCGCGGATACCACTGATGGTGGTTTAAAAAAGGGCCGGCAAAGTACTTGGTTGAATGGAGCAGAATAGTTAACCCGATCTGGAGCCAGTTGTCTCATAGGGGGTTGACAAGGTTTTGGATTTAATGAGAAGCACTGGCGGCACCCACGTAGGGCTCTTTGTACAATTTGTCTACCATTAACGATCCAAAATCTTTGATTGATCGTGCCTAAAGTTGCCCTGGGGCCAACATAGAGACACATTTCATGATAGTTTTTTATGATTAGGGGGGTGATACTGGCTTCTGGGGGAAGGTAATCGTGATGCATGGCTTGATAAGTCAATATAGTGGGTAGTCGGTTCTGGGATTATTTCTGTGTAAGGTATTATACCTATAACGGAGTATCCACCCTACTACATTACGTAACGTTTTGAATGAGGAGTACCTGGACTCTAAAGAGGGATCAAGCTGTGGTATTTTATATTGGGGAGAGTTTACGACATTGAGTGAAATGGATTTAGCGATTTTGGTTTTGGTAAGAAAATCGGTAGCGTCAATTTGAGGGCAAACTCGTAGGTACCAATGGCCATGCTGAAAGTGGGGTGGAGGCCCATGGTGGTCCTGACCACCATAAATCTTTATTAATTATATCTGAGGGACTTACCCCCCCACGAGGGGTGGTCAGCGGGGTTATGTTCAGAGCGAACATGGAACCAACGATCGGACGGGAGAATGGAAAGCGTTTTACTGACTCTATTACCGACAAGGGCTTCCGGAGTGATGATGATTTTCTCTCCATATAATTCGGAGAAAATCGCGGTTGTTAGGAGGGTGTTCAATTTGACGAAACATTTTACTGACTTCAGCGAGAACCCCGTATTTACGAAAGCGAAAACGGGTTAAGAAGTGGTAAATTTCGTTTTGAAGTTTTGGGCCTACTTGCAAAATGTCGTTTATTAGGCTTACCGTACTAGTAGGTTGACTAGCGTTGAAAACAACGCGGATTTTTTCCGGAGGGTCATCCTTTTTGAAACAGAATGATGGGGAATGTAGTAATGAGGTAAGTCATCAGTGGGTAGATCGACAAGTTCCAAATGGCCTAATGTTAGATATTCGTGCATAAATTCCCGGTAAGCATTACTACTAGCAGTACTTACTATTTTCCTGGAGTTTCTTCTCAAGTGAAATGAACCGAGCGATGGCGAGGGGCCTGGATTTTCCTAACAGACACTGAGTTTTTGAACGGAAGACCCACAGAAATCTTTCCGATATTTAATGTTCTTACAAAGAACCCTTCTGTGCAAGTCTCTCCCGGGGTAAGTAACTTTTTAGCAGGGTCTTGTTCTGATTCGTAAATGCGTTGAAATAGCTCTTGAAGTTCGGCATTCGTTGGATTTTTGCTGGTTTACGATTTTATGATTTTGACTTGGCTATATAGCTAACTGTATTGAGAGCATATGGCATTAGTGCAGTGCTAGTGTCAGTTTGTTTTGTTCCAGATGGGGAAATATTACACGAAGAGAGTGGGGGGAACGAAATGATCTTTGAAGCACATAAGTTCGACGGGGAGACTGTGTTCATGAACTCAGGTTGAGAAGATGTTTGAACATTGATTTGTTGTTTGGGATTTAGTAACTCCTTCCAACACCGCAAAGGGGAAACATTGGAAACAGAGTTTAGAATAAAATTTTGTTATGTCCAACCTCCATCCAAGTTCGAAGATCTATTGTTAAAACAATACGATAAAATTGACCACCGGTTTGTTGAAATTGAAATAGGTGGAGAGGGTCATTCCCGTGCTTTTTGACGAATAAAATCCCTTGGTGGGACAGAACGTTGTGGTAGTGGCGTAGAAGGGTTGATCTGTCAAATGGTATGAGTAAGACTTACGGGATGGGTCGT
This sequence comes from Adelphocoris suturalis, assembly GCA_030762985.1. Taxonomy (NCBI): domain Eukaryota; kingdom Metazoa; phylum Arthropoda; class Insecta; order Hemiptera; family Miridae; genus Adelphocoris; species Adelphocoris suturalis. The sequence goes on along the minus strand of CM061045.1, from coordinate 12,267,361 downwards.
GTATTCGGCGGGGAATTGAAATACTTTCCCTTGTCTCAAACGTAACTTGTTTGCAGGAGGATGGTAGTGTAATTCTGCCTACAGCTAACCAACCTAGACGGGACTCGAGAAAAACAGGAAGCTGGCCTATAGACGGTATTGCGTTGGGTAACAATAGAGTAGAAGATTTCCGCGGAAAAAATCGCACCAACTCATTTGATTGAAGTTCGGATCAGCGAGAGGATATATCGAGCGATGGATATTCATTGAAGGCAAGGTACGGGAAGGAAGGGGTGCCGTTACGCAAGTCGGTAGGACGAGGAGGGGGACCATTATTGGACTAAATCCTTCCCCGTTAATCACGGGGAAATGCAGAAGTGCGCATGTAGGTACGCCCGAGACGACCTCGGGTGATTTTTCCTTCACTGCCCGTAATAGAGCCCTGCAAATATGTAATTTTTAAATTGAGGCAATTTGCGCACTCTTGCAATATGAGCGATGCATCGCTGCAGGAATCTAAAAGTGCACAGACAGAGCCTTTTGTAGTTAAGCTTAGATTCGATAAAGTACAACGCGATGTGGGAAGTACATAATTTTCAGGAAACGATTTTCTGGACAAACCCATACCTAGTGCTGTCCTGGATCAAAACAAGCGTTTCTGTAGGTATAATAATGAGCTCTACAAGAATTCGCTCCTATCCAAGGGTGACAACGAATAATTTCAACTAGATACTATGGTAAATTCGCTAGTAGGAGATGAGACTCCCAATGCAAAATAGTGACAACCAAAAGAAGAATCCCAAAGCTTGATTTGATTCCCCGGGGAGTGTGTGTAACTAATTATAACTACAGCACTAAATATTACGTCCTAAACACCATGTGCTATTGTACCTATGAAGACGTCACTGCTACAAATATTATAATATGAGTTTGAGAATTCGTTCATCGTTCTCCGTTTACTTAATTAACACCTTATTAACCAGTTTTTAGGGAGAGAAAATTTCTCTTTAGGTTTGATAGGTTGGCCTCCTGAGAAATAAGATTTATGCTCTGTCTCAGGTGACGTGTTCTTTTTGACTCTCTAGTTTTTTTTTTTTTTTTTAATCCAATTGGTTTCTCTTTCTGGCTCTCCTTCATTAGATTCATACTTAGCATGAAGGGTCGTCCTTGATCCCTTCAAAGCCGAGTTCTCAATTTCGAGCTTTGTGTTTTTAGATTGTGAACACTCGCATAAGGATCTGATGAGTAAAAAAAAGCTATACAGTTTTAGATGTTTGGGTCCTGAATTCGGGCAGCGACTTCCTGGTATAGCAAGATCCGAGCCTCCGCTCGCGTAACTATTTCGCGGATCGACACGGTCGCGCCTCCGCCGAGTAAGCAAACAAACGCACTCGGGGGGTCATTGTTCAATAATACTGCAAAATGTTTCTCCTTCGGAGTTTCGCATAAGAATTTTTCTAAACTAGATCTGAAGCAAGCTTTCCTGCAAGTACCTACCTTTAGCAGACGACTCCGGCCCTGACATCAATTCCTTCATTGTTTCTGGAAGGGGATTGTTCCGATTCGGCTTCATGCCTTTTCGATCCACTAATTCGATACTTATGGGTCTATGTCTACATGTCGTCGTCTTTTTGGATGGTATTCTCTTGTGTACATCCGATTTTTGCAACATTGCACCCTTACTTAAGGAGATATTTCAAAGACTAAAAAAATTCGGTCTTCAAATCAATGCAGACGAGAGTGAATTAAGCTGTAACGAAGTAAGAAATAAATTTGGGCTATAGGGTGAGCATTAATGGCATCAGCGTAGATGCAGAGAAGGTTGACACTGTAATACGAGTATAACCCTACCCCAACCAACATGGCTTAACTTCGGCGCTTTCTTGAAAGGGCGTGATGGTACCGCAGATTTATCCCTGATTTTTCTTCTATTGTAGCTCCCTTAACTTCTCTACTCAGCAAAAATGAAACATGGGTTTGGATAGATGCCCGAACTATAGCTTTTGAATCACTCAAGACATCTTTAACTTCAAATAAAATTTCCATCTGCCCATCATTTTGCAATGCGATCCAAGTCAGCATGGCGTAGGTTGTGCACTTGTTCAAATTCAAGATGATTCGGAGCGAGTTATAAGTTACTGTTCACGTACGTTATCGGCTGCTGAACGTAATTATTCTGTTTTCGAAAAAGAATGCTTAGCCGTTATCCACGCTGTTGAAAAAAAAAAAAAAAAAAAAAAAAAAAAAAAAAAAAAAAAAAAAAAAAAAAAAAAAAAAAAAAAGTTGATACCTGGGGAGGGCAGTGAATTCACTGTTCTCATGGAAAATTCTTGCTTGAAATGGCTCCTGGAATTGAAAAACACTACAGGCCGCCTACCCCAGTAAACCCTTAGGTTATAACCCTATGTATACAAGGTGTATCGCAAGGAAAAAGTAAACTGCGTGGCAGAAGTTCTTTCTAGTGTAGGTACCTACTGTCTGCAAACCTTACTGCTATTACCTCCAATCCCGATTCCTCTGATTCTGTTACTTCTGCTTTATCTTTTTCCAAAGACGACAGGAACAATCAGAAGTTGCATAGAGTGAAGGCTGACAAAGAAAATCATCCTAAGTGGAAGGTAGATGGTAACCATCTCTACTACTAGAAATCTTTTCTAAAAGGCGAATTAGAGGATCCAAGTGCAGATTGGATGGTGGTTATACCTTGGGATCATCGTCACACCATCTTGGTTGAGTGTCACAATGATCGCGCAAGTAGGACATTTAGGCGTTGCATTGCCGTTTATACTATTTACCTGTGATGTAACAGGATTGTACACTACTTCCGCCAATGCGATATCTCTGCCAGGGGGCATTCTAACGCCGCTCCAAGAATATAACAACCCTCGGTACATCACCACCCTGTGGCACACCGTTATTTTGATAATATTCTTTGATGATAAGGGACCTTTTCCCCGTAGCGCATCTAGGAATAAATATTTGTGAGTATTGGAAGATCTCCTCACCAAATGGGTCGAGCTCGTGCCCATACGCATACCTCATCTACAGTTCTTCTTAGTAAATTTCGTTCAACCATCTTGAATCGTTTAGGCTCCCCTGCAATACTGTTGTAAGCTTCCCCTCAATTAATTGAGGGGGGTCGATCGTTGGTAGGGTGTTGCTAAGCGGTGGGCCGGATTATTGGAGAAGTGAAGCTTCTCTACGATCGAAAGTGCTTACAAATACACCAAGGAGTTTTGGATCAAGCAATAAACTCGTCAGAAGGTAAAATGCGACAAGCTAAACGCTCACTGCACGAGCGAGGCTAAGCAAGCCGACGATCTGACACACGAAAATTACCTTAAAACAAATGACATTGAAACAATAGCCAAGGGCAAAGAAAGCCACACGCGCTCTATCGAGAAGGGGGAGAAGAAGATGTTTCACCCCCGACACCTCAAGCGCACTCGATCAAATCGGAACACGGCTCCCCAACGAGTATAAATATAGCATTTCCAGCCCCTATATTTCACACCGAACTCTACCTCTGATCTTGAAGCTACCTTCGGACTCTTGAAGAACCTCTGCCTTCCAGCCTACTGCGATTGAAACTCCATTGGGATTGACTGAGGACAAGGCTCTCAAGCCAGATTTACGACACGAGATTACTCCCAGACTACCAGAATTCAGAGTAGATCTAGCAATACACTTCGTATTGCTCTCACTATAGTCTCGTTTCAGCCGAGACGCTAAACAAGCATTCCTATATGGACAACGCTGTTTAGTTCCAGAAAGTCTTGCCACCCGGGCTCGTAGATTTATTTACGAGCCTCCCGCTGGGACAAGCTAGACGATCTCAAGCAAGCCCACAGCGGTTGATCGTCCGATTTTTGGTGGACCTACTACATCGAGCGAGCTTCACTCACTCAATAAGTAGTCGACCCCAGGAGGACCCTTCGAATTTATTCGAAAGCGAGTCCCCGAATTTAGTTCTTTTCAGAACTAAATAAACCCTTCCAAATGGAGCGAACACCTAGTTTTTGCCTTTTGGAAGGTATGAACAAAGCCAGTACGACAGAAACTCCGGTTTCACGGCCTGCTGATGCTTACCAGCCGCAAGAGCTCGCCGGTGAGCGAGGACACTTCAAGCTAAAAGAACGGACGTAGTTCCGGCATTTTCCGCACTCGGCTCCGCCTACGCTAACGGGCAAGAGCAAGCCTTCTTCGCAGGCTCCCGGCCGTGTGGTTCACACGCCGGTCTCGCGACAAACACGAGCCCAACTCGACTTTTGCCTTTTGCCTGCGTGACTCGAAAATTTGCCTTTTGAGGGCTAGTGTTTTCAGTTCAAAGCAAATAGGTCGAGTTTTTCCAGCAGTTGGCTTGCCCAGCCTGTAAAGGTCTTCTATATCCCCTGGAGAGCAACTGATCCCCAATTTGCTCTGGATAAGTTCCACCACGCCGGCCAGGTCGTCCCCAACATCCTGAGACCCCTCCGTCATCCCCATTAGAATTAAATTTCTTTTCCTCACCTGACGCTCCAGCGAGACAAGTCTGGCCCCCTGAGCATCCAGTTTGGATTCAATGTTCTTGACATCGTCCCTCAGAGATGCTGAAACATCATCGATTTTCGCCTCAAGCGTGTCCAGCTTATCAAGCTTAGCAATTATTTGATCCAGCTTGTCCGAATTCGACTGACCAGTCTTCTCTTGATTCTTGGAGCCCATGATCATTTGAGAGCGCTGAACAGAAGCCCAGCTACGAGCGGCAATGCCCTGCGACAGCAGTTATACACAACCCGCAATACAGATGAGTGAGGCAAAAGGGAGCAAGCCAACCTGAAGGCTAAATCCGTGCGCAAGCTAGCAGTTCGGCAATCTCCGACGTCGCTCGGGACTGATCGTTGATTCCAAGGTCACGCTACGAATAAATCACCAACTAAACTTTCGATAAATTGACGATAATAGTCAGTACAAGTGCGAAATTACCAGCGATTTGTACTCACCGAAGCTTGGTTAACTTAATTGCCAATTTTCTCCTCAAAAGGAAGACACTAATAAGCACAGAATATAGAGCGGCACAGACTACGACCTGCACTCCATGGCAGTCAACACGACACGGCCGGCGCCGGTGAGCGAGGACACTTCAAGCGAAAAAAACGGACGTAGTTCCGGTATTTTCCGCACTCGGCGCCGCCTACGCTAACGGGCAAGAGCAAGCCTTCTTCGCAGGCTCCCGGCCGTGTGGTTCACACGCCGGTCTCGCGACAAACACGAGCCCAACTCGATTTCTTGAAACACAGAAGGATCGAACATATTTCATGGCACAATCGTACGAATCCCCAGCGGATATAAGCTACATGGCCAACCAATATCAAACCCCTTCCAAAAGGGTCCCTTGCGAATTAAGTTCACGAGTGGAAATACGCCTATCCTTGCTGACTGGGTACACACGAGATAAGAGTCTTTTTCTATACTCTCGAGACCCACTCAAACACGAAACAAAAGGTACTTTTCAGTACTTTCAGACTCCAGTTTCTTACGGTCGTGAGGACACTCAACAAAAGCCCGGGAATTTATATTCCCAAATCGGAGAAACTCAGAAAGATCAGCGTCGCAAAGACCTATCTGGAGAGGTATTACTCCACGGCTCACATACCCCATATCCTCCAAAACACAAGGATATACAAGATAACAGCGGTACTTCTTCGTAGGTACCTCTCACAAAACCCTTTTCAAGGGTCAAGCCCGTATAACCACATGTACAACGTGGCTCGTGATATTCCACTGGGAATAGAGCCTCCCAGTAAAACTTACATAAATCCACTACAATACCTACACTAATAATTAGGTAGTATTGTCTTATTTTACTTACTATATGGCTGTGTTTACTCGTTCACAAGACAATGAATCAATAAAACCAAAAAATATAGATTTTGTGATGTCGATTGTTTAATTAGGTACCCACCAACTGACTTTATAAATCACAGAACTGAAATTATAAGAACACGATCACAAATTTCAAACCGATTTTCTTTTTGTTCTTTTGCTACATGGTTAAAATCGTTAAAATTGCGCACCTTAAGTGATTTTCAAGTAGTGGATAGCAATTATTAAGTAGCTGATTGTTCTTCAATCTTCAGACTATACGTACACAACTACTATACTCGTAGTAGGTAATAAGGAAGATTAATAAATAGTTATGCATTGGTTGAAATTATGGTACACAAAACATGGATTTAAAAGTGCTTATCAAATTTTAACAAAAATTTCTTACTTAAATTATTGTAGAAAATACATGTAGGAAATGCATAGCAATAATTAGGCGGCATTCGTAGAAATTTTTGCTGTATGGTTTCAAATTGATTTTTTTAAAATCTGCATTCCCAACTCATATTGCTCGGTTTTTTCCCCATTTAACCATTTAACTGTAAAAACTACATTTGGGGACACCAAGTATACTGTAGTATCTGGAGACAAAGTTTCAATTTTTTAAACTACTTCCTTACACCAGTTTTTCCTAAGGATCACTTACAAAACTAGGTGAAAGTGAAATGACAGTTTTTCTGCTATTGAATAGTCGAGTTTATTGTAGCCCAGAAGCTTCGGGGATTTTTTCATATTTTTTTCGGCGATCATAGTCTCATTTTTTTATGTTTATGGAAGGACTCTACGTTGAAAGACAAATTTTTGGGCGTTTTAGTAGTCGGAGCATACCACTTTTACTGAAAAATGGTGTGTTTTCAAGAGATAATCTACTCGCAAGATAACCCGTCAACTTTTCTTGCAAAACGGATCGAATGGATGCATTCCTGACATATTCTATTAACAAAATCTGAAGGAATTTCGTCTAACAGACATATTCTATTAACAAAATCTGAAGGAATTTCGTCTAACAGACTCTTTTTACGAACAAGTTGCCATAACTTTCAGCGCATTTTAGCAAATTTTCGTAGAGGATGAAGCTGATTGCGTACAGACTCCTATGGCTCCGCTCTTTTGATGCTTCATCCAATTGTGACTTGGTATTCCTTAATGATGGGTCACCGACCTTGGTACTTGCAGCGAATCAACACTCTCAGTCAGCAGTAGACATATCTGTCGTCAGTGCCAGACATGCTTCATGCTTTCATGGGAAAGTGCTTGATGATGCGTGGGGATCCAATCACTGGCCAACTCTTATGACTTCAAGAGGAACCAAGTGCTCTCCCACCTTATAGGAAATGGAATTTTAGGAAAGTGGACTGGGTCAAATTCCACAACTATCTTTTGACCAAAATTGGTGCTATTCAAAGACTGGATCTCAATTATGACGAAGTTATAAGTATGATTTCTCTGGCTTGCGACTTTACAAAACCGTTTCATGTAGGGCCAACAAAACGTCACAATGCGCTAGAGTTGTTGAGGAGCGACAAAGAGCGTTTCAAGTGTATGAGTTCCTTTCGAATCTGTCAACCTATTTGGAGGTTCTGTGATCATCACCGTGCGAAGCTAGTGATATAGCGAGGAAAACGCGTATCTTTTAGAACTCACTGTGGTACCATCAACAGGCTGACACCTATCAAACAGATTTTGGAGCGAAGTCAGCATATCCAGAGTAGTACAACACCTACCCCTGGGGGTCGGATCGAAAGTTTGACGGATGAATTCTGTTGCAAATTAGCTCTTGGGTGGTCTAAATTACACCAATTCTTTCAGATTTGACTTATAACGACTCCTTCCAAGATCAATTCCTTAGTCCCTTCTCAATGAAGGAGCTGAGTGATGCAATTAAGGTGCACTCAAATACGGCACCTGGTATGGACGGTTTGACATATGAAACTCTTCACCTCCTGCCATTGGAATTTCAGCAAAAACTTGTGATGGATAGGAGTAGTTCCTCCTTCTCGATTCTTGAATACGCTGCATCTGGAGATATGCCTGACGGTTTATACAACCAACAGGACAACCTCTGGGTGTAGCAGGTTAATCGCCTCTAGCCTTTGAAGGAGGAATTACTCTCTTTCACTCCTCTAGTTGTTACAAACTTATCGCGTTCTACAACCAATTTTGGCTATCAGCCACGTTACCTGACTGTTTGAAACAATTTGTCATAGTTTCCATTCTAAAACCACGAAAATCAACATGCTTATTAAAAACATTAGAGCGTACGGTGAAGGTAGATTGCTGTGGTGGTTTGAGTCGGAACATATTCTACCTAATGGTCAGTTCGGGTTCCAAACAACTTGTTCGACTACCGACACGCTAACTGCACTAGTGGCAGTCATTATCAGGGCCTGACAGAAAACGAAACCGCCCTGGCTCTATTCCTCGATGTTTCGTTTGCATACGACAATGTGAAATAGCATATTCTTAGCGTAAAGTTGGAGCAGTTGGTGTACCAGAACTCGCAGTGAGAAGTATTATTCAACTCAAACAGGAAATGAGCCTTTTCGTATGGTGCGGAGGACGGTCTCTGGGACCGCGGGTGTCTTGGAGGGGTCTCCCCCAGGGGGAAATTTTGAGTACAGTTCTCTACATCCTTCATGTCGCTCACATAGAAAACATACTACCTGATCAAATAAAAATTATTCAGTACGCCGATGATGTTTGTCTTTACTGCACTGCCCTGGTTCCGACCGATTGAACTGCTCTGATGAGGTCTGCTGTTGGTGTGGTCACGAATTACTTCAACAGTTTGGGCTTATCGATCGTCCCCAAAAATCAATATTGTGCCCATTCTCTAGGAGATACCGCCTACTGTGCCAGCAGAATGTTACTCTGGAGGATGTTGTCTTCCCTTGCGCCCGTAAAGTAAAATTTCTCGGATTAAATTTGACATCAAGGACGAATTAGAGCCACCACATTTTGGAAATAAAAAGTAAGATCGAACCATACCTAAACTTGATGAGAACTTTTACACATATATGGTGGGGCGCAGATCCCCAAATTGCATTGCTTTTCTTCCGATCGACAGTCCGAAGTATCTTAGGCTATGGATGCCAGTTCTACAAAGTAGCAGTAGATTCTTGGCTTGGAAAACTGGACAAAGTACAATACTCAGGTTTAAGAATCGCTCTTGGTGCCATGCGTTCAACTCCGATAAATATTCTTCTGGAAGGAGCCGGAGAGCCTCCTTTACATCTACGTGGGAAACTACTATCCGGTCAATACGTATATACCAAAATACATAGCAAAGATCGAGAGGGAATTCGCCGCATCCGAATTCCTGCTGTATACAATCTAATCTCACGCTATTCAATAAGCCTTCACCTCTCCTTGGTACCAGTTTCACTGACCTGAACTCCGAGCTCCCTAGGGATAGTCAATCACCAACGCCATATTTCTACACGATTCCATACAATGTTTTCAAGACGCCGCTTACGATCACCTCATTACCCCAATCATCATATGACTCGGCTAAATCATCGAATACATTTACAATCGCTGATTACATAAAAAATTGTTGGCCTAATAGTCTGATAATATACATTGATGGCTCGGTCCATCAAGATGGGGTGGGATGTGCATTCGTCGTTCCCTCACACACCGTCATCCCGTGCTTCCGATCTATGGAATTATGCTTCCGTCTACATTGTAGAGACGTATGGGCTATTGAATGCTCTTGAATTCATTTAAAATGAACAATCGAGGCTCCGGTCGAACAGAGTAGTAATTATGACGGATTCAAGAAGTGTTACTGCCAAACTTGCAAACCTGTCCATCGCATCTAAATTATGCCATATTGAAGCTAACACCCTCCAGATCCTATATCAACTAAAGATAGTGAACGGTGTCCGAGTGATCTGATGTTGGGTTGGAGGCCATCACAGAGTCGCTGACAATGAGGCGGCAGATCGAGAGGCCAATCATGCCACTTCACTTCCCCAACCACAACTTCCCACCGATTTAAAAGGACATCTGGCACCTCTGGTATCTCTGTTAAATGGCGACATGAATTCATGGAATCCCATTCTGGAAACAATGACTTATATCTATCGGTTTTTACCTAGACGTCGAGGTTTCGCTGTCCAACACTCAAAAGTTCAATAGCTTAATTTTCAAAGATAAGTCGCTGAATCTGTTAAAGATCTGTGAATTTTTAACTCCTTTTTTTTCCTCCCGTGAGCAGGTGTTATATAGCCTTGAAATTTCGAGGGTAGACTCAGAGGTAGACTTCGATAATCCATATCCCATGATTATATCAACAGACTAAAAGACATAAATGATTTCATGGTTGACTATGCTACGTGGAAACACTTTTATTTTTCTGTTGTACCTGAACAGAATACATCAACCTGTTTTTATCCCAGTGAAACTTGTAGTTGTGTGTTGAGTACCTGTTTCCTAATAGTTCCTGGTTCCTGTATTGGTTTATGCTGTTGTCTATCCAGCATAGCTTTTATAATCGCAATAGTTTAAGTTCCTTAGGGAAATGCTAAACATAGAGAAGATAAGTTGCGAGTTGGGCAAATCTTTTGAACTCTCTATGCAGTTCACCATTGAAGAATGTATGGGGCTGTTTAGGTGTGAACTCTGGTGATTAGGTTACACGTGGTGAGTCAGAAAAACCACTTAAGGCAAAAAACGTCACAACAAATGGTTATATTATAGGAAAATAAATACTAAAAACGGCATACCTAAATTACAAAGTAACATTGCTCCTTAAATTTAAAGCATTTTTTTCTCTCTGTGTATTGAGAGTGCATTATAATTTCAATAAAATTAGTAGTGGATAACATTTTATAAACAACTGTATGCGATTTTTCGTATATATGTTTATTTACAGTCAAATATATACATCCATGTACAAATATTAATTTAAACTAGCAACAATAATTGGTAAAGTATAGCATAGCTTATTCTACACACAAATAAAACCACGAAAGAAAACAATGGAATGGATTCATATCAATATATATCATACGCAATTATTCTAAAAATGTTAATATGTATTTTTCGTTGAAGTACCTATGCTTTTCAAGCACTGCAGTCACCAGCACTTACGGACCTAAAAAAATCCTCTTCAAATTTTATATTCTCCCATAACATTCACAAGTTCTTGAATAAAAGATTATATTCTTGGGTGAGTTTCAACTCATACAAAAAAACAGGTATAATGGAAAAAATAATGGTAACAACTTATTTGACTAGAACTGTATAAGAGTTCATTCTCTCTTAAGATATTCATGCTTTGTTAAAACACTCCAAAAAGAAAGGGGAAAAACTACCGACGTAATATTTATAGGTAGTTTTTAAAAATATAGGCTAACTTATGAACTGAAAATCAAGCTATTAGTCAATAGTGAAGGAAATAACCCCCATCACAGGGAGAAATAACGTAGATGTATGTGTAGGTAGGTAATTACTTCATTGGGAACAGGTAATAAGCTTACAGTTCCATTATCATTATCCATTAGGTACATGGTTTTTCACATCGGAGTTTATTAATACTTGACTCAATAAATCAATTAGTTATATTGATAAATTGCCTCAAATAACTAGTAGTAGGAGAAACGAGACATACAACAATCTGCATTGCAAAATCAACGTAATACATGCATTTGTTCCTGATGCGGTTACAATGCTAAGTAGTGATTACGTTCGAATGATAATCATTCGTCTTCATTCTTTCGTAAATGAATAGAGCTCCAATTATGTAGTTGATGCCCAAGTACAAAAAAGAAAAAAAAAAAAATTTGCAGGCAATAGAAGATCGAGCGCTCGGGCAAAAAACGCACTAAAAGGGGGTTAAGGGGGCCCCACCCCCCTCCCACCATCCACCCATGGTTCGGGGGGGGGGGGGGGGGGGAGTAGACAGTTTTTAAATTGCTTATGCCCCCTTTGCGAGAAATCCAAGAAGATCCCCCCACACATAGACTCTCCCCACTTACAGCCGTTTGGCCGTGAATAGCTCAGAAATGGGTGGCTGTGGGCGGGGTTGGCGACGGATGGGGGTTTACGGAAGGGGGGGGGGGGGGGGGTGGACCGAGGGACACTTGTCTTCATCTTCCAAACCTTTCACTCTCGGGTAAAAAAATATTCAGTGTTAAACAAAATTACCTAATCTATGACTGAAGGTTCATGGGTTTTGACAATTAGCATTATGTCGACGAGGTGGTCGGCTTCAATAAATTACCTATTCCATGATCAAATGCAAACCCTCGATAAGCGATATTTCTTTGATTTTCCATACGTACGTGGTGTATGTTTGTAAATCCTTAAATGTCTAATAAAATTCAGATTTGGATGACATTTTGATTACTAGTTTAATACGGCCCTCCTCGACCTACATTGAAGTCGTGTAATGTAAAGTGAAACAAATGAAAACTTTGACAACAATTAGTTAAAAAAATAAGTAAATACAATTAAAAAAAAAAAAAGATGTTGAAGAAATATGCAGGTAGGCAACTGGAGGCCCTGGTCCGACCATTGAGGTAGAACGTGGTGAGGGTTTAAACTTTGAATAATTACACAACGGCTGAGAGATATCAAGAAGGGGGGTAGGTAGGGTATGGGTGATTGTATAGGATGACAAAGTAGGATAAGGGAGGAGATCGCGTCGAATATTTGGAAGGTAAAATTTAATAAATAAAAAATAAAAAAAATGAAAACAATAAGTTAATAAAAAGTAGGCAATTGAAAATATACCGAGGTTAGCGGGCTGATGAATTGGTGTAGGTTTCATGCGAACTATTGGAGCAGTACAGTTTCTTGATCGAAACAATACGACGGAGACATTTCGTCTCGAAACACGAATATCAAGTGTTACTTTTCTGTGGAACATGAGGAATCACATCAGATAACTGTTAGAATTACTTCATTTTTTGTGACAATCACACACATTTAGTGAATCACACTGGTATTCTAAATGAAAGTATATCCCGAGGATTCAACACCAACCGCACTTCTCCGAGCAATAAATTTTTTTTTACAATGTGTTTTTTTAAAGCGCCTACTCAACGAAAAACCTATGCCCTCTTTTCACTAAGTATTCTCGACAGAGCTTACTTCCATGTCCAGTATGCTGGAAAATTTAAAAAAATTTATAAAGTTACTTCCTACTTGTCAGTATAGACAGGAGTGCAGTTGACGGCACATTTCTGTATTATACCCTCATTTAAAAAAATCCATGTAAAAGTTCCTTTTTCTGGCCTATGATTTTCCCTCATTGCGTCTGAACGGCATTATCAAATTAAAATGGGAACAACTAACATTTACTCTTCCTTAACAGCCAATCATTCGAACCCCAACGCTCATTACATAAAGGATTACAGGCTTATTAATACATGTATAAAACATTTGCTTTGTACAAAATATGGACATCTGCAAAAAGTAGTCTCAGAGATGAGGAATATTCTAACTGATAACTTGATAGGTACTCCAATACTTGAATGTCATCTCCTTTCAGTTCGAAAAACCTAAGTAATTAAAACCGGAGGACGACATATGAAATAAATTACAAAACAGAGGGAGCTATATACAATGGATTCAATTTGCATCGGAAAATATACTGAATGCATTTAAGAACTACATACCTATATAAGTAACAGATTGAAGTTTGAGATTTTAAGGGTTTAGCCTTTTACAATCTTAGCTTCAATCAGGTAACCAGTAAAACATTGGATCTTTCATATCTTTTCATACAAAAATGGACAAACACATTTAAAAGACTTCATTTCCGAAATTACAAATAACTGATAATGTTGATTATATATTAATTTCTATTTGACATTTTTCCTAACAATACAACTACACTGAAAACACTGTATATTCTACTTAGATATTATCATATTTTAGAGTACTATACAACTAGCTTTTATGGCTACAGTAACATCATGTCTTGTGCAAAAGAAAAAACGGAAATGAATTAGTACGACTCATGTATTGTTGGGATCCAGATTAATGAATGAATGACTCCTTTCCCCAAGCTGGCTTCAATGTCTTAAATACACAAGTTATATTAAGGAACAGTGCAGTTCGTAACATTGCCAGCAGTGTACAAAAATGTTTAGTGTTGCAAAAATACTTTAGACAAATCTAAAGAGTCACCAAAATGCTTTGTATGAGTTGAACACTTCAAGTCCCACAATTGCGTGATCCATTGTATCACCTTGTTCAATTGAATATTCCATATGAATTAACGCTTACATAATAATGAACAGGAGGAGCAACACACACATGTATATAAATAAATAAATAAAGAAATATAAATAAATAAATAAATAAATAAATAAAAATAAATAAATAAATAAATAAATAAATATATATATATATATATATATATATATATATATATATATATATATATATGTATATGTATATAAATATATTTAAAAAAGTTTGTGTGTGTGTGTGTGTGTGTGTTTTCTTCTTACGAGAGAGCGCGGTCGTTAACACATAAGTTGAATAGTTCATTACATATTCCGTTAAACTAGGCCAGAGGTTGTACTAAAGACGCACTCTCTATTAAGGATATTAAAGAAAATATTTCAATCTCCTACCGTTTTTTCGCTGTTGAGTACCTTGCTATAACAAATTAAATCGTTGGTTATAGGAGAAGGGAACATTGTATCACGTTGATAAACACAAATATTTATAACATTGTATCGATGTCTAGCTTTGTATATACTAGAGCACATAAATTACAATCAGGAAGTCATTACATAAGTACGATCGCAATGATCTGGCTTGTCTGTCACGTTGCTTTAGAGTGTAATAATTGCCACTGCTAGGAAACACCCAAGTGCAATAAGCAGCATATACAATATTACTATCAATTCATAAAAATACAATAATTAGGTTGGTGTCTTCTTATGTTCTGTATACCATATTTTTTCTCACCATTTCATTTAGTAAAGCTTGGTATCCAAACACTGTAAGTAATGGGGAATTTTCATGGTTATTTTTTATTTGCTCAATAGCGAGATCTTATTGAGAGCTTTCCAAAAAGGTTCTATATGATGGATATCTGAACAGTAATAAGGCTCTTGAAATTCATTTGTATGATGACGTCACGGCCCCCGCCAGCCTGGGGGGAACCCTTAGCTTCCACTAATACGTCACGCGCGATCTTCCTACCCGTTTATTGGCCAAGCTAAACTGTCTTTTGAGTTGAAAATTGCTACTAAGGGGTTTTCAAGTGCGCTGAATCCGAATCTGAGGTCAAAATAATAGTGAAATTCCGACACACCAAAGTTCCCCATTGTACTCAAGTTTCATTTTCTGTACCTCCTACCATCAACAAAAATTTTTTTACCTGCACACAAACCATTCACCTGACTAGCATGAAGACTCCTACCAGTTGTTTCGTATTTACACTTTTACAGAAATTTTATTTTTCAGGGGATCAATGATACTGTAAAATATAGAGCTAAGCCAGTGTTATAACTACTATATGGAAAATAAGTGCGTACTAAAGGATACCAGTCCAATCCTTGATTAAGTGGATTGATGAAAATTTATGTTTTAGAAAATTAACCGCTCCTCCGTCGATTGTGAATTGTTATTACAAACTATTTAAATTGTCCTCTGATCTTAAACTGTTTTAGTAATTTCAACTGCAATAATATCAAAATTGAAACAGGGTAATAAAGAATAAATACATTTAAACCCATGTCTCACTTAGTAAGATCCACTCGTTTCAAGTTTCGAATTTTTCATTCTACCAAATACCACTGTTTTCGATAACCAAGTTCAAAAAAAAAAAAAAAAAAAAAAAAAAGCTAAGCACCTAATTGCATTCATGAGTTTTAAGGAATACTGGTGATAGCACAAACAGCTGATTGGGGAATAATAAACAAAATTAAGATCCAATTCATATCGATTTGGGCCCTAGTAGCAATATATTTTGTTCAAATCGGTAGGTATGATGTTATAGGTACTGTCCTCCTAACGAAAGCCGCCGCATCTATATTTCCCATGAAATCTTCATTTCATTGGTTGCGAATCATTGCCTTTTACCTTAAGTTCTCGTTCATATAGGTACAACGCTCTCAAACACCATCGTAACCACGAATTTGTTACAACGAAATGATTCGTGTAGGAATATGATGAAAAAAGTCTTTCTTATACAGATGAAACAGAGAAACTCTGTTTTTTTAGAAATCGCTTAAAACAGCCACTACGAGCAGATACCTATTATGATACAATTGCTTAGCAAACTGATGATGATGATGCGTAATATCAAGTTTAGTCCAATCAAGTTAGGTCTTACAGTCATATTCCAAACCCACGAGAACCACGACAATAAACTGTAGATAGGCGCAAGAAAAAACTGAATAAAGCTGAAGCACCTTGAACAAGAATTTGATTTATGTCACTGAACATACATATCAGAATGTTTCAAATCATTTCGTGTACTTGGTCGTGGAAATCGCAAAAAGCAAGAGACAGAAACCTTATGTTTAAACTCAACTTCATTGGAACACTAGCGGTGGTTCATAGGAGGGACGAATGTACGTGCCAGAGTGAAGGGTAGGTAGGTAACTATCTGAGTACTAACTACACTTCCCTCAAGGAACATGCTTAACTTGAATACACAGCGTGGATACGCTCGTGAAATGCATTCGTGTGTTTGAAAAGGAACAGTGTAACCAGCTTTTTGAGCAACGGATTCTAGCAGGTACTGTAGTTAGATTAACAATTTTGTGGTGCCAGACGAGTAAACATTTAGATTCGGGATAAATAAGATAATATTTCAAAATCATAATTTTACAATATAACTGTTCATTCTCCGAATCAATTTAAACTCTTCAATTAATAACAGTTCTTAGAGAATACAATTACTAACGAAATCTCGAGTTTCGGAACTCCAAATATGAATAGTCAGTCTCTTCTGCACAAAAAAATTTTGAATCACACTAAGCCAAAATACCTCTCATTCTTACATGTATTTCTATCAGGTGTGCGGATACCTATTCCTTTTTATGCGTATTCGTTTGCCAGCTGTCAAAACGTACGACTTGAAACATCGTATTGAACTAGACGGCCACGTACCACGTAAGTTCCGTAAGAAAAATTACTCCATGTCCTGAGGTTCACAATCTTGGATAAGTCACCCATTTTTCTTCACATACAATACAAATTTTCGCTTTGGTGACTGAAAACTGAGGATAATAATATGGTTTCTTTGAGAAATAAAATTTAAGGAGGTTTTAGGCCATAATTAAGTAGCAACATAGAACATAAATAGTCCTGCTGGAGATTTCTTCAAGGAAAGAATTCATATGTATGTGTATACCTAGTAAACAAGAGTTTATGATACGATTTTCAGCAGCTTATCATAATATTCAATATGAAACACATTTATTTAGTGGGTATATTTGTTCTCTTTTTTCTTAAATAAAGTGGTCTCTACGAATGAGGAAGTTGAGAGTGACGAATTCAACATTACTTTGATGAAATTTTTAAGGCAACTCATTGAATGAAAACAAATCAATTTTGGTGAAAATTCTGAGAAAAGGTCCATTTTAATGTGAAGGTATCTGCATTGAAAGTTTCACATTCGGAGGCTTTACTAACAACTTTATTTCAGCTTCATCGGAGAGCCAGAATGACGCTGATTCTTAAACTATAACGAGTTACAATCAAAAAGTGTGACACTATGTAAAGAGAATTTGAATGTTAACGCGCTAAACACAGTTGTTGTACGTCATGGTAGCACAAACTGACAGGAAAGTCGAAAGCAGTACGAAAGCTCCATGACACTCCAGCCAATTCGACGCTCCTGTTTGCATCGCTGCAGGGCTCTCTCCTAGAATTGTAAAATAAATCCTGGATTAGCTAATAGTTGCAATCACTCTTAGGGCTATTCTCAATTCAAATCTTCGAGGAACTGGAGAATATTTGTGTAAGCTAGACATGGAAACTAATGGAATTAACATTAAATCGAATATAGATTATTTGAATTAATCTAAATTAATTAATTAAATTAATTTAGATTAAAATAAGCGATATAATAAATTCTTGAACGGATAAAGGTTCGCAAAATGTAGGCGAAATTGTGCCCCTTTTGCGCACTTAGAAATTGATTGATTGTGCCATTTTCCATGAAATTTTTACGAAAAAAAAGCGGGTTCCCTTTTGAAAAGTTCCAGTCATGCAGCGTGATCATACGAGCGAACCTCATCCTCAACCTGCTGCTTCTATCAGGAAGACCCCCGAAAGCGTTGACCCACGCCCGGACAATTTTCATCCCAAAAAAAAGGTTAAGAGGGCCTGGAGGCTGCCGCCTGATATCTATATCGTCTGTAGTCTTCCTCCACTTCCAAACGATTCTGGCATTTCGCCTCCAAACTGCTGGTGTCATAGGTGACGTCCAGAGAGCATTTCGGCCAGCGGATGGCACAGCGGAGAACCAAACTCCAAACTGTCATTTCGACGGCCCGTATTAAGAAACGGCAGCTCCAGCTTGCTGCTCTGGACGTCGCCAAGGCCTTTGACACCGTACGCCTTTTTGCCCTGACCAATTGTCTTCGAGGTGTCGGGGCACCTACTCGTTTAATTGAGTATGTTGCTTGCCTGTACCACGAAGGCGTGACGGTCCTCGAGGCACGAAGCGAGATGTCAGGGGATGTTGTCATTGGGCGCGGGGTACGCCAGGGGGATCCTCTGTCGCCACTCCTCTTCAACCTGGTCGTGGACACGACCTTGAGAAAGCTGCCGGCTGAAATAGGGTTCGATCTCGCCCCTGGGGTCCGAGTGGGTGCACTGGCATTTCGATGATGTAATCCTACTCGCCGAAACCCGTGAGGGCTTGCAGATTGCCCTCAATACCTTTGCTGAGCAGCTAGCCAGGTTTGGTTTGGTGGTTAACCCAGATAAGTGTGGGTCAGTCTCCTTGGTCCCATCGGGTCGCCAGCATCAAGTGAAGGTGGTGGATGAGGAGTGTTTTGTCATGGAGTGACAGTCACCCATCCCCACCCGATCCGTGCTGGAGGTATGGCGGTACCTTGGAGTTGACTTCATGGATGTGGCCACCATTGCCGCAAGCCGTGTGGACCTTGGTGGAGCACCAGCTCGTATCACCAAGGCTCCATTGAAGCCACAGCAGAAGCTGCGCCTCCTTCGCAAGTACTTACTGCCAAAGCTTACCTATAGGCTAGTCTTTGGTAGGCTTACTGCGGGGAGGCTGCTAGAGTTAAATCGTGAAGTTCGCTCTGCTGTGCGCTCTTGGCTAGGCTTTCCAACTGGTGTACCTTGTGCCTATATCCACGCACCGGTCAAGGGGATAGAAATGATCTGCGACAAGCGATATCTGAGCTAAAAGGAGTGGCACCCAATAACATCAAGGTCATGGCTGCAACCGTGTTATGGCGCGGGTTGTGGTGCGAGAAAAGCGCCACGGAGTTACTTGAGTTGGGCATCTCAGCAGGAGTGCTCCGTGGTATCACCATCCGCGTGCTGAGGGGTTCTTACTTGAACTGGTGGTCATTTTATAGGGGCACTTCCTTTCATCCCATTCTTCCTCCTCGTCCTGAAACTTCCCTTATCCCTAGAGCCGGCGTCGGGTAAACCTGGGCGTCCTCCCGACTTCTTTATTTTATTTGTTTATTTTTAATTTAATGGTTTACCCCGTCCGCCTTTGAGGGGAGTTTTGTTTAAAAAAAGGGGAAAAAAGTATGTCCTCCCAGTCGATCACTCTCCTTAGGATTGAGATAAAAAATTCCGTTCTTGGGCCAAAAAATCAAGGTTTCCAAACGATAGGACGGGTTCGTTGGTCAGCATTGCAAGTGCTGAAAAAATCACTAAAAATATCAAAAAACGGCTAAAAACCGTTAAATTTATATTTTTAGCAAACTATTACTCAAATAAAGTTTATTGACTATAAAATAGAACATTAAAAAATTTATGTGCAAAATTATGCTGGAAAATGTATTAAAATTTCATTAAAATGTATTAAAAACTCGATAAAAACTGCAAAAATGTTGAAAATCCAAAATCTCTTTTTAGAATATTATTCAGAACGAGTTTCTTGCCATAAAATTGGTAGTTACAATTTCTTTTCCTTCAAAGCACCTAATTTTCAAAACTATGTAACATAATATAGTGCGATAATTGACGAAAATTCGCTCATGCGATCATGCTGAATGACTGGAACTTTATTCAGCAGAATATTGTGCGTAAAATTTATCATGCTCTACTTCTTTTGAACAATATTCTAATAAAAATATAACTTTAACAATTTTTATCTGCTTTTAACCATTTTTAGTGATTTTTTTAGCACATTTTTTTAAATTAGATTAAAATTTTTTGAATTTGATGTGGTCAAAAAGTAGTTACTGTCCAACAAACTTATCCTTTCATTAGAAAAGCTTAATTTTTTGGCGCAAGAACGTAATTATCCATCCTAAGGAGAGTTATCGTCTGATATGGCACACACACACACACACACACACACACACACACACACACACACACACACACACACACACACACACACACACACACACACACACACACACACACACACATATATATATATATATATATATATATATATATATATATATACATGAAAAAGCGTTAAACTCTAGGATTTGTTTCAGAATACTACAAAACGGATTTTAGTGAAGAAAATTTCGAAAATTTTGATTTAAATTTTTTTAAAGCCATTGCAATAGCTTCATTTTTTACGAAAATTCGCTAAAAAAAAAAAATCAGTACGTACATTTGCCCATGTGCTCATTGTGAAATTTTGATATATTTGAATTCTGCACATTTTCTGTGCCAGCATCTGAGGCACTTACACAAATCTTTATAGTATATCGAGGTATCGATGTCGGAAAAGACGTTTCATTTTGTTTTTCCTGCTCACCTGATAGAACGTGCACTCGAACTGTAGCCATGTCTGCATTTGAAGGGCTGCAGGAGTAACGACCTTCGTCCGAAGGTAACGCATTCGTGATTAGAAGGCGACTTGTGGTAACGTCGCCCTTGTCAGTTAAGATGCTCACTCCACCCCGTTCCGAGTCGTAACTCACTACCTGCATTGTCCAAAATAGTAATGCATTTAACAACAATTCTGACATATATTACCTACTAATATTATAGGGCATAATCTGTATTAGCAATTTTTAAAATTACTCCACCATTTTTGTTTATAGCATGAACGGCACTAAGTGCCAATTGCAGTAGATATTTGTATACGTGTGAAAAACAATAATATTTTCATTAGAGGGCGAAATGTATAAAATGAAAATAATAGCATGAAGACAAAATAATTATTTAAGAAATACATGATATACGTCACAAATTGGAAACATAGATAGTTGATTTAGCGCGTAGTCGGCCATCATGACAGTATGGAGAATCTAGAAATGGAATTTGACAACCTATGAGACCAATTTTTTCGGGAAGGCTAATTTTTGAAAAGTTAAGAAAATTCTAAATTCCTAAAAACGTTTGTATTGTAATAAAAATGTTAAAGTAAGATAACTGAGTAAGATAACTGATTAAAGTAAGATAACTAAGAAAATGATCTATTACTATACGAAATCTAATGCCTAATTCGAAAATATGGTAAAACATTTGTCAAGTTGGGTGGGCAATATAGCTCCTCTTAGATACAAGATAGAACAGTATTTAATACCCTTGTGAACATGCTATAATGCAAAAGAGGGTTACAGTTCATGTTTGCACATGTGCATGCTGTCTAGATGTTAAAATGCACAATCCCTGAAAATTTTATAAAAATCTCCGTGTGGTGCACTGTGCTACATTCATGACCTGGACGAGCGAGTGGGCACAGCTAGTATTTATGATAAATTATTTGAAATTGGAGCACTTTGTTTGAACAGAAATTATTAAGTAGGAACAAAAACAGAGATGCGGGGGGGGGGGGGGGGGGGGGGGGTTGGATTTCATGGAAAAAAGAACTTTTCTAACATAGCAACCCAGTACAAATAAATTTTTTACCATTTTTTACAGGTTTTGTAGAATTTTTTTCAGTACGTATGTCACAAAATTTAAGTTAAAGCTTCTAGATACAATTTTGAGCAACAATTTCTGAATGTTCTAGCTTATAGTATGTAGAGAAAGTTTAGCTGAAAGAAAATAATTTTAGTCAAACTGAAAACTGCATTTGATTTTAGAACATAAATATCTATTCGATGATAGGCATTGCTGAATGAGCGCTGTAACATCCCCAATAGTTGCGTTTAGTTTACATACTGCTTAAACATTTTTAGGGCTAAATTTTATTTAAATTGTGCTTAAACAGACGCATTTTGATATTCTACGGTAGCTTGTTTTATATTTGATTTGGGACAAGCCGTTTAAAGCAGTAAAGATTAGGTACAGAAATGAATGCTTTGTGAATTTCAAATAAAGTTACTTTCGATGTGATTTTTAGTGTTTGACTTTCTCATGTTGCTTCCTCACTACCGAAGGTAGGGAAGCATAGTGTTCGTGAAAGAAGTAAAAAAAAAAAAAAAAAAAAAAAAAAAAATTCCTACCAAAATTAAAATTTCCTCTTGGTTTTTGAGTTTCAGAGCTTGCTGATCAATTTCGGTTCCGTGTCTGTCTGTGGTTAATCGTTGTGGTGCCCAAAACTGTACCTAGTTTTAGTCCGATTTCGATTAAATTTTCTGGTATTGTACGGGTCAGCTCCTAGATGGTCCTCTAGTAGACGGTCAGGTCAACAGTAATTTATAACGCCGATTTCTCGTGATGATGTTCATTTATTGGTATTTTCAACACTTGGGAAATATCAATAAATGAAAATCATTACGTGGTTCAGCACGAAAAAATACCCCTAAATTATTTATTACATGTGGCAATTTAATATTTTCAAAAACTCAGTATTTCACCATTTTTGCACTTTTAGAACAGAATTACGCACTTTTAGAGCGGAATTGCGCCCGTTTACGCGCACTCAAAAAATCGAGTGATGAGTCTGAAAAAACAAAGTTTATGTCATTTGCGTCATTTCTGGCTCAAGTGAGGCGCGCGAAAGTATTTTCCCTGAGATCTACGTAAAAAATTATGGACAATGGCGTTGGTCCCAAATTTTTATAATGGAAATGAAGGGGGATGTAACCTTTCCGTGGGGAAAGGTTACCCAAAGAAGAAATTTAGATTTTGATTTTAAAAATTTCCGAGCCATTGCAATAGTTCATTTTCTACAAAAATTCCCTAAAAGATAATATAAATAAGACTAGATGAAGAATTGGCTTACAACTAAATACATGTTACCATACATAATCAGTGAGATAAAACTATCACTAGATTGTACATAAATAAATAACAAGTCAGATATCACAGTTCGTAGATGAATTCAGCGGCTCTCAGGTACAACAGGAATTGAACCTTGTCTGGTCCAGATAAAAGGTCAACCCGCTGAGGGGTTGGTGGAGTAAAACCATTGCAGATGCGCAAAACTACACAGATAAAGCTTCGAGATGAATGGATCGATTTTTATGAAATTTCCAGTGATTGTGCAGTTTAGCTCCTGGACGGTCCCCTATAAATTTCATTGCAGTTGTATTGATAGCAGTCTGTGAGCATGCGCAAACGTTAATTTCTTATACCGTTGATATCTAATCATCTAGTGGTCCGATTTCGTTCAAACTCGAGAGGCTGGTGGGTCCAGAATGATGCCTTTGTATCCTATCGCATTTGCTTGAATATTAGGACGACACATCAAGAATAATGGATCGATTTTGATTAAATTATATATTGTTGCGAGGGTTAACCATAAGACAATATCTACACATGCAAAAATGAATTATAGCCCTATTCCGCATTCTAGCACGTATGCACATGTACTAGATACTGTTACATTTTGCAGTCAATAATTTCGACTAGTACTTTGAATAAGACGTTATCAGCAACTACTCTAATAAGTAATCTTTTGGAGATTACTCCAAAAATGGCTGACATGTGTGATGCACACTTTCCTGGGGCGACGCGGAGCAAAGCAAGCGCCATCTCTGGGTAGCTTCACAAGTCACCAATAATGGTGTGCCAATAAGCAGAGGCAACATCTAGCGGGGATTCGAGCAACTAATTTAAAACAATATATTATCCTGTTGGAGTTATTCAGTTTTGGAAAATTGAAAAACGTCACAATATTATTGAGTTTTGAAAAAAAAAAAAGTTTTGAGAAAAAGGAATTTAGGGATGGATTTATCTAAAAGAAACGAGATTTTGAAGCCCCATTTGAAGGGGATATAGATAGGTTTGACTAATGAAACTGCTACATGATGTGTAAGAAACCCCAAGCAATGGAAAAACGTAAAAAACTGCATTTCGGCGAGGGGGTGGAGTTATTAACTTTTGTCAAAGAGCTCCTCAATTATAGCCCTATTCCGCATTCTAGCACGTATGCACATGTACTAGATACTGTTACATTTTGCAGTCAATAATTTCGACTAGTACTTTGTTCTTCAACTAATTCTATACGTCATGTTACAATATGTGAGAAAGCTATACTGCCCACCCTACTTGGCAGGCGTTTTACCGAATTTTTAGTTTTGGATTGATGTTGACAGAGTTTGATGTTGACGAAGTATTGACAAACCAGGTCTACTTACCCTAACTGGACCCTTCGTAGATGGAGAGTGAGTGGATGTATTATCGTCTTCTTTGCTGTAGTACCAAAATATATAAGCTGGCGGTTCAGGGCTGTGCCTTATTGTACAAGTCAAGTTGATAGTGCTTCCATAATTGACGTAAATGTCTGGACCTCCTACGATCGATGCGGTCGGAACTGGAAAAAAGTGAAATTAAATTAATGATAAAAAAAAAAAAAAAAAAAAAGTAAAATTAAATACACATAGATGTGTGTGTGTGTGTGTGTGTGTGTGTGTTTAGAACTATTCTTCATGGTATCAGCATCCTATTCAGGAAGATTTCCAAGTTAGCGACTTCGAAAATTTCTGATATCCTCTAGGTTTCACAAATCAGTTCGGTTTTGTAAGGATTAGAAAGTGTGGTGTGTCAAAGAGATGTCATCATTGAGCTTTATCGCAGTACTGAAGAACAGGAAGCTAAAGAGCTTTCAGTAGAGACCAAGCTCAAAGGAGCAAGTTGAGCTCTAAACGATGAAAAATGTTCCTTTTACCAAACGACAATTACATCCTTGGGTTACTTTGTCGGAAGCGAGGGTTTTTCCCAGACCTGAAAAAGTTGAAGGAATTTCAAAACCTTGATCCATCTAGAAATGTGACCAACCATTTAAGTTTTTATGATTTTTTCCCGATAAATTTGTTCTTTCTCGGTTTTTGCTGGCGAAACCCTTATTTGATTCGTAACAGATTGGTGTGGGATAGATGTGGTGTGAGTCTCAACTATATACGAACTTCAGGATTAATCGAAGCCGCCTTACTAGTCTTAGTATAATAGAACTTGTATTCTTACACTTAGTGCAATAGGGTTACTATCGTGGATATTAATGCCTCGTCCTATGGTTTTGGAAGAGATCTAATTATTGTTCTTATCTTTTTGAGTATGAGTGAAACTGAGTACACATGAACATTATTCACTAGGTCAGTTGATATGTTAATATGTAAGTTAATTCCAACGAATAATTTTGATAGTACCGACAGAAGTCGTTTCTATATTATGATAACTATGTACACAATAAAGAGTACGTTAGTGCATCAGTAGCGTTCTCTGGTCAAGGCGGTCTCAATTCAATGACGTTGGTTACCCAATTTCCAAAAACTACCTATCCTTTCAAAGCTTCAACTAAGAAAGTTGAACTAACAGCTAATTAATGAACAGCTACACAATATAGAATTAGGATTAAATTATAATTATTTATATGTATTACATAGTTGAAATAGTTTATTATTATGAATAGATATGCAATTATTTAATTGCTGTTAGTTTATGGGTTATTTGTGAATAGATTAATTAATTAGAAACTCAATTCTACACTTAACCAAAATTTAAATACATAGTCGGTAACAGTAATGCGTAAGCGTAAGCTGCGGGAGTACCAGGGTACAAGGGCGCCTGGTACCTTCTGAACTCTTCCATTTTGGTACATTATTTTCAATATTGAACAATCTACCAAGATAAATTTTTTTTTTCAATCCCCTCAAAATTTGTTGGTTTACGTTTTAAGATGCATAGAATCTGAAAAAAAAGAAAAAAAAAAAAAAAGTCCGTCCGCCGTACACCGTCTAGAGCTGTTCTCCAAAACTACTAGACCAAAATTAAAGAAATTTGGCTGAAAAAAATCATACCTACATCGGCTGGAGGTGTCTCAGTAACATCGGCATTAATTTTGATCAACCCTAAAGGGTAGTAATTAAGGGCTGAAATATTGAAATCGAGATCTCGAAAACTTTTGTTTTCGAGGGAAACAATAAGCTTTATTAATGACCGCTAGATAGTGTTAGGCTTACAGCAAGCGAGTTTTGCGCCGCCGCCGCGGTTTCGCCAATTCACGGCACTGCATCATCAGCTCGTGTAACGAAAGTTTACCTAAGTGTTTTATTTAATTCTATTAATTTTCTTTAGTTCGCGTTCCACAAGCCTCTTTTGGATACCGTTTTCACCCACCAATTATCTCTACCATTGGCCGCTGTGTCACGTTATATGAACCATGCAATTGAGAAGTTACCAGATTTGGACATTTTGTCCCAATCACCTGCAGTATTACGGAGTAGGATATTGAATAACGGTGAGAACTTATTTTCGTGATTAATTGTATATTGTTTCCAATATCATGTCATAATTTGTACATGGATATTTTACTTTATACTCTTTTTTGAATTGTTTATACATGCGGATATTCTAATTTTAATTTCTATTTTCATCTTTCTTAACTCCTCACCAATTGTATTATTAAATATATATCAATGTTGTATTGGGCTATGCCAGTGTTATAGATTACAAATAAATAAATTTGTTCAAATCAAAGATGTTGAGTGAGCCAATTGCAACTTCGGAATTATGAGTCAATGTCAGGAACTCGAGAACATCCTTGTCGTGAACAGGCTCTCTGTGATTATTTAGTAAGGTAGCGGTTTTCAAAGCCGCTAGCCATGCAGCTCTTTCATTAACTGGAGGCGGCAGATGGTAACCGTGAAATTGAGGAGAAATCGATGATTGATTTGCATACGCTCTAGCAAAGACCGAAGTGACATATTTTCCAACAGTGTGAGCCAGAAGACGGTTTCGGAATTATCCATGGCTGAGGCTAACTGATTGCTGACTGACATGGCTTTTTTAATTACCTATATTTAAAAAAAGAAACTTTCTGAAAATTGGCGTAAATATTTCTTTCTTCTTGTGTATTCGAAAAAGTATATGGGGGATGGAAGATTCGATAAATGACCTTTATTTCTGCTTTCGCGTGTACATAGAAGACTTTAATTTTTCTACACACATACCTTTCTTGAAAATTAAAGAATATTAAATTTACTTGCGAAATGTTTCTATTCCACAATCCGGTATAGCTAGTGAGTGATCGGACGCCGGAAATGGTAAACATGGTTCGGGCGCCACGCAGGTTCTGCAGCGCTCCCACCTATACCCTGGTATCAGCCTACTTATGAAATCTTCGAAATCAACTTTACCGATTTCAGTTTTATTGGGGAGTATGGAATAATATAGAACAGGGGTGGACGAAGAATGAGACTGGTTAAAAGTTGAAACAGCATATTTGGACAACTAGCATTCATAAGTATTTCATAGGTAGAGCCTTGTTCTTCTACCTATCGAAGTAATGGAACATATTTTCAATGACAACACAGCTTTAAAAAGTAAATAATAATAGTGAAAGTAAACGAGATAAAATTAATAATACACCTACCCACGCTTTCAAGTCCACTTATAGGTGGCAGACGTTATAATAAACCCGATTTCATGGTGTGGGAATAGTGGAATAATATGAATGTGATAGCTCTTCTATGTAAAACAGTTGTCTATACTTATTAAAAGAAGTATATGTACCAATTGTTCAATATCTAAACATAACTGCACAGGAAAACGAGGAGAACGTTTTGGCCTGGTATTCATGGTGGCCTTGAGTTGTAATAATAGCAGGTACCTAGTACAGGGTTGACAAAGAGGCGACGAGTTTCCCATCTCTACATTTCGATGAGTTTCCCAACAGCTCTTACTTTTGAAGGGTGTCCTGAAGACAGTTTTCGAGGAGTGTCCCGATGGTGCCGAACAGCAGTCGATAGAAATAAATAATTCTAACTCATAACTGAATTTATGCGAATCATAGATTTGACATAATTTTTATTTGTAATCCTAAATCATAACTGAATGCGAATTTATGCGAATAGTTGAGTTAGCGTAATTTTTTGATGAGTTTCTCGTGCATGGAGTTTTGACAAGTTTCCACCCCGGACCTATGATTTTTGATGAATTTCCTTTCGATGAGTTTCCTATTACCCGGTGTTCCCGTATTACGAGGCAAGACGTTAATACAGAAGAATAATTGCTCCGATAACATACCAATATTTTAAAGTTTGCTTTGTTAGCGCGGTCGACAAACGGTTTGCAGCCCGGTCTTCTGGCGAATCTTGGTGATACATCTTTGGTCGTCCAGTTCGATAGAGGACAGAACAATGAAGGAGAACAGCTAATAGGAAATCTACTATCAGGGTAGATGCGAAGGAGGCAGCACACCAATTGGTAGATTGGTAGTCGTGAGTGGACTATAAAAGAAGTAGGAAGACGAGGACTATGGGGCAAGTAGTTATGGTTTCTTGTGTCATGCATTAAAAACAATGCCATTTTCTTGCTGCCACAATATTTTGTAATCATGTTGAATGAAGATATTATTTTGCAATGTTTCTTTATTTGGACAGTTCAAATTATAACAAAACTGTACAAAAAAGGCCTTTCAGTCCTTAAATTGTTTTTTTTTTTTAAAGAAAATATTATTTTCCCGCAACCTTGCTTGTGTTCAATGAATGTTGTACCAGATTACTAGCATTAAATTTATTACAATCCATATTTAAGATAATTTAAATTACATTTAATACAATTCTTAATCGCGTCAGATCTATTTTTTCAAAGTAGAAAACCAAAGGGAAACACAAGAGAACTTTATATCGGAAAATATCCAGATATTAACATTTTCACGGCTTTGCTTTGGCATCCGGAACATTTTGGCGTAGGTAGCTACACAATTTTGAGTCGGGGAAATTTCGAACGAAAATTTCAAACACTCTTAACAATGCCTTCATTTCGAAAATTAATGGCATGACAATTTTGAATAATAGTTTGAATTTTATGGTTATGTTTTTATTTAAATATACCTTAAGCATAATAAATACTTTACATGCAAAATTACGAAATATTGATGGGTCGTTCAATGAAAATTACTTTTTTGTAAATGGGTTGTTATCATATTTATTGTTTCCCTCCTTTCTAATCGGCGTACAAAACAATTTGAGGTTTTGATTGATTCTTCAAAGGACAAGAGTATTTCTTTACTGATATATTTAGAATTCTACTCAATATGTTTCTTCAGGTTGTAATTTTTAAAAACACATTGATTGGGAGTTTTAACAATAATTTGTAATAGAAAAAAAGTGGAAATCTTACAGTTTTGGGTGGGGAATGTCTTGAAACTAAGGATAATTCCTGTAATTTTAAAAATATTTTTCTCAGAATCAGCACCCACTAAAACAAGAAAAAATATTCTTCTGTAATTTCGGCCAGGTTTATTGGATTCTACCCTACAGTGTGTCGGGGAGTGGAGATGATGAAACATATTCCCAGCTCATTATTGAAGTGTTGCAATTGACTTGTGACTTGATCAATATGCGTAGAATGTCGTCCGTGAATCTTCCAATAATCACATGAACCTCGCAGATAGGCATATCTCTTCTGGATTCTAGAGTGGCATCAAAGATTACAGCTAATAGTTCTCTGGCCGTAGCGATGCTGGTTGTTTTCACTGTGATATTAAATTACTGATGTTAACGAATTTGAATAAGTATAAATTTTACCTGCATTCCGTTTTTCTGGATATATTGAATAAATGAGTAATTTTCACTTTTACCAAGTTACAACTTTTTAAAAATTAAATTAAATTTAATTAAATTTTTTAAATTAATTAAACTTTTATTTTCTCAATATTTCTGCTGGTTTTAAAACCTGTATTGCGTTAAACTGAATTTTCGATTAGCATTGTTTCAACAACTTTCCTGTTTAGCGTTTTCAACATGAAATCCTGATTTGCTACAGGATAATGCGTACCTATATCTTAACAGTTTAGTAAACTAGAATGATGGCATTTCATTACATCGGTATAGTTGATGCCGAATCCGGACAAAATCGTAATTATTATTAATGAACAATATAATGTTTTAAACGAATTTAGGATTAATTCAAGTACAGGATTAAATTTAGGTTGAGAATCCTGAATGGTTAGTGCAACTAATAGAAAATCAATGTTAGTGAGCACGCTCATTTGTTTACAGTAGCAGTTGATGGTTAGTTGTCAAGTAAGTACTCGTTATTCAATCAATACGTTAGTTGAATTCAACACACAAATTGACTTCTCACGTTCAAACCGTTGATAATCCATATACATCCTTTGGTACAAAGATTCTGTTGGAACAGCGGGTTGTGTCGGTGGTAAAGGCGTCGTTGAGAGTTCTGAAAATTATTTTGCATCTCAAGATTTTTCAGCAAATGTTATTGAAATAAGTACCTACATTTTTCAGTATAATTTTGAACATAAATATTTTGATGTTCTAGTTCATCGTTGATAAACTTCTTTTGACTAAAATTCTACTGCAAAATATAAATTTAACGATTTCTAGCCGTTTTTAGCCATTTAGGTACAGTGTTTTTTAGAACATTTATTGACATTTGACCAATTTATTGTGTTCGAAAAGTGTTGGCCAACGAAACCATCCTTTCATTTGGGAAGCTTGATATTGGCTCAAGAACGGAGTTTTATCTGAATCCTTAGGAGAGTTATGTTCTAGAATGATATATATATATATATATATATATATATATATATATATATATATATATATATATATATATATATATAATTCTAGAAGATAACTCTCCTAAGGATTGAGATAAAACTCCGTTCTTGCGCCAAAATAAAGCTAAAAGCTATATATAAAAGCTATATATATATATATATATATAAATATATATATATATATATATATATATATATATATATGAAAAAGGGTTAAAATCTAGGATTTGTTTCAGAATTCCTCAAAACGGATTTCAATGATGAAAATGTTCGAAAATTTTGATTTTAAAATTTTTGGAGCCATTGCAGTAGCTTCATTTTTTACGAAAATTCGCTAAAAGTAACTCGATTTTGGAACAAAATCCTGTAGCCAACCTGCAGGTGACGGCAAACTTATCCATGATCATAAATATTTTATGAAACTTTTATAAATGATATACCTACCTAATCTTCTACATCTAATTCATAAATAAACCTATACGAAATACTCACCCACAATATTGAGATTGATAAAGTATCCTTGGACGGGCAAAGTGCTGATTTGGCACTCATAGATACCAGCATCCCGTTTTTGAACCCATTTAATCTGGAGGGTCCAGTCATCGTCCATGGGATGATGCAGAGCCATGAACCTCTGATCCGACGTATATGTGTAGGTTGACACAGTGAGAATGTGGATGTCTCGATGCCTTACCCAGGAGACCTGTAACAGAGAGTGAACGGAAATTGAAGGCGAGTGGAAACTGTGGCTGACAAGGCGGATCGAAGTAGAAAACTTCGAAGTAGAATTACTACGGGCGTGGTAACAAGCCAGTTTCCCATTTCGGTCGAATAATCAGAAGTGAATAAAGGAACCATAAATGTAATAGGATCATAAATTCTAGATGACACCCAAAAGTTGAACAGGTTGACTTGATTAGAAGCTTGGCCTAATGCATCTTGTTATTATAATTTCAGTATAACAATGAATTCCGACCTTTTTGGCTCCCGAACAATATTGTGGTCTGTCCACGGATTCTTTTGACGGGCAACAATATACTAGATGATGGTCAAATTTAGATGCAATTTTGAGGAATTGTGAGGGTTGCGTCCTAGATGGTTCTCTATGAGTTTCATCGCAACCGGATGTCTCTGCGGGTGCGCAAACGTAAAGTCCATGTTAAGACCATAACTTTTACAGTTTTCATCCAATTTCGACGAATTTATTAGGGATTGTTTGTTGGGATTAGGATGGTTCCCTATAAATTTCACTGCCAAACAAAACCTCTTTGTATGCACAAACGTTAAATCCTTCGCTATAAAGCTCAATCGGCATTCATTGTTTGGTGACGTATTTTGTTAGCAGTAATCCAATCCCCAATCAATGGGGCTCCGAACATGAGCAGCTCGAGGTAGAGCGCAGCACGTAAGCAAGGACCTTAATCTTACCGATTGGCTCTTCTTTTGTTGCCTATAGAGGCAGCCATGATGGAAACAAGTCGCTTTCTTTTTTTTTACCGGTTTTGTTGTTGTTTCTTGTTTGTTGGTATTGTTCCTTTATTATGATAATCTATTTATTAATAATATAATTCTCATTTTTGACCAGTATTGATGAGATTGATGGTGCAAGGAACGAAGAGCATAAAGGGACGACGCAATGTATCAACAAGGGGAAAGTCATGTCACTCACCGTGTTCCTTAGGTCCTTCGCCCCCTGGTGCTCCTAGCGGCGGACCTTGTTAGTTCGGAGCCCCATCACCTCTCTATCATTGTGGTACGAGTTGTCTCGTGATGTTTTCTGTCATATACCCCCTCTTAACTTGGATGAAGAAGAAAAATGAGCTGTTTATTCTAGGCTGGGTGACCGAATCGTTATACGACACTACTCAGGTAATGACTAACCTCATTTACGCAAGGAAACAATTTTTTGCTCTAGGCACACCTAAAGGTTTTTTGTTTCGGCTGAACTTTTTTCAAATAAAAACGGCTGAATTAACATATAACTCCCCTTCTTGGTTTTTCAATATCTCCAAGAAACTCGCCGTTATATTTTATGGTTTTTGTTTGCATGCAGAGACATACGACATGCGACTGCCCTCACTTTATTTGCTACACTTTGACCTCTTCAGAAATCGGACCACTGCGCCCATTCACCACTTAAGTGGTTATGCAAATAGTCCAGTTGGAGCCCTATTGTGGACAACTTAGCCAGGATATTCTCTTAGTCGTCACCGTTCGCCCGCCATCATCCTCTCAAAATGTTTCAATTCCCTCTCCATCCAACAACGTCTCAGTCGCACTAAATCAAGGTATCGGACATCATTCTTTTACGAATGAGGACTGTGAGAAAGTTTAATGTGAAACTGTATTGTGACTGACTGTGATTATGCGATAATTATAGTCCACCAAACCAACAAGTAAGGAGTGATAATGAAGAACTGTAAGAGACACGAATCTTTTTCGACAACTTTGACTTGCATTCCCAAGTATCATGAACCATCCCGTTCTGGTGAATTCGTGCTCTCGGAGCCCCTTGCAGTATAATCTCTGGGGGGGGGGGGGGGTTACCCTTTATATTGCTAAAATCTTACAGAATTAAATGAAATCCAAGAAATC